>JAUPFR010000004.1:21346845-21885059 GCA_036925125.1 Oreortyx pictus
GGGAGGAAGGAAGGGAGGGAGGGAGGGAGGGAGGGAGGGAGGGAGGGAGGGAGGGAGGGAGGAAGGGAGGGATATCTGTAAGGATGTTCTGAATGCTGTTTGTGGAATTTCTCAGAGAAAAACCCATTGGTTACACAATGACCACTGAAAAAACTGTAACTTGTAAGGAAATGCACAATGGTATAATTTGTTGGGTGACAAGGGCTTAGTTGGAAGCATGTTCAGATTTCAGTGCTGGAAACAAGTTTTGTCAGGAAGCTAATTATACCTCAAGGACTTCCATAATTCATTTTTTTAAGTCACAGGGAAAGGGATATCAAAACAAAATGAATGCAATCCTCACTTTGATTCTTGTTTTGATCCAGGGACGAAGAGCTTGACTAGAAAATTGTTTTATTTTTCAGTTTATTTGCTGTATTGCCTTGTCTGCAACTATTCCTCTTGCTCACCACACGTAAGCCAGGTGTGACCTTGTTTTGATTCAGACAGGAAAGAGGCATGAACGTAATACATCAGGCAGTTCTAATTGAGGCACAGTTTTGCCTCTCCACCATTCATGTCTGAAACATTTATCCTCTCATTTTCTCTACAGGGGCACATATACATGTAAGAGATTGGCATCCAATGGGAAGACATCTTTTTTATGTACGTGATGCTATTTTTACATAGGCCGAAACCTTGATTTTGCTCAACTCATATATTATTTACTAAAAATCCATTTCAAGAAGCATATGCTTAATTAGAGCGAAACTAATGCACGTTCTTCAAGTTAATTTGCACTTGAGCAAAGATGCTATTCTGAAATTGAGACAGTAATGAGCAGCTTTGTAAAAATGAAAGTCCCTTGGCAAAGTAACAGATTAATACAGGAGGCAAGCTTAACTAAGTGCATCACTCATGTGAAAATGTGAATATTTCACGGTGAGGATAGTTTCTTGTGTATTTCTGCAGTAGTATATCAAATTATTTGAAGAACAAAATTTGCCAGAGTTTAGTTACAGATCATTTTGTTGTCACAACTAATAAAAGCGTTATCTAGTAACCCACTTTCTTCTTCTTATTATTTTTTAAGACTTCCTTGTTTGTTTGTTTGTTTGGTCTTACTGTCATATAATGCTATAATAGGATGAAAAGTACTGTGATAATAGTGGGGTGGCAAATCATTTGGCTACAGCAATTGTACAGCCTAAATGCAGCAGCCATAAAAATAAACAGAAGAAGCTTCTTATTTTTGGAAGGCAGCAGGTAGGCAGGGATCTTCAGCAAAAGATGCCCCCTGCCTCTTCTACCAACCCTTAAACGAGGTCTGGGAAGGGGTAGATCCTGGCTCTACCCCTTCCAGCTACTCAGGTGCATTGCAAACATCTGAGCTCCCCTGGGTTGGCCCTGCCTTCCCACCAGGTGCTCAGTCACTGCTTGCTGGCTAGGAATTGGCATTTCCAGTAAATATTATTTTTCTGTTTGCTTGTTTTATTTAGATGTTAGCAGTTTCTATTTTTTTCCCCCAGGAGAAATTTGAAAGTTTGAGATATATGTTTCTTTCCAAATCAACTTGAACAAGAATAGTAGCATATTAACTTCATACATAGTGATAAAGTTAGAACTGTTCAGTCATGACAAAGAGAAAAGTACTAAAACTTAAAGATGTCTTACCCTAACAAAGCCACTTAAAAAAAAAAAAAAAAAAAAAAAAAACTAATCATAAAAGGGAAAAAATGTTATCCTACATCTATTTCATAAACATTCTATATCATTCTTATCAGTAGTGATTCTTTTGATAAATTTATATTAAAACCACATTACTATAGTTGTAGCTCAAGATGTTAACTGTTAGAATTCAGGTTTCTGTATTTCAGTCACTAACTAAATTAATCACATATTTTTACTGAAGAGGACTGCAGACTTTATCTGGATGTGTGGGGATCATGGAGTCATAGAATCACCAAAGTTGATAAGGACCTAGAAGATCATCCACTTTAACCATTCACCTTTCTCCAATATTTCCCACTAAACCACGTCCCTCAGTACAACATATAAGTGCTTCTTGAACACCTCCAGAGACTCCACTACCTCCCTGGGCAGCCCTTTCCAGTTTCCTGATCACTCTCCTGGAGAAGTATTTTCCTAAGGTCCAACCTGAATCTCACCTGACACAACTTGAGTCCATTTTTTCTAGACCTATTGCAAGTTATATGGGAGAAGAAGATGACTCCCACCACACTATAACCTCCTTTATTAGGTAGTTATAGAGAGAGATAAAGTTTCCACTGAGCCTCCTCTCCTCCAGACTGAACAATCCCAGATCCCTCAGACACCCCTCATAAGGCTTGTGCTTCAGACCCTTCAACAGCATTGTTGCACTTCTCTGAACAAGCTCCAGGCCTTGATGACTTTATTTATTTTTTTTACAATCATGTATCTATAGAATATCCCAAGTAAAATGGGATAGACAAGGATAATCAAATCTAACTCCTCTCTCCACACTAGACCAGCAAAAATTCAAGTAGTATTTCTGACAGCCTTATTCAAATTCTCTGTGGTGTCCAGCAGCCTGGGGCTGTGCTCACTGCACTCAGATGCCTGTTCCACGCCCACCACTCTCTGGCGCAGAATCCTTTCCTAAACTTTATCAGATTCAACCCTGGGACAGCTCCATGCCAATCCTTCAAGCCCTGTCACTGCCATCAGAGAGCAGGGATTAGTGCCTGCTTCTCTGCTCCCAGAGAGGAGCTGTAGATTTCTATGAAGTCTCTCTTTGGCCTTTCCTTCTCTAGGCTGAACAAACCAAGTCACTTCAGTTTCTCATATATTTCACTGCCTAGACCCATCTCCATCTTTATAGTCTTTCTTTAGATATCTGTGTTCTTATATCGTTGTGCCCAAGCCTGTATCCAGTAGTCAAATTGAGGCTGCATAGTGCACAGCAGGGTAGTACAATCCTGTCCAGTGCTTGCCTGGCAGCGCTGGGTCTGATGCTTCCCAGGTTACAGTTGGCCCTTTGGGCTTTCTGGACACACTTCTGACTCAGATCCAACTTGCTGTCATTCATAACCTGCAGAGTCTTTTCTGTGGAGTTGCTCCCCATCTTCTTGTCCCCCAGACTGTACATATAACCAAGATTACTTCATCTCAGGTTGAGAATGTGGTGCGTGTTCTTGAACTTCATGCAACTGGTGATTGCCCAGCCCTGTAATTTGTCAAAACCTCTCTAGCAGGCCTCTATAACCTCAAGGAAGTCAACAGCTCCTCCTTCTTTATTATCAAATACAAACTTACCTATACTGCATTTATGTACTGTGTCCAGAGAATTGAGAGCTGTTACCCCAGAGATAACTTAGTTCTAGCCCATGGAAACTACAGATAAAGCAGTGGAAAGTATAATGCTTCCGGAGAAGTCTCTTTCCATTTTAATCCCATTTTCACACCCATTTGAACTAATATTCATGATTTCATTGGTGATTTCCTTTGGCTAAAGGAAGACAGGTGATGCCATAAATTCTTTTGTGGATTACGAAGCTCCCAAACTCAGAATGGAGAGAGAACATGAAAATATTTGTTGTGAGTATCTGCAAGGGGGAAGAAAAAAGAAGTGGGAGAGTTTTAGAGATCATAGATGAGTCTGCAAGGCTGAAGATACTTTGGGAAATACACATCAGGCTGGATTTTAGGCATGGTTATGATTGCAAAGAAAATATTTCTTCAGCTTCTGAATGATCATGGTATAAGATTTAAAAAGTATTTAATGTTACCACACTTCTACATTATTGCACTAAATATTTAACTGCTGCATATGATGTTATTCCTCTTTCTAGAGTTTTACGCATCATTTGATAAATTCAAGTCTGTGAGGAGAAGAAAGTGAAAATTGGGGAGAGCTCGCATAGCTCATTAATTACTGTTTTCCTTTTCTGAAAATCATATGTTTCAGTCCTGTGCATTTAATTGGAAAGGAATCAGTCCCAGAAGATTTTGTGCAATAATAATTCCTTGATGAACAGTGTCTGCATATCTTGGTAGAAATTCAAGGATATCAGTTGCATTTTGTTCTTTAAAATCTGTGGAAGAGAGTATGAAGCCATGGTGAGTGTGGCAAAAGTGCCACTGTACTCAGTTCTGGAAGTTTTCTCTGTCATTTTTAGCATTTGAAGTGAAAATGGACGTAGAAAGTACAGAATTTCCATCTCTACTAGTGCTCCATATGAGGTATAGTTAGTTTTTCTGAACACACTGGAAAACTCTCTATCCATGTCACGTTAATGAAGGCAGAAAGGGTGCCTCTATCCCAAATCAGCATCATTTTTGTCCTGTAAATTAACCACACATGGACACACACACAAAGGAAAAAAATAGACTGCTTTTACTGATTTTGAAGCCATAGAACATAAAAATAGTGTTATATTTATCCTGATTGCCTGACATTTTCAATAAGGAACAGCCATAAAGGAATAATTTCTTTTTATGGAACACAGGTTAAATGGCCAAAAGTAAAAGAGAACATATTTAATAAAAAATACCATAAAAAATATGAAAAACACCACAGAATAGTTTTACGTGTTTTGTTTTTCTTTTTGTTTTAATTTTCCCTTCCCACTTAAAGTATTAAAATTACACTAAACATATGCAGTGTATGGAAATCATCTTTATTTGTGAGTTCCTTAACCTTGTGAATAGAATGTCTACTTATCTCTTGAAGTTCATTCTAGTACAGCAAAATAGGGTCAAAATGTTTATTTTTCTTCAAAAATTAAAATAAGAAAGCTTCATATCATCTAATTGTCTGACAGGAAAAAAAATGCAAGAAAATTTATGAAAACTGCGATATTTAGACTGAAAGTTAATAATAATACATATTTTCAATGGAAATGAAACTATTACTAATTAGGGTAGTAAGCATTTAGATGGAGGTCCTTAAGGACATAATACATCAAAATATTTTAAGTTTTCTTCTTCTAGGTATAGTCCAGTTCAACTGATAATTTAGATCATCTTCATTTCCCTGTATCAATGAGAGTATCTCCTGCAAGTGTATAATCTTTTTTTCTTCGTTTCCAATTCCCTAGGAAATTCTTTCTTAACTCTGAAAGAGTCAGTAATATTCTCCTTTGCCTGCCTCTATATCTATGATTTTATAGTGATGAATAATATTCCAAAATAAAGGGATTTTGTGATATCTGTATTCTGAACAATCACTGAAAAGACTGAGAATGCTAAAGTATCTTGGAATGATAGAAATATAGGGTCCTAAAACAGAAAAAAAGAGATTATGACATTAATTTTAGTAAATTATTTATATTGGATTGAGAATAATGGTTTCTGAAGATCTGTAGTCTCAATACAATCTTCCTAAAACCTGGAACTAAGATGTAAGATTCGAGGGATTCTCTAGCAGGCTATTCAAATTCAGTACTTGGACAGCTTACTAAAAATCCCAGAAATTAGAGGTTTCAGAAATAGCTGATAATATGAGCAGTAAAAAACCATCAGGAACAGATGGTATTCACCCAAGAGTTCTAAAAGAATTCAGGTATAAAATTGCTTAACTATTAACTTAAAATGATGTTGGCACTGGGGAAATGTAAGATAATAGCTTCAGAACAGACCAGGGAGCTACAAACCAATAAATATGGCTTTTGCTGAGCAAATAGTTATCTACTCTAAGAAAGAACAAAAATATCAAGTATATGAGTCAGATTTTTTTACAGGAAAAACGCTTACACAAAATGTTTAGAATTCTTTTAAGTTAAAAAAGAGGGATGCAAATCCAATTACTATATTTTCCTAAAAATATTTTCCACAAAAAAGACTTTTGTGAATAAAATAAAAGACAGCATGTAATATGTTAGCAAGTGTCAAAAAGAAAATAAACAAAAGCAGGAAAGGTTGAACAAGAAGAAACTGTGATTGTCATTCTAAATTCATACAGCTATTTCTGAGTTAAATATACGACTTAGCAACTGGATTATAAGGTGAAATGTTATTTATCAATGTATTTATCTATTTTGTGTAGTAAAAAGGGCAGTTAACCACAGTAATATGTAAGATTTGTTCTTAATACACAGCAAGTTGGAAGATAGGACACAATTTTTACTGAACAATGGAAAAGTGTGAAGAGAAAGTCATGACAATCTAGTGTCTGCTAAAAAAAAAAAAGAAAGTATTTAAAGTATTTTTTAGCATTAATGTTGGATGAATTCTGTCAGTTCAATGCTGCATGGATGTCAAAAAAGCAAAATGGATTATAAGCAAAGGGATTAAAAACAGAGTAGAACATGTCAACACATGCCACATTTAGAATGCTGTGTCCAGCTCTGAAGTCCCCAGCAGAAAAAAGACAGGCATCACCTAGAAGAGGAGGGCCACAAAAGAACTAAAGGCCCTGGAGCATCTCCTGTATGAAGAAAGATTGAATAATGCAGGTCTGTGCAGCCTGGGAAAAAGAAGATTGAGATGGGATCTGAATAATATTTATAAATAACTAAAGGGAGATGGGAGGAAAATGGAGACCAGGCTCTTCTCAGTGGTTTGTAGCTGCATGAGGAGGAATAATGGCCTAAAACTCGAACAAAGGAAGTACCATACTAACATGAGGAAGATTTTCTTTACTATAAAGATGTCAGAGCACTGGAACAGGCTGCCCATAAAGGTTGTGGAATCTCTCTATGGAGATAATCAAGACCCATCTGGATGCCTACCTGATCTGTTGTAGGGTACCTGCTTTAGCAGGGGGATTGGACACACACAGAAAAAAAAAAAGCCACTTGTGATTCTATTTAATGAACACTGTCCATATTTACCTATATAAACTAATTAATATGAAGTAAATTGTGATGCTTCAATCTGAAAACTGGGAAAATTTTGACATGGGGAGAAAAGTATTCCGAAACTATAATTAAATAAATATTATTTACTTTTCCTTACAATACAAGAATTGGAAAGGATTAAATCAAAATCTGATTAAGCAAGTTTAGATTAAACAAAGCACTTTTCTATGAAACAGAAATGTAAACTATGGAATTTATAAATGTTAAAAGTCTATACATTCATACATGCATAAATAAGTAATGATATCAGCCATCCAGCAATAATGGAACATCTCTAGCTGAGAAAGAGTTCAAACTCTCTAAGAAAATTCATAGAAGCTGCAGAAATATTCTGTATATTTGATCTATTCTCATGTCCCAACAGTGAGTAAAGTGCTGTCATGAGTATGATAGCATAGAAAACAAGACAGCTGTGGGATGAATTAACATGCCTGATCTTATGCTGTAGTAAGTATTAAAAAAATGAAATTTTCATGGGGAAAACACACAGAGGTCTCATGAAAATACTAATTTACATCAATATTTACATTAACATATATTACATATTAAGAGAAGGCTACTCACAGTGTTAATATAGACTAATAACTACTTCAAACATGAACATATATTATTATTTAATCAATTCTATTATAATTATTTCTAAGGATGTTTGGCACATGATTTCCAATGGAAATTTTTCTTGTTTCTTTTTCTGATGTATTCTGCTGTACTACAGTTTCTAAGGAAATTTTAGCTTAAAGAAAACACTGGATAAACGTTTTTTCAGCATGTGCTATAAAGCATTTCAGAAGAACAGCTCCAAGAGTCCTTTCATTATAAAGTTATCCATCTTTATGTAATTTTTTTTTTCTCTATGATTTCAGGTCAATTCTTCTATAGTAGTTATATTTATTAGTGCAGCTTCTGGAAAGAACAATAAAATAATCACTGCTGATAGCTAATTTGACTTAAAAAAAAAAAAAAAAAAGGTTTCCAGAAATCTTTTTAACTGCAGTTGTGTTCTCTAATTTAATATTCATATTAAATACGCACATAAGGCAGAAATCACAAGAGAATTAGGAATGGTGTAAAAGAACGAGCCCACAAATGCTAACTTCTAATCATCAGATCAAAACACCAGATAATGTTGTCCCCCTGGTGTACGATTATGTATTTTGTGTCATTTCACAGCAGAAAATAACAAGTAGTAAGGGGTGGAGAGATTCACTGATGCATCTGAGGAGGCAAGCTCCAAAGCCTAAGGCTGATGTTGCCTTTCAAAACAATTTTGGCTATGAGTGTTTGCAAGCAGATGTCAAGCTGGGGAAAAAACAGATCAGCAGTGCTACTAATTTGTTGTCTTCAGTGCTTCACTAGCTGGATGATTTCCCATCCTGGACTACTGGACCATTAAACCTTCCTTTTATTGCATAGTCATAAACCTGAACGACAGAAAATAAATAATTAAGACTAGTCAAATAGAAGGCAAAGGATCTACGTGACCCCAACTGTTTAAGTTAGCGAGGGAAAAAATTCAGTCCAAGAGCTAATATAGGGAAACATTAAAAGAATAGCGCAGAACTGAGATACTTATGGCTATGTAGGGAAAACAGTGTGTGCATAGGAAGGGCTGTTAGTGCTTTACTGATTGGGGAATTTAAAAAAATAGGTTCAAATATGGACTCCTGGGAGCTCAGAAGTGAAAAACACTACTGTTTCTTCAGTCTTATGTTAAAGAATAAAAATAAAATCAGAGGAACTGAATTTGCAGAATAATGTTGCATAGTTGGATTTCATTTGTTTGCAAAATTAAAAGATTGAAATGTTTTATTGACATTTGATCTGCACCTTTGACTACAGAAACACATTAAAAATAGTTGTTAGTTGCCATCTCATACAACGCTACTACATTTGATTGTTCAGAATTATACCTGAGCTCAATCATTCAATCACCAGGGAAATACTCAAAGAAATGTTGAATTATTAAGAATACCTTTGCTGAAGGAAAGTCATTGTTTTATGCAAAGTTGAGGTTCTCATTCTCTTTTGACTACCTATTTCTTCATTTCCTAATATTTACCATCATGTAAACTTTCTGTCAGGTAATCTCCAGATGTATATCACAACATCTATTTGCTTATTTAAACTCAATACTACATTCTGAAGTTGTTAGTCACAATAAACGTTTGGAGATATTTGCAAACTGCACTGTTCATCTTCCATATCTTACTGTTTTTTTCTTTAGCCTTTCCTGAACTGAAGTCTGGAAATCTGGATTAAGATACATGCCTTGGGCCTAAAAATGTACCTAATCTAGTAGCTATGAATTTTAATGAGCTGTAAACTGAATGTTGTTCCTAAGGCTGTTCCCTTAGATCAGATTCTCTTTTGTCAAGGTTTTTTGTAGTAGCTATAGCTCAGTTGTGTTCCGGTCGATATGAATGAGGTACATATGAACTAGCAGCAGTCGTGATTGTTCTGAAATGCTGCCCTTTTCTTCTGGATATTTTAAGGAGTGAACTGCTTTCTTTTGAATGCACTGATATAGGCCCATTCCAGGGCCTGACCATTCTTTCTCAGATAATTTTTTCCTAATATCCAACCTGAACCTCCCCTAGTTCAACTTGAGACCAATCATTCTTATCCTATGCCACCAGGTACGTGGGAGAAGAGGCCAAAACCCACCTCATCACAGCCGCCTTTCTGACAGTTGTAGAGAGCAATAACTCCTATTCTCCACAGTAAACAATCACTTTTTCCTAAGCCACTCCTGATAAGACATATGCTCCAGACCCCTCAACAGTTTTGTTGCCCTTCTCTGGGCATGCTCCAGGGCTGTGATATCTTTCTTGTACTGGGAGGCTCAAAACTGAACAGAATAGTTAAGGCATAGCTTCGCCAGAGGAGACTATAAGGGGATGATGAGCTCCCTACTCCTGATGGCAGCACTGTTTCTAACACAACCCAATGCTTTGGATTTACACCTACTAATCCTGATTTCCAGGCTGCATATGTATTCTGGAAGAACTTGCCTGTAAAAAGAAGTTAAACAAAAACCCCTAGATTTGCCATTCTTGCAATTCCAGAAAAAATGTTTCCTACAAGTAACAAATATTACAATTCCTATTAGACAAGACTTTCCAGGAGGGTTTTCTGAATTTTGGCTTTTTACTTCACGCTAAATGACAGGCTGGAAACTATAAAAAGATATCAGTAATAACTAAAACATGCTCAATTAGATTGCCGAGTAGGAAGTTTGTTGATTAGCTTCTTCCCAAATACTGTTTTACTTAGCTGTGTGGATAGTGTCCCTTTTTCCAAGATGAAGCCAGAGATCTGGGGTTTATGTTTTGCATACTAATATATATTATTGAGATTCAGCAAATAATAGTGGCTAATTCAGTTTAAAATGTACACTTAAAAAAGCAACAAAAGATCATTAACATGCAAACTGATAAACTTTGTCTGTAATTTCTATTAACAGGTTTCAAATTCTTCCTTTCATTTTTCCTTTTAATTCTTTTTCTTTGAGCTTTCTCTTGTGTTTGCTTCACAGAAGCATTATTAACAGGCAAAGTCTGGAAAAAGAAAAATATGATTTCTTTTTAATGGAAACAAGATTAATTTGTTGTGCTGAAATCAAAATAACATTTTAATGGTAATTAGGGATATAGAAATAGACTTTAATAAGAAAGATTAATGCACTCTTGATAACTATTATAGCAAGACATTGAGGAAAAATTCCTAGTATGTCAGCATCACTGATTTTATGAACTAATTTTATGTCAGTTCCTTCTGTCATACAACAAAGTATTTTTGAATACTGTAGAAGCATATATAATTTTCTACACAAAACTGGTTAGGGACATGTAGTGAAAAATATCTGAATAATTATGTAAATTGTTGTTATTCTTTGAAAGCAGAGGCTAACTAAGCATTTAAGTTTTATTGTGATTTTTTATTATTATTATTTCACCTTTAATGGAGACTATTTTGTGTGTGAATGAACCAGAAGATTGTGCTGTAGCTAGAAAGATTGTTAATATAATTTTTGTACACTGCACTAGCAAAACAAGTGTAATGAGTCGTAGTGGTGTGCAGTACCAGGTCAATGGGAGTATTAATCTGCAAGTAATTGTAACACTAAGATTGGTTGTATTCTAATTATTCTATGGCTAATAGTACAGCGACAGTTGGTTGAAAACAAAATTATTTGGGCTGTACTCCTTTTGTATAGATGAATATTAGCTGATGTATTATAACTGCGCTAAAAAAATTTGTAATTGTTTCTAAAGAACAAGATGGATTTTTATTTTTCTTTAAAATATTATACCCCTCAAAAAACAAACAAGCAAACAAACAATTCTTGACTCTATTGAGATGAAAATTCTTGTTAGATTCTAAGAAACAATGATGCAAAATCTGTCCATTTATTTGAGATTTTATGTTGTATGTTTAAGAACACTGGTGTTCCATTCATGTTATGAGACAAAAATGCAGGCTTTCTCTGAGTCCCGTAAGTCAAGCCGGAGGGAAAGAAGGCCAGTGTGGATGAACCGGGATCTCTTGTTGAGACTCCAGGAGAAAAAGAGAGTCTATGTCCTCTGGAAGATGGGACAGGCTACTTGGGGAGACTACAGAAAACTTGCCAAGATTTGCAGGCAGGAAGTTAGAAATGCAAAAGCCCTGCTTGAACTTAGACTGGCTACTGCAGTAAAAGAGAGCAAAAAATCCTTTTACAAATATGTTAACAGTAAAAGAAGAACTAAGAAATTCTCTCCATTACTTGATGCGGCAGGGAATGTAACCATAGAGGATAAGGAAAAGGCTGAGGTTCTCAATGCCTTCTTCACGTCTGTCTTTAATAGACAGATCAGTTATCCTCAGGATACTTTTCGCCCTGACCTGGAAGTCTGAGACGGAGTTCATAATACACCCCCTGTGATCCTAACAGAGACAGTCAGAGACCTGCTCCTCCATCTGAACTGCCACAAGTCCATGGGACCAGATGGGATCCACCCAAGGGTGCTGAGGGAGCTGGCAGAGGTGATTTCCAAGCCGCTTTCTACCATCTATCAGCATTCCTGGTCATCTTGAGATGTCCTACAAGATTGGAGGCTTGCCGATGTGACTCCCATCCACAAGAAAGGCCGTAAGGAAGATCCAGGGAACTACAGGCCTGTCAGCCTGACCTTGGTATCAGGGAAAGTTATGGAGTAGATGATCTTGAGGGAGATCACACAGCACGTGCATGGCAATCAGGGGATCAGACCCAGCCAGCATGGGTTCACAAAGGGCAGGTCATGCTTGTCCAACCTCATCTCCTTCTACAACTGGGTGACCAGACTGGTAGATGAGGGAAAGGCTGTTGATGTAGTCTACCTGGACTTCAGCAAAGCCTTTGACACGGTCTCCCACAGTATTCTCCGGAAGAAACTGGCAGCCCGTGATGTGGACAGGTTCACTCTTCTCTGGGTTGAGAATTGGCTAGAGAGCCGTGCCCAGTGGGTAGTGGTTAATGGAGTTAAGTCCAGCTGGCATCCCTGTCACGCTCCAATATGAAGGAGGGAGATGAGGTTCTTTATATGTATGTGTATACCCAATGGCAAGATTAAGACACAGCAGGTCAAATGTTACCCCAAACAGTTTTTTACAATTTCTAGTTACTTAGGGATATAGGGAAGGGAAGGTGAGCGATAGAAAAGAGATGAAAAGCCCACCCAAAATATCTGGCCCAACAGATAAATCAACAGGGAGTAGCACCTTCGGTGTTATGTACAAGTATTATAGTCCTTTGTGCTGATCAGATTCTCCAAGCCTTACCCCGAAAAAGACTCCTTACCCCTATTTCTGGTTATCTTTACAACCACAGAGACATTGAGGTGCCGTGATAACCATCTAGATGATTTGCAGTTGTCAATTAGAGTCTTATAGCCAGAAAAGCCTTGTGAAGCAAGCTTTGAGACAACAAAAGTAAAAAACAGTTTCTGTTCTTCACAGTCCTGTTACGAGTGATGTCCCCCAAGGGTCGGTATTGTGGCCCATCTTGTTTAATATCTTTATTGGTGACCTAGACGAGGGGATTGAGTGTACCCTCAGTAAGTTTGCAGATGACATCAAGTTGGGAGGATGTTGATCTGCCTGAGGATAGGGAGGCCCTTCAGAGGGATCTGGATAGGCTGAATAGCTGGGCTGAGGTCAATGGGATTGAGGTTCAATAACGCTAAGTGCCGGGTCCTGCACTTTGGCCACAATAACCCCATGCAATGCTATAGGCTTGGGGCAGAATGGCTTGAAGACTGTATAGAGGAAGAGGACCTGGGGATGTTGGTTGATGCTCGGCTCAACATGAGCCGGCAGTGTGCCCAGGTGGCCAAGAAGGCCAATGGCATCCTGGCCTGTATTAGGAATAGTGTGTCCAGCAGGAGCAGGGAGGTGATCATCCCCCTGTACTCAGCTCTGGTGCGGCCACCCCTCGAGTACTGTGTTCAGTTTTTTTCCCCTCACTACAAGAAAGACATTGAGGCCCTGGAGCGTGTTCAGAGAAGGGCAACAAAACTGGTGAGGGGTCTGGAGCACAAGTATTATGAGGAGCGGCTGAGGGAGCTGGGATTGTTTAGTCTGGAGAAAAGGAGGCTCAGGGGAGACATTATCACTCTCTACCACTTCCTGAAGGGAGGCTGTGGTGAGGAGGGGGTCGGCCTCTTCTCCCAGATAACTAATGACAGGACAAGAGGGAATGGCCACAAGTTGCACCGGAGAAGATTTAGATTGGATTTGAAGAAAATTTTTTTCTCTGAAAGAGTGGTCCGGCACTGGAATGGACTGCCTAGGGAGGTGGTTGAGGCACCGTCCCTAGCGCTGTTCAAGAAGCGTTTAGATGAGGTGCTAAGGGATTTGATTTAGTAGCTTAGTGGTAGGGGTGGTGGTAGGAGGAAGGTTGAACTAAATGATCTTGTAGGTCCTTTCCAACATTATGTATCTATGAATCTAATCTATGAATATATATTTCCATGAACTATATATTTCCATGAACTAGTAGTTACCAGAGAGAAGCAGTGGATGGATATAGTTGTATTCTGAGCACAAAACTGGACATCAATCTTGAATGCAAATGTACTTCATGCAAAAGTTGTTTTAATGCAAGTTTGTTCTCATCTGGGAACCTTAGAAAAATTCCCACCAGTGAAGAATGGCAGAAGATTTGGAGTTTATTACATTATCACATCATCAGCACAGCAAAAAATGCCAGAGGTAAAAACTTACAGGGTAGGATTTTCTTCATCTCACTAACCCAAGTTGGTATCAGTTCAGTTTTGTACATCTAATCCAGTCACCCAATTCTTTGTTGTTCAAGAGGATAAGCAGTTGTTTATCCAATCAGATAATCACCTATTCAACTACATTTTCATGGTGTCTGTAAATACCAGGAAATTAATGTTTCTTTCTGATCATTATAGAACCTGCACAACTGGTTCACTTTTACAAGCTTTTACATTATTATTTATTTTACATTATCCATCTACCTGAAAGGAATATCACACGCTTGAAAGGAGGCCTAAAAGTCAGATATTTAGTTCATCGCATTCTTGTGCCAAGAGGAGTTAGTAGAAAGCCTCATTCATAATGCTGTTTCAGGTGGGAACATCTGGCTTACACATAGGTGTTAGCACCCTACAGTTGACATTCAGACATTGGGTACTTGAGCTGCAAAGTGCAACAAATTTATGTTCTATTACCAGTCTATAACTTTTTTGAATGGAACAGTCATTGGCAATAAAACATCATAAGGAATTAAATAGCATACAGTTAAACAAGAGTATGGCTTGCATGTTTATCCTTGGGGATATTTGCTGTAGAGAGAATCTGATATTTGAAAGCATTGTGTGCTCAAAGAATAATATATATTTAGTAAGCAAATCAGATATCTTTCCCCACAAAATGTCCACTAAAGCAATCATTCTGAACAGATCCTTTTCCCATCTTCTGTAGCAGCTGTCAGAGCTTATCTTTTTAGTTTAATTGTTGCTCTGAGTATGTAAATATGTTTCCTATATAACTTTAATATTCTTGAGCACTTTTAGTCAACAGTGAAACTTTCAGCAAATTTATCCCTCTTTCTTATTGTGATTTATCATTGAACAAGACTTTCTTGAATGAATCTCTTTATTTTCTTTATAGAGACATATAAATCTCTATACAGCTGCAAACACAGTTTATTTTAGAGAATTGTTCATTTTTCTCCAATATTGTTACAGTGAATACCAGATCGTCATAATTTACAATTCATGATGCTTAATGGTTTGAATCACTTGTGAGTTTCTGGTATATTTCCCTATTAAAAGACTGATGAGCAAGAGCAAAAGCAGAAGATATGCATGTGTCTATTGCTGGGACCATGGGATGCACAGTTCCACCAGGCTCCTGTCTCACTTTGAGAAGCTTCATTATGGAGATCACTAGTCAATTCCCACTAGAAAATTTACTAAACTGTTTAGGATTTAGACAATTTTTGTAAATGCAACGAAAGGATTCGCCCAAGAACAAATTATTGAAGTAAATGAAAGATCATTATGCATGTTAGTTACTTCACTATGAAATCCATCACTGCAGAGCAGGACAGGCTGTCTGCTTTGTAAGGTTGGGGCAAAAGATGAGCACCCTAGTAAGTCTGGCAGAGAGATAGCTTAGCAAACGTGAGGTAGCCCTACAGCGCCTGATTGAGGTGAGCATAACATAGCCAAGGGCAAGACCAGGAGTGGAAGTCCAGGTCCTCAGATGAATCTGTGGAGAAGAGGTATTGTAGAATTGTTTCAGTTCAAAGGGACTCTTAAAGGTCATCTTGTCCAGCTCTCTGCAATGAACAGGGACACGTACAGCTAGCTCAGATTGCTCAGAGAACCATCTAGCCTGACCTTGAATGCCTCCAGGGACAAAATGTACATCACATCTTCAGGCAACCTGTTTCAGTGCTTGACTGCACTTGTCAAAAAGTTTTTTCTTATATCCAATCTAAATCTTCCCCCTTTCAGTCTGAAAAAATTTCCCCTTGTCCTGTGCAGTAACTTGCAAGAATTGGGCACAGCTGTCACACCACTGAAACAAAGCTCAGGTTGGAATCTGGGCTGAGAACCCAGTTTAAAACCAATTTCTGAATTCTGGTGGGAGGAGACCATTCTGAACCTCTCAGTAGAGCTTAGAGAAAGAGCACTCTACAAGACTGGGATTGTGTCTATGCTATTTTCTAGTGTAAATCTGTACCTAGATAACCCCAGTGAAAATGGGGATACACATGACATGGCAGAATTCACTTGATGGTGCTTTAGATTCACTATAGTGAAGTAAATAAGAGAAATAATCAATGATTTAACTCTGCCTAACTTACTGGAGATAAAGTTAGTGCACTTGTTCTCATGTGAATAGAAGCAACCACAGTCCTGTTCTATCTTCTAAAAGTGTGTTGTAGTTTCACCAAAGTTTAAAGTGCACCTCCTGCATGATATATGAGATAATTCACTAGGAAAACTTGTATGTACAAGTTATGGGTGAGACAAAGCCAGATTCCAAAGAGAAATGTAAGAATCCAGGATTTTTAAAATTTCTGAAGTTCTCTAGTTCTTTGAAGAAATAATGATTACAGATAGGTACATAGCTTAATCATCTTAGCATATCCACATTTAATTCACAAAGCTTTCAAATGTGTAACTATCATAGAAGAGAAAACTTTTGAGAGCATTGTATAACCAGTAGGATTTCAATTCTGATTTCAGAAAAGGATCCTAACATTTGAAGCCAAATCATTTCTCCCTCCACTTGAGACAGTAGTCTGTGAAAATTCCAAGTTGCACATTACACTTACAATAAGCAGTTATTTAGATGATGTGTGTTGGGGAAACTGGGCTGAATTCTAAGCAGATCTGCTGAAGCAAAACTTTGTTTATGATTACACTTCCTACTTTTGCAATTTTTTGGATATTTTCCATTTTTAATGGCATTCAAGACCTATGTCTGAATGAAAATCTTTACCAAGAAACTCTAACTTATGTTGTTCATAGCAGGAATTTATTTTCATTCTGTTACAATGAGAGTGATAGGCGGCATTTTTTTTTTTTTGGAACTAAAAAAAAACACTCAGAAGGAATTTTTTTTCCTTTCCTCTGCAAGTTACCTTCATAATCACATTTTTGTCTTGTTGAGTAAACAAAATATGGACAGAAAAAATCCTTGTATTTAATGACAGATACTAAGATTTCAGCGCCTCTCAGTCATTGATACATATTTCTACTGTTTGTTTAATTGTTTATCCTTAGGACAGCAGAAATGGAATTTAGAAATAAGTATGGATTAATAATTAATAACTCTGGTTACACAATTCCAGTGTTTTATAATTAGCTAGAGAACACAGATCCTATTAAACCTCTGTGTGCACCCTGTTTAATGTGTGGTCGAAGAAATACATAATTCCCTCCATCACAAGTATCTTTTATACCATTTAAAAAAGGAAAAAACAAGAAAATTATAAAAAAAATTATGCAGTCCATAATTCAGCTTAAGGGCTATTTATAATGCTTTGTTAAATAAAATTTACTTTAGAGTAATAGTATCTTTATTATATATTTCCTATCAGGAAATTGGTAAAAAATAACTGCATAAACACAAAAGCCCGCTGATATTTTTTTTTCAATACGAGAGGTATGGATCTAAGGTGTCTATGTAGCCTTCTCCTCTTTCCTCCCAGCATCTTTTTGGTCTATAGGTATAAAAATTCCTAAGGCTGTAATTAGTTAGAGACATGTGTCTATGCATTAATTAATGGGGCTTCTATAATTATTAAATTATTATTGGCAAAGATTCCATTTCTTTTTATTGGTAGCAAATTAACAGTTTTCTAACTATGCAGTTTCAGAAATACATGGATCAGTATATCAAGTTGCAAGGTAAGAGCCAGATAAAAGCTCTTGTATAGGAGTTGTGAAGTTTCATTTGTATGGTATGGTGTTCTACTTGGTTAACATCTGTGTTTATCTTCTAGGTTAATCTTTATACCTCCCTCTGTACATGTATCTAGAATGCGATGTCTGCCCAGCAGACACTTTCATTAAACTTACAGAGTCAGGTCTTAATTTTTTGTCCATTAGCATTATTAGAGTTGAGACTAATCTCACCTAGAATCAAAGAATCATAGAATCCTTCAAATTGGAATGGATATTTAAAGGTCACCTAGTCCAACCCCCTGCAAAGAACAGCGATCCACTGCTAGTTCATGTTGGTCATAGCCTGGTCCAGCCCAGCCTTGCAAGTATCCAGGAACTGGTCTTCCACTACATCTCTGTGTAATCTATTCCATTGTCTCATCATCTTCACTGTAAAGGACTTTTTCCCTATATACAAACGAAACCTACCCTCATTAAGTTTGAAACAAATTCCCCTTGTCCTACCACAACAGAGCCTGCTACAGGGTCTGTCCCTTTCTTCACTGTAAAGAAAACAGTACCCTTTAGATAATGAAATGTTGCTATTACGTCACCTAGGAGTCTTCTATTCTCCAGGTTAAACAGCCCCATCTCTTTCAGCCTGTCCTTGTAGGGGAGGTGTTCCATCCCTTGGATCATTGTTGTGGCCCTCCTCTCAACATGTTCCAGAAAGTTCTACACTGAGAACCTCACATCTGGATACAGTACTGTGTGTGAGACCTCACAAGCACAGAGTAGTTGAGGAGGATCACCTCCCTTCACCTGATAGCCACACTTTTTACACAGCCAAGGATACAGCTGGCTATCTGATCTGCGAGGGCACAGTACAAGCTCATGTGCAGTTTTCTTTCCAAAAATACCTCCAAATTATTTTTGGCAGCGCTGCGCTCAATCCTTTCATGTCCCAGCTTGCATTAGTAGTGGAGGTTGCCTTGACCCAAATGTAAGTGCTTGCCTAGGTCACTCCAGATGGCATTCTGTACCTCTGGTGTGTTGACCATACAGCTTGTAGACACCAGCAAGCTTGCTGAGGGCAAACTCAGCTCCACTGCTAATGTCATTGATGAAGATATAAAGAGTATAGGTTTCAGCACTGATTCATGAGGGACACCACATCCAGATGTTGAGCCATTAACCACTGCAGTCTGGATTCAATCATGCAGTCAATTATTCATCCATTGAACAATCGATCTATCAAGTCCATATCTTTCCAATTTGGAGAGAGGATATTGGGGGTTGTTGTGTTAAAGGCCATACTGAAATCCAGACGTATTACATCAGTGTCTCTTCCCTTGTCCACTGATGCAGTTACACCATCAGTCTAGAAGAGTGGCTTATTATAGGGGATGCTAAAAGGAACCATGTATTTGTATACTGATTTCTTTATGCAGGTAAAGAGAAAATGGAGTTAAGATGGTTACATGAGATTAAATTAAGGTTTGTAGCAGATGAAATTCTCCTCCATCTGAACTATTTTTAAAATCTAAGATACATGTATAAACCACAGTGAAGGTGAAATTCATAGCACATCATCTGTCAGAGTCTGTAGGTAGAAAATGCAGTAATAATCCTAGAGGGTATTTATTTTTGTATTTTTGGTGTGCGTGGTGTGTATAAACTAAACATTTGTAAAAACACAGCATAATAGGTGCTTAATCAAGAGCGTCCATAATAGACAGAGAAAAATTAGGGAGACTGAACGGTATCAACAAAAAAGTCTGTTAAGTAGATTCAGACATAACAAGACAGTAAAGTGAAATCCACTGTGCTAATTTCTTAACAGCTGCATCTCTGGTTCAAGAAAGACAGTGATGAAAATGATATTCATTAATTGTTTCATACAAGACTTTCTTGCAGAGTCAATCGCCATCTGAGACATAACTAGCTTGCAGAAAAACTCTTGTTTGCAAGTTGCAGTTGTGAATAATAGCAATAACAGCAATGGATACCTATGTCAAGTCTGTCTAACATTGAGAATCATAAGAAATTAAATAATACAACAAAAACTTCTGTAAATACCGAAAGTTGAATAATAGAACTACGAAATCTTGAAGAAATCTTGAACATTAGATTTACTTACTAAAATTTAAAGTGACCCTTGAGATTGGCATGTCTGAGATTTCTATGGTCTTTTAATTAGATTTTAGCCAGTGAAAATCTACCTTCCAAGGAACAGAGTTTATTCTGCTCTGATTTATTTCTGATATAATTTAGAAAAAACATTTTTTTCCTCAGTATCCACTAAAAGTGAATGAGTGATTTTAAATGATGTTAAATGATTTTTTGAACCAAAAATCAATTTGAATCAAACAACATGAACAAAAAAAAAAAAGAATTCTTGTCTAGTTTGCAGAAAATAAATAAAATAAAATAAAATAAAATAAAATAAAATAAAATAAAATAAAATAAAATAAAATAAAATAAAATAAAATAAAACCAGTGGGAGGGTGTTTTTGTTTGTTTGTTTGTTTGTTTTTTTCTATTTTGTTTTCTTTTTTTCTTAATTTAGAACAAAATCTCAAAATCTCACTTATTTCAAAAAGGCAAAATGATCATAATGCAGCATATACACTGAGACTTGAATGCAACTTAGAATGATAGTTTTAAGAATCTGTATATATACCCACTCCTTTCTAACCATAAGAAATAGGCTGTTCTGTGACAAGTATTAGAAGTGAGGTGTACTGAGGTTTGACCTAATTCTACCCTAGCAAAGATCTTCATTGTCTGAGTTGACATTCCTAATTAAGAGATGTTATCTATTTTCACCACTTTTTGATTATATATGATATTCAGTAATGTATTTTCTGAGTGGTTTCCTGTAGTACAATGAGCAAAATGTTCACCATCTGTCACATGTTGCTCATTCCCCTGTCAGAAGCAGTGATATATGATCAACTGTCTTATTTTGGCAATGTTTTATTTTATTTGATTTTTTAAATACACACTGTTGTATGTAATGCTCTTGATCATAGACTGAAGCATGAGACTTCCGTCTTAAACTTTTTAAAAAGTGATTCATAGCGTTGATTTTAAGAAAGTTTTGGGTTAAGTTTGTAAACATTTGAGAGACATTTAACAGTGGTTTAAAAATTCCGTTTGCATTTCAGAAATTAAGAACCACAGTTCTCATTCAGGTGCTTCAGGTACTGTTTCAGATATTATGAAACTGGGACATTAAATACCCTGGATATAATATCAGATATTGTGAATATCTCTGATAAGTTGATGTCCTGAGCTAGAAACCAGGTTTAATATGACATTTAAACAAGAAAGATGTATGATTCATTCCATGCCACTCAGGGATGGATGGCTGATGACTTTGTGTCAGCAAACATTCAACACAAATATGAAGTGGAAACATGAGTTGCAGGGTAAAAATATGCCCCTGTTTTCTCCAACAAACATTTTTCATGGCTCATCAGAATGGGAGGAGTGGCTGACATGCTGGAAGGCTGTGCTACCATTCATGAGGCCTAGACAGGATGGAGAGTTGATCAGAGAGAAGCCGGATGAGGTTTAACGAGAGCAAGAATAGAGTATTGCACATAGGGAGGAATAACCACATGCACTGACAGAGGTTGGGGAATGAGCTGCTGGAGAGGAACTCTGAGGTTAACCAGCTGACCATGAGCCAGCAGCATGCACTGGTGTCCAGTAAGGGCCAGTGGTATCCTGGGGTGCATTAAAAAGAGTGTGGTCATCAGGTTAAGGGTTATGATCCTCTCCTCTGCCCTGGTGAGGCATCACCTGGAGCATTGAGTCCAGTTCTGGGCTCCCTGGTACAAAAAAAGACAGAGATCTCCTGGAAAGTGTACAACAAAGGGTCACAAAGATGATAAAGGTCATGAAACACCTCCCTTATGAGGAAAGGCTGAGAGACCTGGGTCTGTTCAGCCTTGTGAAAAGAAAACTGAGGGAATCTGGTCCATGTCTATAAATACCTAAGGAGTGGGAGACAAAGGGATCAGGCTGAACTCTTCTCAGCAGTGTATGGTGATAGGACAAGGGGAAATGGCCACAAACTGAGGCATAGGAAGTTCCACACAAATGTGCATGGGAACTTATTCACAGTTAGGATGATGGAGCACTGGCACAGGCTGCCCAGAGAGGTGGTATAGTCTCCTTTTCTGCAGGCATTCAAGACCTGCCTGACCACCTATCTGTGCAACCTGTTTTAGGGAGCCTGCTTTGGTGGTGGGGGGTTGGACTCAATGATCTCTAGAGATCCCTTCCAACCCTTACAATTCTGTGATTCTGTGAAATCACACAGGTTTATTTAACAGTAGAACAATCTGTTAATGTACCATAGTTTCCTGTATGAGATAGGCCATGAATCTTTTCAAAGGTAGCTTTGCAGATGTTGCAGATGATTATACACTCAGTAAGTAATCACCTAAGTCTTAGAGAGACCAAAAAAAAAATTAGGATTTGTCTCTAACTAGAGTTATTTGTAAAAATCTATTTAGATGAATGCTAATTAATGAATTGCATACTTTAAGAGGCAAAATAAACATCTGCTTCAGCATCTGCACTGCCTATGGAAAGGTTTGCCTCTGATGTATGGACTTGCAAGGTTTGCCTAATCTACTTCAATATCATGCACTGAGAGAGCTGAATAACTGGAGTTGGCTAAAAGATATAGAAAAATCTTGGGATGTCTTCAAATTCAAAAAGGGATAATCAGCATCCATGGTTAGGGAAAAAAAAAAAAAAAAAGGAGGAGAGAAGAGGAGAAGGAGAAGGAGAAGGAGAAGGAGAAGGAGAAGGAGAAGGAGAAGGAGGAGGAGGAGGAGGAGGAGGAGGAGGAGGAGGAGGAGGAGGAGGAGGAGGAGGAGGAGGAGGAGGAGGAGGAGGAGGAGGAGAAGGAGAAGGAGGAGGAGAAGGAGAAGGAGAAGGAGAAGGAGAAGGAGAAGGAGAAGGAGAAGGAGAAGGAGAAGGAGAAGGAGAAGGAGAAGGAGAAGGAGAAGGAGAAGGAGAAGGAGGAGGAGGAGGAGAAGGAGGAGGAGGAGGAGGAGGAGGAGGAGGAGGAGGAGGAGAAGGAGAAGGAGGAGGAGAAGGAGAAGGAGAAGGAGAAGGAGAAGGAGAAGGAGAAGGAGAAGGAGAAGGAGAAGGAGAAGGAGAAGGAGAAGGAGAAGGAGAAGGAGAAGGAGAAGGAGAAGGAGAAGGAGAAGGAGAAGGAGAAGGAGAAGGAGAAGGAGAAGGAGGAGGAGGAGGAGGAGGAGGAGGAGGAGGAGGAGGAGAAGGAGGAGGAGAAGGAGAAGGAGAAGGAGAAGGAGAAGGAGAAGGAGGAGGAGGAGGAGGAGGAGGAGGAGAAGGAGGAGAAGGAGAAGGAGGAGGAGAAGGAGGAGGAGGAGGAGGAGGAGGAGAAGGAGAAGGAGAAGGAGAAGGAGGAGAAGGAGAAAATCAAACAGTAAAAAGTCCATCTAAACTAATGATGAATGAATGTGAAAGGATCAGCCTCTCAGAGGGGCTGTGAATGACATAACAAGTTCCTGAACCGCAGTCTTTTAGTAGGGGTAAAAATCAAATCTTAAAAGCGAGATATTGTTAAATTAGAAGAGGTGAAAAATATGACCCTTGAAAATTAGATTGAAATGGAAGATGGAAATACGAGTCTGATTCAAAAGATTTGTAGTAAATTTATTAAAATGTGGAAATAAGGAAAGGCAAAGGATAACAAACTTGCTGTACCTGCTTGAGTAATAGAGGGGGTGAGAAAGTTTTGGTACACTTGCAAGAATAATTGACTTTGCCTAGATTAAACAAGAAAGAACATTCTGAGAGAGTCTCTAAATGAATTAACATTAGATGAAGATCTAGAAAACATAGTTGCTTTCAGTACTGTATTTTTAATTAAAAAAAAAAGTCATCATTTTACATATTAAAGACGGAAGGTGTATTTTTCCCTATTTTTCTTTTAATTCTATTTTTCCATAAACCTCAATTAAATTACAGTATTAAAGTATTAGTTACATCAAGAGTAAATTAAAGATTTTGTTTACCTTCGGTATTGAACATTAAGAAGCTATTATTCAAATTCTATTTAAACAAGAATTAAAAAATATAGGCAAGATCATTACATATCATGAGCTAATTTTCTATTGAAAACTTAGTTGGTGATAGATTGTTTAAGTGTTTCAAAGGTTCTAGCTTTGTATTCAATGATTCAGAGATAAGAGTGAGTTTATGTTGATTAATAATTTGTTACCATCAATCGTTTCCAGACTGACAATATTGTAGTATTTTATACTGTTTCTTTCAAGTTCTGTTCTTCACATTTGCACTTTGAAACACCACAGTGTTTTCTGCTAAAATTGACCGAGAGTAGGAAAAGGTGTTCTTTTTTTCTTTTCCCCCTTTCAATTGTTTCAGGATCTTCATCTTGCAAAAATCTGCTTCTGTTCTGCAGTAAGCAATTACTTTACCATCCTCTTTTTATCATCTTTCCTATGAAACACTGGGTGGGCCACAATGTGAAAAATAGAAAACTTGTATTTTAGATTACAACTTATGAATTTTTAATTTTTCCAAGTTTTTGTAGAGTTAATGGAGTCTCATAAACTTGAATCAACTGTGCTGAAGACCACAAAAATTGTGAATGTGGAAAAATCTACAGGAATAGAAATTGTTCAGAGTTATAATTAAGTATTCAAAAAAGAAAGGGACTCTATCAGTATCTAGGCTATTTTGTTACAGTGTCCTTATTACTTCCATGTCACATTTTATGATATATATATTATCCTTTGCATGTGTGTGTATACATAAATGGTACAGGAAGGGGGTTCCTCCAGATCACTGGGAGATCAAGGGAAGTCATTTTGTTCTGCAGAAGTGATATCTTATTCTTGTACTGGGCTTTTAATTTTCAAAAATGTATAGGATCTCATGATTCTTTAAATGTTTTTAATATTTTAAGCCCTCATTTAGATGTTCTCTGTTCTTTGTCAAATATTATTTCATTGATTCTCAGCCAAAAATAGTTTCATTTTAATGTTTTTGTGGTTCTGTTTATTTTTTCCCCCACAGTTTGTGAATATTCCTCTTGAAATAAATCATTTCATTTCTTCACTTTGGGTGTGACTGAGCACCAGAACAGAGAGTCTGTAGAGTCTTATTCCATGGAAATATTCAGAACTGCTTGGATATGACCCTGGACAGCGTATACTAGGTGGCGCTGCTTGGGTTTTGAGGGAGTGGCACTCGGTCAAGTAAGAATAAAGTCACCACAATCTTTCTTGGTTTTGTGATAAAATAGTAACAATATTTTGGTGTCTGTTGCATGGAGCAGATGTTTCCATGGTTTTGTGGTTGTTTTTTTTTTTTTTTTTTTTCATTAACAACCAGTGTTGGTAGCATTACAGTAATTAAGTTGGCTATTATCCTCTCTGTCTGGTACATATACTTTTCAATGTTTTCCCTGTTTATAATTAAGTTTTACTTTATTGGTTACTGTGTTACAGGGCTCAAGAATTAGAAGAAATTTATTTTGCATAAATACAAATAATTCATTAAGATTCCAGTTCAGGAAGCTCAGTGTTGTCCTATGCTTCCTGTGTTTTATAGAACAAACTAGTACAGTATGAGAGTTCTGTTTGAGCTTCTTTTTGCATGGAGGTTTTTATATGTTCTAGCTCTATACAGTGCCTCCCATGGTGTAAAGAGTAAGGGAAAATGTGACTTTATAAGGAAGAGATAGAACAAGGGGAAATGGCTTCAAACTCAGGGAGGGTAGATTTAGGTTAGACATAAGAAAAAAAAATGATTACACTGGATGTGATGAGATGCTGGAGCAGGTTATATAGTGTTGTGGTTGATGCCTCACCCCTGGAGACTTTCAAGAGGAGGCTGGATAAGTCCCTGGGCAACCTGATCTAGCTGTGGATGTCCCTGTTCATTGTTGGTGAGCTGGACCAGATGGCCTTTAGAGGTCCCTTCCAAGTCTAGGAGTTCTATAATTCAATGATTTTATGACTGTAAGAGAAAGTACACCCTCCTATCAAGTACTAGAATTTATTAACAATCTTCTTTCCTCTGATAGAATAATCTCTGGCTCATTCTCACTCTTTCCAAAAAGCAGAAAAGTACTGGAAAATAAATAAGATGGTGAAAATAGATAGACAGCAACTTGATGACCAAGGATTAGGATAAGGGTGACGTGCTCAATGTCCTCTTTGCTTCAGTCTTTAATAGCAAGATTTGTTACTCCCTGGAAACACAACTCCTCACACAGGAAGATAGGGATGGGGAACAGAATAGGCCCTCCATAATCTGTGAGGAAGCTATTTTGGACCTGCTCCAAGGCTGTACACTCCCAAGTCCATGGGGCTGGATGGATTGCAGCCTAGAGTGCTGAGGGAGTTGGTGGATGTGATTGTCAATCCACTCTCCATCATTCTTTGTCAGTCCTGACTAACTGGGGATGTCCCAGCAGATTGGAGACTGTCTAATGTGAGGCTTAATGTCTTCTTTGCTTAATGCTGACTACTGCTGATAACTCTCTTTTCTTCCAACTGCCTGGAGACAGCATTCAGAACAAACTGTTCCATGACCTTTCCAGGGACAGAGATGGGGCTGACTGGCTCTAGTTCCCTGGATCCTCTTTCTTGCACTTTTTGAAGACCGGAGTAACATTGGCTATCCTCCAGTCCTTAGTCATCTCTCCCATTCTCCAGGAACTTTCAACGGTGATAGAGAACGGTTCAGCAATCACCTCTGTCAACTCCCTCAGCACACATGGATGCTTCCCATCGAGGCCCTTGGATTTACATACATTGGTGTTGCATAGATGCTCTTGGACCATCTCCTGCCTCACCAAAGGGGAGCTTTCCATTCCCCAGACCCTCTCACTTATCCCCACAGTCCATGAGTCCTGAGGAGGAATTTTCACAGTGAAGAAAGAAGCAAAGAAGGCATTCAGCATCTCTGCCTTCTACGCATTCCCCAGTACCAGAACACCTGCCTCAGTTAGTAGGGGACCCATATTTTCTCCAAAAAAAGGGGAAAAAAAAAGATGGAAAATAAAAGAAAAAAATGTTAAATAAAGATATTTCTCTTCTCTTAGGAATATAATCAGCATAGAGAGTGAAAAAGAATTTCCAATTACTGTATCAAAGATAACAGTAGAAAGACTTGAATAATTAAATGATGATTATGTACACAGGTTTCAATGAGGTTTGTAATTCACAAAACTTTTTCAATTATTTAGATTCATAGGGTGTAAAATGGGAAAATTGAAAAGCAAATTGAAAATTCCATTAACCACTCCTGCAAGCCACGCACCTACACAGGCTCATGGCTGGATCTCTTTGCAGCTGCAGACATTTTAAGACAAAAGATATCTATAGAGAACGACTGTCAGAAGAACACTGTTGGGTTAGTAAGAAGCAGTGTTTACTCCTGTGATACAGGCTAGGGAATAGATGAAAAGCTCAGAGATAATTTTAAAGCTATCTAACTCTATAACAAATGTTCCCTTGTCTGTTAATAGTTAATTTGGGACTAAGTCTTGCCAATACACTTATTTGATAGCTTGGTGCATATTCTAACAGGTACGTATTTTTGGAATGTTTCTACTTGAAATTATAGCTTTTTTAATATTAACTGAGGTTTCAAGTAAATATTTTTGAAGTGCACATTTTCTTTCATTATAATGAGGTTTAAAAATTTTACATCAAGAAGTGAAATGAATTCCATTTACTTTGGTAAGTTGGATTTTTCATGGACAATTTTTACATGAAAACATTACTTCTGTAAATTGTTTAGAAACAAAGTGATATATTGTGACCAACTGTATTTATGACAGAATTTGAAATTTTAAACCTTGTAAGTAATATGAGCTTGACGGAAATTTCAACAAAGTAAATGAAAGACTTCCACTTAATTTTATCCTCTCAAAAATCTGCTAGTAATCAGCTCACATTTGAGCTCAAATATGTTATGACAATCAGTTAGTTATAATATGTTTATATTTTCTGTTTTATTGACTGGCCGATTTATGAAACTTGCTATGATTAGTCACTTGTTCTACAGTCTTAGGCTTACAATGAATTCTATGGGGTCCTTCTGAAAGGTTTTACTATATGTAGCGTTTTTTAATCAACATATTCTTGCTTCAACTGCTGCAGTAGCTGGACACTTTTCCTCTGCATACAGTGGACATCAGATAGGATCTCAACTATTTTGACAAACTAATAGTTAAATATAACATAATAGGGGCAATGTCTATGTCTGAGTGGAGCTGTTGTAAAAAAATAAAAATAAAGAGTAAAAAGAGTAAAGAGTAAAATACATACCAGTTCATTAAGAGAATTAACAAATTTCAAATGGGACTTTGCCATGGTTTTATAATTTTTTGGTATTGATATTCCACATCATAACATCACGTAGTGCATTGAGAATTAAAGAGTTAATGCTCTAGTTCTGTGGATCATTGATAGTTATGGGTATACCTGTATACCTGTCCCAGAAGAGAAGAACTACATTCCCCAGAGGGCTTTGTGTTGCTTTTTATCTTTATGTTTTTCCGCTCAGAAGGAAAGATAAAAAACTGTTTGCGTGTCATGGGACACTTTCTTTCCCTTGGCATCAACCCAGCAGTGGGTGCTCACTGCTGTCTCTCCTTCAGCATTTAGCGTAATGCCTTCGGATTATTGAATACTCTCTCTTGCTCATTTTATTTGGTTTATTAGCTTTAATTCCAATTATATTGTATTATATTGTGTTATTTTGCCTTCCGATATCTTACTTAGAAAATAAGCCTTCCTCCTCAGATTGTTGCTGCTGTTTTGTTTCTAGGCCCATCTCCCTTTTCCCTTTTCCCTTTCCCCCTTCCCCTTTCCTGGGGCACGGTTCCGTGGGTCCCCTGCACCAATAGTCACAGAACTGGGTCAAACCAGCCTGTAAAACATTGACAGACATGTAGAGAACACTGAAATATGTAATCCCATGGAAAATAACGTGTTTCATTATCCAACATGGATTTAGATGACAACAGTGTTAAAATATTTTTTCCATGGAAACTTCAACAGATAGAGCAAAGTAACACTATTGTTAGGAGAAATTGGCACCTATGAAACATTATTTTTCAACACAGATACGATCATTAGCTGATTCATGTAGATGAGGTGATTCAGTCACTCTTCATTTTGTGATGTGAAAGCTGTTTATGGTCATCTAGAACATTCTTTGGATTTCACACTGATGTTGCCACTGCAGAAATGCACCACTCACCACCTTATCATGCTTTCAGTCACTGTTCGATCTCCTTAAATGTTGAGTAAGCACTGATGAATGTTAGTGGATGCAATTTTTCCTGTGTGCAGGGATTCAATTCCATATTTTTGCTCCACATACTTCCATATCAGATGCCATTTGTCAGATCGCCCCTGTGCTCCCACCTGTCATGTGGCAACAAAATTTAATTAAATATTGGTGGGAAGGTTCATCCTCTACTGCCATACCACCAACATCCACTTCTGACATAGTAGGCTAACATAATAAAGTAGGAGACATTATTTTTGGAGTATATCTTGTAATAGTTCATATCATCTTGCTCTGAAATGCAAAATAAGGGAGCATTGCTCTAACCAAATCCAAAACATGAGCGTGTTCTGCTTCACAATGACAAAATATTTTTTGTTAGTTGTTGACAGGACAAATATTAGCTGCTGATATATATACTCTTTTTACTACTAATTCCTTTTTATCTACAGAAGATTATTTACAAAAAAAAAAAAAACAATAAAAAAAAACTCAGAAACTACAGTTAGCAGTTTGTGAAATTACAATGTCATGGTTATTATGATTTAACAGTGTGGTTTTTTTTCTATTATTGAGAATTTTATTTCCTTTATTAAGAATATTTCTTAATTAAAGGAGTAGGGACTTCTAGTTCATACTTGCCTAGTTCCTATTAATTATTAAATATTAATTAATTAATTAAAAATCTTTCAATGAAGAAATATTACATGAATAAATCTATCAGATAAAACAGAACTATGAGGGGAAACAATTCTCAAGGATTCATTGCCTAAAATGATTGCCTTGGTAGCTCAGACAGGCTGCTAAATAAAGTAAGTACACTTTTTGTGGACATAAAAAAGATTCATTCTTTACTTGATAGTTTGACTGCTTCAAATTAATACTCAAAAAAAAAAAGAAAGAAAGGAAGAAAGAAAGAAAGAAAGAAGAGAAAAAGAAAAGAGGGAAGGCAAAGAGGGAAGGGAAGGTTTGGGAGGGGAGGGGAGGGGAGGGGAGGCTGTACACTGCTAGACTACACCATTTTTATTCCGAGTATTTAAGTCCTTATAATTCCTTTCTTTCAGCTTTTTTTTTCTCAGATCAGAGCTTTTCAAAATGTGTATATCTTCTTTTATTTGAAACAGTCCGTTTTAAGAACATTCTTCCATGTTTTCCCACTTCCATTTTAAATTCCTTCTATATTCTCTACTGTGTTCATAATGAAATCTTCCATCTGCCTTTTATCATTATTCCTGTTTTGTTGTCTTTTCCTGATGTTTCTTCACTACCTTCTAGGTCTTAGAAGTAGACCATAGAATTGCTAACAGTATGGATGTACCAACATAATTTTGAATAAGACTAATCAGTACTCTGAACAGTGTCTTCCACAAACTAAAATACTTTGGGCCTACAAACTGTCTCTACATTGTTTATTTTTGCCCATTTACCTGTTTTATTTTGTTAGGTCCATTCTTTTTCCCAGCTAATGACAGTTAAACTGTATGATGGAAGATAGAGGTTCCTGCTCAGCTTCCTGGAGAACTCCAGCTCAGAAGAGTGGGAGACTTTTACTCTGATTTTCCTTCTGAAGTATCTTATACACTGCATATCAGACACCAAATTATTTCCATTATCTTATGAAAAGGACTCATAGGAGAATAGATTTTGCTACAAATACCATACAGGGGAACAAAATGACATATGTTGTGAAGGAAATTTATCCTCAAAGTAGAAAAATCTCTCTTTTGATCAAAATAATAGGACATTTGTTCATTTACCCAAAAGCTTATTTTAACCCTAATATCTAAACACTAGCTCCCATGTAACGATCAAACACATTCATTCTAATCCTCTGAACATATCAGAATGTTATCAGCTACTTGTATTATTGGTGCTTTAACGCAATATATGTCGCAAAAGGTTACCTTTTCGTTTTAGATTGTCCTCTATATTATGTCACACTTCATCACATAACATGCTGTCAAATGACATTGTAACAAAAGACAAGCTGATATGGTGTGACAGGATGGGCAAAGGTCATTTTGATACTACATGATGTAGTTTTTCAGAATGTGTCAGCAATGTCACAATCTAAATATTTTTAAACCTCTGCTTTCCTATAATTTTCTGTAGTTAAACTATTTCCTTGTTCCCATATTTTGGTGCTATACTGTATACAGTTGCACTCAACTATATTAGGGTATAAGTATGATATACTGGCTTCATGTTAGTAGTACTCAAGGCGAAGAAGGCCTTCTGTTCATTTAAGACCATTCATAGCAGTGCTTGAATATAGGATAGAAGAGTTTTCAGGATCAGCTTTGTTTATACAATACCTTTAGTGACTTCTTGCAAATATATGAAGAATTTATTTTACTCATGATTTTTTTTCCTGATTTTTTTTATCCCCTCTATCTGCCCAAGGGTTAAAACTATATTAATCTTAGGATGTGGCAATAAGCTGTCATATCTTAAACCACCCTTCTGAAGACTGAGCTAATTAATTCCTTTCATTTTCTTATATTTCTGTTCATCTCAAAGTATACTGTGCCTTCTGTATCTATAGTCGTTACATAAAAAGGAAAGTATCTGTTTCAGGGAGTAGAGAGCATGTGAGTTCAGTGTGTTAAATATTCTAAAAACAGAAATAAGTGTTCTTTTAAGGGGGAATACCTATCAGGCAGTAGTGATTCAACTGTGAGTTCAGTTTCACCAATATCTGCATTGTCATACTACTCCATGGAAATAGTCATGAAATAGCAAGATATTTCCAAATGTTTCTTTGCTTTCATTCCTTTGAAGTTTCTGCTCTTTTGTAATGCTGATATAAATGTATTTGGGAAAAATAAAAATGAAATAAAATTGAGAAATACCTCTCAGGAATATAGCCAAAAGAGTAACATCACTTTTCAGCTGTGATCATTATGAGAATGGGTTAATTCTGGGATAGTTTTTCTCCTTCTAGTTACAATCTATGTCAAGTGAATAGATGAATTTGTCCCATTTTCACTTCTCATTACAAGATTTGTCATGAAAAGTGAGTTATCACGGGATTTTATTGCCTGATATATTTGGTGAATTATGACAATGTGCAGAGGACATTTAACCTTTTTCAATATTGTGTGCCTTGATTGATCGACTGTTCCTCTGAATGGAAGGTGGTATAGAGGAATCTGTGCATTACTTCTGTGTGAAGTGAAAGATGTCTCTTCAACACAAGGAAGAAGAAGTTGCATCACACTGAAGAGTACATCATAATCACACAATATTATTTGTTTGTAGCAGTGTTGCAAAAGCAAAGGATAAAAAAAATAAATAAAAAATAAAAATAAAAATAAAAATAAAAATAAAAATAAAAATAAAAACAAACCAATATTCAAGTTGCAAAGGCAATTGCTTTTGCCTTTCCTGAGTTCTGGAAGAACACCTCTAGGATGTTCTTTTTGTCTATGATATTTTTGGTTTTTTTGCTGCTGTGTTAAAAATCTTAATAAATACATGTAGTATCATTCCTCATGAGGAATGTTTTTATTTGATGATTTTCTGATAAGGTCATATGTCAAAAAAACATCATCTTCTGCTTTTGTACTGCTATCTGATGCTTCCTGGAACATTATCTTGTTACAGTAATTAGGAATGAGGGGCAGCAGACAGCAGATAGTGCATCTTAACAATATCTCTGTTTTGTTTTTCACACTTCCACTATGCAAATGATATCAAATGCCTATGTTGCTCTCAAAAGAAAGAAAACACAAGAAAAAAAGACAAGACAAGAGAAAAGGGAAGGGAAGGGAAAATTTAAAAAAGGAAGTTACCTTTCTTTTTCATGATGTGATGATGTAGCTTTGAAAGCCTTATGTGAAATTCTAACTGAAGACATCCAATCCTGATGAAGTTTATGGTGATCCAGGGTACTCACTGAATTTTAAAAGGAATCTCATTTTGGCCCTAGAAATGTATGCTAAAGATTCAGGGTAATATGGTCTGTTTATCCAAAGAGATGAGTCTTGAAAGCACTATTAAGCAATAGAATTGGCATTTAATTAGTTATTTCTGGTTAATAATAGATCCATTATAGTCTTCTAAAACTGTATTTTAATGGGATGGAGAACTTCACTAGCTTCTTAATTTAAAACAATATGTCTGCCGTGATTTTATGATATTTATTATTAATATTCCACATCGTAACATAATGTGAGGCACTGGGAGTTAAAAAGTTAATGCTCTAAGTCCATGGACTGCCAAAATTCCGGGTACATGGCTCTCAGAAGAGAATAAAAACTACATACCCCAGAGGACTTCGAATTCCCATTTTCCAGCCAGAGGGAAAGATAAAACTACATGCGAGTCCTGGAGACTTACTCTTGCTGTTCATCCCAGCAGTGGAGGTTTCCCAGCCATCTTGCCTTCAGCTGTAGCATAAGGCCTTCGGTTTCAGACACTCTTTCTCTCATTTTATTTGATTTATTAGTTTCAGTTCCAGTTATATTGTGTTATTTTACATTCTGATATATTATTTAGTAAATTAGTTTTCCTCCTCAGATCATTGCTGCTGTTTTGTTTTTATGCCCATCTCCCTACCCTTTCCCTTTCCCCCCCTTCCTCTTTCCCAGGACATGGATCCATGGTCCCCCGTTCTATTAGTCATGGAACTGGGTCAAACTGGCCCGTAAACTGTGGACAATGTGTAGAAATCATCTAAAATCTGTTCAAGCCAGTGTGCAAAAAACAGTCTTTGGAATATATGTTTGATGGATTGCCAAATTCCTCCAAAAGTAAGTTTGTCATCTTAAACTCTACTGGGAGAGACTTCCTAATCCAACTGCAAATTAACAAAGTTATGCTTCTTTTTACATGAATCTCTTTGGATTTTATTTTTAAATCTGACCAACCACACTTGTATGCAAATTCTAAGTGAATTCTGATTAGAATCACAAGGACAATTTAGACAATTCCCTTCCACCCTAAACCATTTTACGTTTATATGATTTCCTGTATAAAAATTCATGTACTCGATTTTCTCTGACTGCAGAAGGAGGGGAGTATATATGTGTAAAGCTCTGGTAAATGTATGTTTCAAATCATATATAGACTCATAGATTTATAAATACATTAGGTTGGAAAGGACCTACAAGATCATCTAGTCCAACCATCCTCCTACCACCATCCCTACCACTAAGCTACTAAATCAAATCCCTTAGCACCTCATCTAAACGCTTCTTGAACAGCGCTAGGGACGGTGCCTCAACCACCTCCCTAGGCAGGCCATTCCAGTGCCTGACCACTTTTTTAGAGAAAAATATTTTCCTCAAATCTAAATCTAAATCTTCCCCGGTGCAACTTGTGGCCATTCCCTCTCATCCTGTCATTAGTTATCTGGGAGAAGAGGCCGACCCCCTCCTCACCACAGCCTCCCTTCAGGAAGTGGTAGAGTGTGCTAAGGTCTCCCCTGAGCCTCCTTTTCCCCAGACTAAACAATCCGAGCTCCCTCAGCCGCTCCTCGTAAGACTTGTGCTCCAGACCCCTCACCAGTTTTGTTGCCCTTCTCTGAACACGCTCCAGGGCCTCGATGTCTTTCTTGTAGTGAGGGGAAAAAAACTGAACACAGTAGTCGAGGTGCGGCCGAACCAGAGCTGAGTACAGGGGGACGATCACCTCCCTGCTCCTGCTGGCCACACTATTTCTAATGTAGGCCAGGATGCCATTGGCCTTCTTGGCCACCTGGGCACACTGCTGGCTCATGTTGAGCCGAGCATCAACCAACATCCCCAGGTCCTTTTCCTCTATAGGAATATTCCTTCAAGCCATTATGCCCCAAGCCTATAGCATTGCATGGGGTTATTGTGGCCAAAGTGCAGGACCCGGCACTTGGCATTATTGAACCTCAATCCCATTGACCTCAGCCCAGCTATTCAGCCTATCCAGATCCCTCTGAAGGGCCTCCCTATCCTCAGGCAGATCAACATCCTCCCAGCTTGATGTCATCTGCAAACTTACTGAGGGTACACTCAATCCCCTCGTCTAGGTCACCAATAAAGATATTAAACAGTATGGGCCCCAATACCTACCCTTGGGGGGACACCACTCATAATGGGATGCCAGCTGGACTTAACTCCATTAACCACTACCCACTGGGCACGGCCCTCTAGCCAATTCTCAACCCAGAGAAGAGTAAACCTGTCCACGCCAGCTTCCCCAGGAGAATACTGTGGGAGACCGTGTCAAAGGCTTTGCTGAAGTCCAGGTCGACTACATCAACAGCCTTTCCCTCACCTACCAGTTTGGTCATCCAGTTGTAGAAGGAAATGAGGTTGGACAAGCACGACCTGCCCTTTGTGAACCCATGCTGGCTGGGTCTGATCCCCTGGTTGCCATACTGTTAATATATTTGTAAAAGGATTTTTTACACTCCTTTACTGCAGTAGCCAGTCTAAGTTCAAGCTGGGCTTTTGCATTTCTAACTTCCTGCCTGTAAATCTTGGCAAGTTCTTTGTAATCTCCCCAAGAAGCCTGTCCTATCTTCCAGAGGACACAGACTCTCTTTTTCTCCCAGAGTCCCAACAAAAGATCCCGGTTCATCCACACTGGCCTTCTTTCCCTCCGGCTTGACTTACAGGACTCAGGGACAGCCTGCTCCTGTGCCTTTAAGATTTCCATCTTGAGGAGCATCCAGGCTTCCTGGACCCCTTTACCCCTCAGGAGCGAGTCCCAAGGGACCCTTGCAACAAGCGTCCTGAACAGGTCAAAGTCTGCCTTCTGTAAGTCCAAGGTAGCAGTCTTGCTAGTCACCCTCTTGACATCACCAAGAACAGCAACCTCTACAATTTCTTGGTCACTCTGGCCAAGACAATCCCCAACCTTCACTTCTCCTACTAGTCCTTCACTGTTAGTGAAGAGCAGGTCTAGCAGGGTACCTCCCCTGGTAGGTTCTTGCACCAGCTGTGTCAGGAAGCTATCTTCCACACACTCCAGAAATCTCATGGACTGCTTCCTCTGTGCAGTATTATATTTCCAGCATATATCAGGGAAGTTGAAGTCCCCCACGAGAACAAGTACTGGCCATCGTACAACATCTACTAGTTGCTTGTAGAACACCTCATCTATCTCTTCACCCTGACTAGGCAGTCTATAACAGACCCCCACCATGATGTCACCCCTACAGACCATCCTCCTGATCTTTATCCATAGACACTCCACTTGGTCATTTCCAACCTCAAGCTCTTCAACATCAAGACACTCTTTGATATAGAGAGCTATGCCACCACCCTTTTTTCCCCACCTATCCCTTCTAAAGAGCTTGTAGCCATCCATCCCAGTACTCCAGTCATGGGAGGGGTCCCACCATGTTTCTGTAATAGCGACAAGGTCATAGTCAGCCTGCCTTACAATGGCTTCAAGCTCATCTTGTTTGTTGCCCATGCTGCGTGCATTGGTGTAGATGCACTTCAGCTGAGACATCTGCCTCACCCCTTGCTCCAGCACAGCCCCCCTGGGCTCTTTATTGGAGAGCCCTGTTTTATCCCCTTCCCCCATCACAGCTAGTTTAAAGCTCTCTCGATGAGTCCAGCTAGCTTCTGCGCTAGGATTCATTTCCCTCTTTGAGACAGGTGCATTCTATCAACAGATAACAGGCCAGGAGCCGAGTAAACTGTCCCATGGTCAAAAAACCCAAAGTGTCTGTCTCTACACCAGCCTCTCAGCCAATTATTCATCACCTGTGTTTTCCTAGCCCATTCTGTGTCCTTCACCGCCCCAGAAGGTATGGAAGCAAACACCACTTGTGCTCCCACACCTTGAACTTATCGCCCTAAACCCCTGGAATCTCTTTTCATAGTTCACAACTTCTCTGAGTTATTTCACTGTTGTCTGCTTGAACTATGAGTAATGGATAGTAGTCAATGGGGTGTATCAAATCTGGGAGTCTTCTAGTTATGTCCCTGACCCAGGCCCCAGGGAGACAGCACACTTCCCTATAGCTTGGGTCTGGTCTGCAAATGGGGCCCTCAGTTCCCTTGAGAAGGGAGCCACCCACCACGATCACCTTTCTTTCTTTCTTGGCAGCAGCAGTCTTGCCGTTGGTGACCTCCCGGGGAAATCTTCTCACACCTCCCGCCTTATCTCTCCTTCAACGTCCAACGCTGCAAACCTATTGCTTAGGGGAATTTGGAGACACGAGGTAGGCAGAGGGGGAGACTGCCCACAGTACCGAGCAGGGACTCTCTGCCCCATCCCTCAGATACCCCCCTCTGCCCAACGGGGACAGGTCATGGAGTCCACCATCAATTTCAGGGTATCTCTCTGGCACCTTTCTCTCTGGCACTCGAGGGAGCTACTCCACCTATCTCCTGCTCGCAGTCCCTGATGGCCCTCAGTTTCTCAACCTCCTCTTTCAGCTCTGTCACCATGTTAAGCAGATCTTCCACCTGTTCACACCTCACACAGGAGAACTGCTTGCCACCCTCCTCCAGCAGCAGCAGGCTCTGGCACACACTGCAACCAGAGACCTGCATAGCCACGTTTCTAAGCAGACTTTCTGTCTGAGTCGCCGCAGCCTTCTGTCTAGTAGAGACCATGGCACAAAAATAAAAAAGAATAATAAATAAATAAATAAGAATAATATACAGATATATATATATATATATATATGAATAATAATAATAATAAAAGAAAAAATAAAAATAGAACACAACACTGCAAACACAGAAACCGGCAATAAATAGGATGGTTTTGCAAGAGAGGAGGGATAGCAATCCTACACCCTGCCACACGAGCTCCCACACCTACTCTGCAGCACAGTAAGGGGGGTGGTACTCATGCGTAGATTGCTCCTCCCTATGCCTGGTTGGCAGCGATGTGTCACTGCCCTCCCTGAGGCCCTGAAGGTGTGGGCGAGGGCGTCGTTGCCCCGGCAACGCCTACTCCACCTCAGCCTCTTGTGAGAGAGCTGCCGGGAGCTGAAGGAACTATCTGCTCTCACTCGGTTCCCCTGAGACAGGAACCTCCCAAAAAAAAAAAAAAAAAACCTGTACCTCAAAATCTGCCACTGCAGCTCCGGCTGTGCGTTGATCTCGAGGATTGAGTCTGACTGACTTCTGTGTCTTAGTGACGAGTGTGACTTTTTTTTTTTTAAGAGAAAAGAAAAAGAAGCATTTTCTGAATAAAAAATTCAGTTCATGACTGAGCAGCAATGATGGAATAAAACTAAGTTATGTTTTTACAGGTGTGTCTTCATCAGGGGCCAGATAAAAGTTTACTTGAGCTTAATAAGCTTCTTTTACATTCTTCAGATAATGAATTGGACTTTGGTTTAGTAAATTTTTTATATCTGGAATCAACATAAGTTTTAGTATGTCAGCGTGGGTCTTTCTCTTTTCCGTTAATGTGGCGAAGAAACAATGCTTCGATTTGACTTGCTTATTAAACAACAAAGTGTAGCGTCTCCATTTTCACGGGTACGTGGTTTGTAGGTATTACTCAGCAATGTGGATATTCATGACTAGCAAAAATGGAATCAAACTGAAGTTGATCGTTAGGCATTCATGTTGTAATCGGGTTTTTTTAGTTTAGTTTCATAGAAAAGGATTTAAACCAAATAGCGGCCTATAGCACCATGGGAATAGTTCAAATCTGAAATCTTGATGTATCCTGCTTCTTGTATTGGTTTTCCAAAGACAAAATTTTTCCCACTTGTTAGACAGACTGTAAGTTTATTGATCACCATTCTTTTATCACATTCAATTGACTATTTGTGTCCATAGTTATGCATAAGGACAATTGATTGTGCAGTAATTACCCACTAATGGAGGTCAGCTAAGGTCACTGTTACAAACTTGCCCTTCTCGATTTTCTTTAATTTAGTTTATTGGGATTTTGTTTTTCCCATTTTCAGGTTTTGAATTGATTTCCTTTTTGGCATCTTTTTACATGCTGTGCAGTATTTAGGCTGTTTCCAAGCTGTGAAGAACCTTCCACTTTAACAGTTGTCCGTGGAAAATTTATTTCCTCTGTAATTATGCACTAGTCTGCAAGAATATGTTATACATTTTTTTCTGGTAAAATCTGAAGTTGAAATAATTAGTGTAAAAAACACAACATGCTCATAAAGATGTTGTTTATTTGTTTCCCTTTGGTAACTTTGCTTACGTCTCTTCCTCAGAATACGTAATGAGTTTGTGAATGGTTTACAGGTTGTTTTGTCCTAGTTCTGAGATGTCTGGAGTGGTGGAACCATGGACCCACACCCCAGGGAAAGGGAAGGGGGAAAGGAAAAAAGGAAAAGAGAAATGGGCCTGAAAACAAAACAGTGGCAATGAACTGAGGAGGAAAGTTAATTTACTAAATAAGATATTGGAATGTAAAATAGCACAATATACTTGGAATTTAAGCTACTAAATCAAATAAAATGAGCAAGAGTGTCTGATAAACTGAAGGATTATGCTAAACGCTGAAGGCGAGACGGCAGCAAGCACCTGCTGCTGGGTTGATCCCTTAAGGAAAGAGCCTGTGTCTTGTGACACTCAAAACAGTTTTTATCTTTCCCTCTGAGTGGAAAATGGAAAAATGCAAAGCAATGCAAAGTCTTCTAGGTTACGTAGTTCTTCTGATGCACCCAGAGCTATCGATGATTCATGGAGATGGATCTTAGCTCCCAATGCACTACATGATATTACAATGTGGAATACCAATAACAAAAATCATAAAACATGACAGAGTTTATATTCTTGTAGAAACTATTTGAATATGAGCAGGACAGAAATGTTGGAGGACATTGATCAGAACCCTAATTCTGGCCTTACAGTCACATTAGTTGAGCCAACACAGTGAGTGAGAGTAATAATCTACTACTGAAGTGTGAGCTCACATGCCTTGCATAAGAAAACAATCAGAAATGAAACTGGGAGATCAGTCTATATTTTTTTTATTTTTTACATGTATCTGCACTGTCTCATATTGAATGCTGAGTTTATCCAGGGAAAGGTTTTATCTTCCGATCTGCTTTCACAGAATCTAGAGTACAGGCTGAGTTTGTCTTTGCTATGACATAGCCACAGGAGTTATGATAAACAGTAATACAGATTTCTCAGGCATAGTATCTCAAAGAATACATTCAAGAAGACAGTTTGGAATGGAGCAGATGTTATTAACTAATGTTTTGCTTTTTACTGACTTTAAGTAAGTTTTCATTGAAATAGGTAGAAAAGAAACTTGCATTTTATGGCACATACATACTAAAAACTTAGCCCCAAATTATTTGAATCACATCAGATTGCTCTTCTTTTTTTTTTTTCTTTTTTCTTTTTTAATAAAATGTATAACCTTTTAATCTCTGCATTACCTTTTGTTTAGTACTATGCTACAAATATATTCGCATTACCTTTTGTTTAGTACTATGCTACAAATATATTCACATAACTTCTGGACCAAATGAAATTCCAAGTGCCTTCTTTTTCCAAGTGTTTCATAGCAATAGTATTGGTTTAACGAGTGGCTAAGCAGATAAACACTGTGAGAACATCGAATCTGTGTAAATTAGGAGATATATTTATATATTTATTCACTGAAAAGTGCATCTATCTTGCATGTAAAGAAAACTAAGCAAACATTTTTGTTAGTAAGCATTATTTGACCTAAGACGTCATTAGCGACTCAAAGTCAAGGTTTGCAAAAAATATGTTGAAACAAGTTAGACACTTGAAACTAAGCCAAGTGTAAAATAAATTTCTAAAAGCATTTCATTCATTTGAGGATTTACAGACTTCTCAACTACAGGTCTTACTGTTTCAGCTTTGGAAGCCAGAAGTTCCCCATGGCTATTTTTCACTGTGACTTTTATATTGGTTCACTGTCCATACTTGACATGGGTCAGGCAGACAAAAGCTGCTTTCTACATGTCAGTCAAACTGAGTTTGTTCTAATCTGTCCTTTAAGGCCATATCATGCCTTCTGTGACTCTTTTGGAAATGAAGAATCATACGAGATTGCAATTTTTGAGGAAGAGAAAATGTAGTATTCTGTTGTTTGAAAAATAGGTATTTATTGTTAATGTGCAAACAAGCCAAAACAATTCATTAGTTACAGGTTCCAGCAGATGAATTGTTCTAGCCCAAAGACAAAATTGCATCATTTGTTTTCCTTTACGACTGTAAAGTGACATATTGTTTCCTTGAAACAGTTATGCACGTGAAACTACTTTCCTGATTCCCAGGGAGATAATGTATAGAATCAGGTACAGGTAGATGATTGTACTGCCAGTACAATGCAGCCAAACACCTCTTACAAGAGTGTATGAACTTAAAATATTGACACTGATACATTTGTTTGTTTGTTTGTTTTTTGCCTGTTTTTTTTCCAGACTAGAGCTGAAGTTTGTCTTGTTATTTCGAAGGAGTATACAATTCATTTCACTAGCTGAGTATATCTTGTCTGTTGTTACATTATACTAATATATACATATATAAATATTATGTATATATACCTAATGTCTATACACATTAATAAAGTAAACTGATCATTCCTCAGGGATATTTTGCTGACAATAAATGATTTTTTTTATTATTAATACATGGGCTAGAGGTAGCACTTTGTTCTTTTCTATTTTCTGTTCTGAGTTTTAACATTTTACTCACAAATCAGATGTTGATAATTACTAAATTTGCTTACAGGGCTTGAAGAGCTGTAAATGAAAGTAATAATACTTATACTGAGGTAGATAAAAATAAAAACAATAATTTTGAAAATCAAAAATGTCAGCAGGTAAAAGAGATAAGAATAGGGGTTTGACAAATAAATTCATGGTACCATAGTGTAAGTCAGAAGTATAAAATATTATCTATAAAATAAATCAGATTTTCTTATACTGAAAGTGTGTTCCAGTTATATGTGATGTTACCTGACAGCAGTAAGAGTTTTTGAAGGAAGCTGAGAATCAACAAATGTGGCTGAGATTAGCAGTTAGTAAGTTCTCTTAGGATTAGGACTGAGCTGTAAAGCACAGTACATCTCAGTGCTTTGAAGTGATTTGGAAAAAAATTGGCCTATAAAAATGGCCAGCTCTTTGTACAGGTTCAAAACGCACTTTCACTGCATTTTCCTTCATCTTCTTAATAGTTCTGTCATACCAAGCCCCATTGTACTTCTGAAGTTTAAAACAATATATACAATATATACAGTGTATATGTTTTTCAATTTGTATATAAATATATACATATTTGTTGCTTTGCAGTCACTTTCTTTAATAAAATTACTGAAATCAGAGAGAAATTAAAGTCATCTAAAAGTAGAAATTCAAAGTAGACAATGCATATGGCCTTTCAAAGACTTAGATTTTATTTAGAAAGCAAATCTATTCATTACTAACTGGAAATTCCTCTTGGACAAAACTACCACTGATTTTAAGAACTTTTAAAAAATAAAGGGTCAGACCCAAATAGGGTCCACTAAGTTTTACTCATCTGACAAGCCTATTACACCTTGCCTTGAGTGTCCCTCTGATTCTTTTTCTAGTAGCATTTACTGATGGAATAAGGACAGATAGAGGACTCCTACCTGACCAGCTCATTCAGCAATATTAAGTGAACTATGTTTCATGTTCAGACAGTTTAGCAATGATGCCTTTTATATTACTAATTTATGTCAAATATTTCAAGGATGTTTTTTCAATTGTACTGCATCCAATATGGCATCAGTTAGTTGTCGCTCAATACACAAGCATATATCTAACTGGTTGAAGTATTGAACATATATATCAAACCAGGGGCATTCCTGCCCATGAAATCCAGTAGAAGCAAAAATATGACAGCATCCCATGCATAAAGTGTATTTTCTTGACAGCTTCTTACAATTTTCTGTCAGCATCCCTTATCATAACTTTATTTTATGCTATGATACTGTTTGCCTCCTATATTTTTTCCCTCCTATACAAATAGGAAAGAGATGAAGCTTAATGAAAACTCTTAAGGTATCATTAAAAGTATGAGGGGCCATTTACAAAATAACTCTCATATGGCTTCCATTATGATGTGGTCGTTGCCATGAAGTCCAAAGCTTCATTCCATTGAGGTGTTATGGTTCAGCTGCCATGACTTATTTATCCATGATTAGTAGCTGCAAAAAATTGATGTGAACTAAATATACAATTTGTAAAAAAAGTAATACAACAAGATCCAGAGCCCCAGCAGGGTTCTTTTCAAAATCCTATTACGTATATGAAAGTATCTAAAACTGCATATGCAAGCTTAAAACTATTTTTAAAAATATGTGATAATGTCAGGTTCTTAGTTCACAGAGAGTCCCTCATGCATTTATCCACAAGGAATGAATCTTTCATCCAGAAAACAGATACAAGTAAAGAAGGGGAAGAAGTTTATTCATTTTCAGTTACACAGGTACTTCAAAGAACACTAGAGAAATTTACTGTTGGTGTAGTCTAAAGTACCAAAATGTAATAAATCTGTGTGACCGAAAGCAGGCTGAGGAATACTAGGTCAGTTTGCAGAGCAGTGTCTCTGTGGCTTCCTAACCATCACATCATTCTCCAATATCATCTTCTAACTATTTTTATTTTGTTGAACATAACTTGTATAATTTCAGCACTGGCTTCAAATTCTTCCTTTTCTACTTATGTCTTTAAGTCTCTGTGTTCAGTATATACATAACATTTAAATAAGCTACAGCTCCTTGAAATTTCTGAAGCTAGTTTCTTCAGTATGGATTTGACTGGTACAATATTGAACAGAAAACACAAGCATAGATTTTATGTCTGTTACCCACTGTCACTGTCTATAGGAGTCCTCAAGATTGAAAAGGCTTCACATGCAAAAGAATTTAAATGAGGCAGAAATTAGCATACGCTTGTGATAGGTATTACTGATTGTAATGGCTTACCGTTAGATACAGACACTAAAATAGAAATCTGATATTGTGAAAATGAAAATTTTGCAGCTCAGACAGTCTAACGACAGGGAAGAAAAAAATAACTCCTTCAGAGGCTGAGAGTGAGTGGGATGAATCAACTCTGTTTTGAAGCAGTTACCATATCACAGAAAGCTTAGCTGTTAATTTGCCATAAATGCAAGAATTACTGTAATGAAAGATTAGTCTTGTTTCTTTTCTTCTAAGAAATGTCACTGAGGTTTTTAAACTGTTAAGAAAACATTTCTTGCTAATATTCAGTTGTTTTTTTTTTTTTTTCTCCACAGTAGAATGAAGGAAAAATGCTATTAGAATATTTTAGCCTCTTCCCTTATTTGACTTTGAAAACTTTGCATTCTTTCTGTACATATTCTTACCACCTTTAGCATGAATATTGCTTAGACAAATAGATCTTTTATATCAACATTTATAGATTATAGAACATTTGGCCAAGGAAACATGAAAGTATTTTACTGATTCTGTAGTTTCTGATCTAGGACTGCCAATCTGGCTTCTTTCCAAAATAAACTTTAAAATAAAATGCTAACTTACTAATTTAGTATACTGCCTTAAACCCAAAGTTTGATTAGAAATAGTTATCTCCCGTTCCTTCCCGTTGTTGTAAAATATATGGAAAATAAAAGAAGGGGGATAAAAATGAGATTGGGTGAAACACTGACTACTTTTGTCCAATCATAAAAATAATAATAATTTTAAGTTTTACATAATGCTCTTTTGATGGCAAAGGATACTTCTTACGTCTAATACTGTTAGAATAGTCTTGTCAGGCCACATATCATGACAACTGGTAAGAAAATGTATGAATTTTTTATATGTTTTTATAGCAGAAAACAAGTATAGCTCACTTATTCAAAAAAGTCTTATATGAGAAATAGGCTGGAAATAATTTTCAAACTGGTCTGAAACCAACCTGTATTATTCAGAAAGCTTGAGTTTCTAAGTGTGTATATTGGAAAGGTAAAGCCTTTTAATGTTGTTTTAGATGAACTGCATATTACAGCCCCTGAAAACAAAGAAGAAATGAGGAAGGTGTTATGATTTAAATGTTATGTTACTTCCTAGGGCTACTCCTGGCTAAATGCTACTCATATATCACCCCTTGCTTTTGGCTGTATATGTAGTGGAAACAAAATAGTGAAACTGAAATTCATGAGGAGAAATCCTAGTCCCACTGAAGTCAGTGAAAAGTGTCCCACTGGCTTAAATTAGACCTATTCTTCATGCCTGGCATTTGTACAGTGTGATGAGAAATATCCAGTTCGAATATTTCATGGGCTTAAAATAACACAACAAAGCCTGGCAAAACAAGGGTGTACCTTATTCATAAAAGTGGCAAGATTATAGTTTTGTGATGTACATAAGGATCTTTAAAAACTTTTTCCTGTATAGCTGTCTCACATAAAACATATAAAAAAGATTTAGCGTGGAGTTAGTAAGGTTAGCCTCAGAAAGTAATTTAACATGAATATCATTATTAAAGTCCAACTGCTTCAAATTTTTTCACATTAATAAATCTGCTGAGAGATAAGTTTCTCTGATTTATTACTATGTATTAGTAGATCTGAAATATCAGTTATTATCTTCCTGTTTAATGCTTATTATTGTATAATTTTATGCAGCTTCTAGAATAGGTTCACAGGGAAGAGAAAGAAGAATTTTCTGGGCACCATTACAATTAGATTTTCAACCGAGAGAAGAACACTCAGGGTTACATATTCTCTGATTAATATAATCTGAAATAAGATATCATAGTGTTAGTAATTGGTATGGTAAATAGTTTCACTTACAAGAGGTATTTCTTGTTTAATGGAAACTCAAGAACTGGATACATCAGAAATAATTTAGAATGCAAAGACTTTGTTTCAGGAGGGGTCTTAGTCATTGTAGTGTAAATTCTATTAATAAATAAACTGAAGTCAGACCGTTGTCTATAAGAGAGTACAAAGATATTAATCCCAGAGGTTGTTCATGAAATAAAAAATGCTTTGTAGATAACAAATAAGATCTCGACCTGATCCTAGACATTGAGAATAAAATAATTGGTAATGCATATTTTTTGGTAGTGATGGATTGTGGGGTTAGTAATTACTTAGATGTAATCCTCTTCATACAGCACAGGCATCAGGAGCCTGCCGCTTATTGCTTTGACACTGAGAATGAGCAGAAAATCCTCTGCTCTGCTGGTTAATTTATAATTTACAAAATTTGGCAACTGTTTTCATTGGACTTGTGAATTTATCCTGTTCTTGACATAACTCTGTCCTTAGATCTCATTTCCTTTAAGTAAAATATTCTCATTTGATACCTGTCCAGCTTTGCTCTGAAGTAGAGTGTACTGTGGAGACAGTACTTTTGCAGAAAATGTATTTATTCCTGATAGGATTTTTATGTGAAAAATATATTAGATAAGCAGAAACTATGACTGTATTTTTTATGGAAAGCTGTTTTCCCCACGCCAACACCAGTGGGGTTTCTGCATCCAGTTCAATTTGAGTAGCGCAGTGGGAATGTGGCTTCTCTACTCCATACTCCATGAAGACTCAGGTCATTCTCTGATTTGGGGGAGAGATTTTTAAAAAGCTTTCCAAACCCATACACAGAACTAAGATATTTTTCCTTAATTCGGGTTTTTGATGAAATAGTAAAGCACAAACAATACAGAGAATAACAAACTGAGCCTCAGGACTTATCTCTGTAAATAAAGAGCATTGATTCTGCTATTGTAGTTAGTAACATCAGCTGCAGAGCTGGCAGGAATTCACATTTAGCTAAGAAGCCAGCAGCTGGCAATGACTAAAAAAAAAAAGTCTAGTTCTCACTTTACCTTATGTTGGTTACTTTTTTTTGTAAACATGTGATACTAACAAAGGTCAGAGAATATAGATCTGGGTTGAATGTTATAAACCTATCCCTGAGCATCTCTCTAGTCAAAAAAAACAAAACAAAACAAAACAAAACAGATGTTTTTCTGTAGCTGTTAGAGACAGTAGCAACAACAATTAGCCTTACTCCTCATTCAGGCTTCCTTTTAAAATATCATTTAGGCATCAAGCAGAGAATTCCCTGATTTGGGGTTCAGGCTCAATATCAGATATTCAATTGAAAATATTATGCTAAAGCACAGTAAATACTCTATACTGGTAGTAAAACAAATGAAAAACTCTCCTCCAGTCACCTCTTCCACTCATTTCACAGAAAAAGCTGGACATATTTTTCAGCTTCTAATCAAAGCCTCTTCTGTTTTTCTGGGATTCAGGATCACTGGAGTACGTTTCATTTTTCCCCTCAAGAATATCATTCTGCAGAAGGCACAAGGTGCTAAACTTGAATCTCTCATGAGAGTTGTGGGACTTTCTTGCACAACGGAAAGCAGCAGTTAACGAAAGTGCTTTGGGCTTGGATTTTACTTTACTGTTGTATATGAAAAGAATGTTTAATTATTCTTTTAAATATTTTATCATAATAATGGGTATACATATATATTAAAGATAATTTGGTTTAGGACAAAAAATTCAAAACCTTCTGCTCTTTCATTGTCACATGCAAGTATCTTCAAAATATTCAAGGCTTCTCCAGAAATAAGAATGCCACTTAGTACAACAGAAGAAGCATTTAGAATAGCAAACTTGAAATTTATTAATAGTTCTTGATATCATGTACTGGATTCTGAAAAAATGCAAAAGAAAACTGGTTATGACTATGATTTCTTCTACTGTGACAAGCAACAAAACTTGCATCATTTGGTAAAGCATTTACACTTCTCAACCGAGATTGAAAATAATTCCTAGCAGTATCAGAAGTAAAAGTAAATGGAAGCGAATATTACAATTGGACAACAGGCTCCTGTTAATCTGTCTAAAAAGCAGACAAAACATAATTCCTCACATAAAGCTAATTCTGTACTTTTCTGGTTCCTGTGGGCTATAGTAGCAGATGGTATCAGCAGCATCCTTTCAGCTTTGGCTAAGAGTCAGCTTTTCATTTCAATTTGTCTCTTTTTAATTTCAACCATGGGCATTATATACAGTAAATGCTCAAGTTATTCAAATAATTATTGCAAAACACCATTTGTTGTAAATTCAGTGTCTACATACTGAACAACAATTTGCAAATCACTCCTTTTTCCTCTCCCTCTCCCTCTCCCTCTCCCTCTCCCTTCCCTTCCCTTTTCTCTTCAGCCAGATACAAATCACTCCTCCTTCCTAATATTTTGCCACTCTTTTTCACTTACACCTTTAAAGAGCATTTTTATATCAGTCATGGGCCCAAACAGACAGGCAAATAGTCTTTGATCCCCATACAAGCCTGAGCTTGGTGCTGATGTTTTAGCTCCTCATCAACAGAAATAAATGTCTTCCTCCAATAGCCTACATTTCCACAGACTAGACGTGTGTGACCAATCTCATTCTTCTCAAAAAAATAACAAAACCAAACCTCTGTCAATTGGATTGTTGAACCTGTGGAGTACTTTCTCTTATTCAGCCTGCTCAGTGTTGGAGAATTCAAGCAAAGGAATTTTTCTGGGCAGGTTGCTTTCTTCATGCAAAGTAAGAGTTCTTATCAGTGGCCACTCTCTTTAATATCTACGGACGAATTTAGAAAGGATGAGATAAGTAGGAATGATAGAGATAGTTTTTTCTTGAGGGCTAAGCAGGAGAACCATATTATGTGCTTCTCTGTAACTAGAGGGGAAGACAACATTCTGGAGCTAGAGACAATACTAAAACTGTCACATATGGTTCCTAAAACTTTAGGTGATCAACATAAGAAAATATTTTTTATTTTTGTGAGAGGACTTTACACAATGATGAGCAGGTTTAAAATAATAGGAAAAGTATCATACGATATGAAGTATGCAAATATGTACAAAACTCAATCTATGAGAAACAAGTGTTTTGGTACTGGGCAGTTTTGTCTACAGATTATCACAGAATCTTGGAATCATTAAGGTTGGAAAAGATTTCTAAGGTCATTCAGTCCAATTGTCAACTCATCACCACTCTTCTTACTAAACAAAGTCCCCAGGTTATCAAGTTGTCATGTGTTGTGGTTGATTTATTATTTGTGCCTAGTGTTGCTGTTGCTAGATGAGAACACAAAGAAAAATAATGAACTTCACCTGTATGAATGATACTGCTATGCTGCATGAAATGAATTTCGTTATGCAGAAGCTTACTGTTAATTATGTATCAGAGAAAACATTTTCATTGTTGGCTGTTTTTAGGGAATGAAAATGTCTGATACTTAAATATTGAAAACTTTCTTTGTTTACTGTAGAGGAGAAAGATTCATTTAAAATGACAGAGAAAATCCTACATTTTTGGCTTTTACTATTCTTCATCAGGACAGTAACAGTGTATTAATAACATTCTGCCACTAGGCTGATGATAAACATAGTGCCATGAAAACATTTTGTCTTGAAATTATGAAAAGTACATATTTTCAGTGGCTTTAGATTGCGTTAAAGTGATTGCGTCTAGTGAACTGAGTTATTTGTGACAGTCTTTGTTTACATTCCCTAGAGTAACTTAGAACCTTTTAGGAAATACAAGATTGCTGCTTGGAAGAAATAATAATAATGAAAAGAAAAGCTGTAACTTCCTTTTAATAGTGTTGAAGTTCTTGGAAATGTAATTCTGACCTTGTCTTTATGACATTCATCAAATATTTACCATGTGTCCTTCCACATCATATTAGTATGTGACTGATGAAACATTAAAATCCTGTCCACAGTGGTATATTTTGACTCCCAAATCATTATAACACCCATAAATGCTGCTATAATACACTAAACCATTGCTATGCAGGAACAAAAGGAGGCAAGGTCTGCAGTATTTTCTGAACAGGTATTCTGTTGCTGGATTATATTTGATTTCACAAGTACAAGATTTCCTGTTTACCCACACTGTCTTTGTGCTGAGGAATACTAGATGGGAGATCTTGTTGAATTATCTCATTACTGATGCTTGATATAGTACTGAAATGAAGAGAAATAGACAGAAATGTCTCCTTTAATTATAAGCCAAATGTCACAGTACTTACCTTCAGTACTAAAGAATACAAGTTTTGTCTTAATCTTGAGCAGTGGTTTGCTGAATCAGAGCTGCGGCTGTTAGCTATGACCTAATAGGAAGACTTGGAAGGGGAATGTATTAGGTCAGCAGGACAGGTGATAGGTAATGATCAGCTGTGGCAGTGATTATCCTAAAACAGGTAACTGGGTAAAGATAAACAGAGTTAATAAGTGAGAGAATGAGGAGAAACACTCAAGAACAAGAATGATGTTTCTAGCACAGAAGTCTACTAGTATATGAAATTATCTGCCATGGGAAATAGCAGATACTCTGTTTTTTGACTCACTGAACACTAGATAGGATAAGGTATTCATAAAAAGATGGTAGTAAAAAAAAAAATGTCTTGTTCTTACAAGCAAAAAGGAAAAAATAATCCTAACAAAGCTTTTCAATTTTGTAGTTTCCTTGGTACTGTTTATGTGACTTAGTGACAGATGCTGCAGAGCAGTCTGTCTGTCTGAGGTTTTTAATAGGTTGTTTTAATAAGTTTTTTTTTGTTTTTTTTTTTTTTGTGATTTGTGTTTCTGATACAAACAGCAATTACCCAGCCAAGTAATGAGATTCTAATGAACATGTCTTTCCTAGGTTACTCTAGAAGTTCATCAGGGAAGACTGATACTATTTTAAAACTAAAGTATGTTTTTTTTTTCCCTGTCAAGACATGTCTAATTGTTTTACTAAATACTATCTACTTGAGTAACTGAGAACTGAAAAAGAAAAATAGAAGTTGGTGTGTGAGTGTGTTCTAGTATGACACAGAAGGGAAAAAAAGAAAAAGAATAATTTTGATTCAGTTTCCAATCTGACCCAAATCTATATGTCAATATATTTATTTTCAACATGGTTCACGTGGAAGAGTATCTCACTTGTGTAAAGGCAGTTGTTTTGTTTCATGGAGATAATGAACTGCTTTTGAGATCAAGTACTCAAGTTTATTGGCAGTGATGCACATAATTTTCTTACTCTTTTAGTCATTTATTTTAATATCAGGTGAAATGCATCCTGGAAGGGATAATTTCTCTCTCCTAATAGATGACAAGGAGTATTAAAAATCTTGATCTGATGTTGAGTTCTCCTTAAGAGAGATTGAAGTTTAAGTTCACCACAAACAAAGCAAAAATTTTCATAGTAACAAATTTAAATTGGGTTATGACAAAATAATTTCATTTATAGGGCATTAATTCACACTTTGGACAGGTCAGGCAACAGAAATAATCTGCAAATTGCTTCTATGGGATCAAATTCAAAAGCAATTTCAGTCATTTTGTTAAGATTTTTTTTTTTGACAGACATTTCATTATTTTACTGATTTAGTATGTTTTTCACAATCTGTCCTACAAAAATGGTGAGAAAACAGTGAGAAAGTGTGTGTTATTAATTGGGAGTAGATGTTTCTTTATCAAATCTACCTGTTTCTCAAAGAGATTTTCCTTACAACAAACTAATCAAAAGCAAGATGATCAGATTTTAACACTGTTTCAATCCTATGAGCTGCTCACCTTAAATGTCAACCTGAGCTTTCGGTTATTTCATTCCTTTTTTTAGGAAATTAAAATTCCAGTTTCAGGATTTATTTATTTATTTATTTTAAGACCTAATTCTCAATAGTGGCTAAGCCTGTAAAGTTGAAAAGAAGGAAGAAAAAAGGCAGGGAATGGGGATTTTAAAAATTAGAATACTTTAATTTTGTATTTCTACAGCTGCTATTAAGTTGAATCTTAGAAAAACAGTTTTCCTTGCTCTGATGAAATAAAAAGACCTTTACCTCATCTCAAAAAATATTCAATATTAAAATAGATAGTTCAGTCAAGCTGTTTTAACTAAAGACAATAAATAAACAAATTAGCAAAAACTCCCTGCACTCCACAGAGACACCTGAGAATCAGATTCCTAGTCTGAGGGCCCAAAATATTTCTTTCTAGAACTCGACTCCTTTCCTGTGGTTTAGAAATTACACTCCCCAAATTCAAAGTATGTAATTGCTGACATAAACAATTCAAGAGCAAACCTTACATTGCATATTGGTGGCTGCAGATTGCAGGTGTGCAATGACAAATGATGACTCTGCTCACTGTATGTTTACAGACAGAAAACTAGAAGAGGGGCTACATGTACCAAACACTTAAATTACACTGAATAATCTGACATACTGTAGCCAGTAGTAAGAAGAAAATATATATAAAAAAAAAAAAGGAATTAGTTATCTTGTGAGAAAAAAAGAAAAATATAGGAAAAACAAGGGCTGTAATGTTTTATAGTTTGTGTGCAGACAAAAACTGGTTGCAGAAATACAAAAATGACAGCAGGGAAGATGCAAGATGGGTGGCAGAAAATGTCTATGAGAATTGGAAGCTATTTTGGGCACTGTATGAAAATGAGGATCATTGAAATAGTGCAGACAGAAGTATCTGCCTCCAATACACTGGGCTTATTCGTCGGTTGTGATGCCAGCAAATGAAAGTGTGCAACTTAGGATTTAAAGTTCTCTTTTCAAGCCAAATTAGTTACTTGTTGCCTCCATCATCTAACATCTCCAGCTAGGAGTATGCAGCTTAAAATATTATCATAGTAAGAGGCTGATCAGTGCCATTAATGGTATAAAATTCTTAGGTGAACAGAGAATATAGGGGGAGTAAAAATGGAGTTTTAACAGATACCTTTTAGGTGCAAATTTTATTGAATAAGATATTTTTAACATATTTTTCTGAAAGTAGAAAATGTTCTCTTTTGATTTATTCAGTTTGTCAACTAAATATACTTCTCAAAGTAATCTGCAATAGCAGACAGTTATCTTTTTTAATATCTGCATTTGGCTGAAATATTACTAAGTTCTTTATAAGTAATTAAATTTTTTTAAACAATGACTTGGAACTATTTTTATAATACACAAACAGTTTTCGTTTGCTTCAAATACATATTTAAATATGTACATGTTAAAGTTAAAATAAAAGATAAATGATGTTGCTAACTAATAGATCTGAAGATTGCTGAGATAATGTGTCTTGTTTACCTAAAATAAAGAATGAGGGGAGACATAGTGAGTGAAATCAAAAGCCATACATTAGAGAAAATAGTTTTCAAAATTGACCTTAGCAGGATAAATCATGGCATTACTCACACAGTGCACACAGGGAAATGGATTATGTAAGAGAAAAGCATTAACAAGTATATTCTTATTTAATAAGCTTTCTGTGTTCACCTCAGCATTTTTCAATTTAAGAATATCAATAAAAATAACAGAAAAACTTATGCAGCAGTTCTTGAAGATGAACTATTTAAATACAGCATTTTCATTATTTCATTTATCTATTTTCTCCTTCACTCTTTGTGATAACATTTTGTCAAGGTTCATAGGGGTGTGAGCCATTCTTTTCCCCCATTTTTACAATGGCACAAAGTGGAAAAAAATCTAGCAAATTGTGAAATAGGACATCACTGTTAACTTTTTTACATTGTCAATACACGTAGCCATAAAACAACTTTGAAACTGAAAGCTTTTAATTTCAGAAGTAACATTTTCTGTAACATGATTATACTGTTATTTAGTATTGAAGTAACTGGGATTTTCTCTGCGTTGTTGTATGAGTTTTACTGAAAATCACAAATAGATCTTCAACTGATGTTACCTTATATAATTAGTGTACTTACATCACTGCCCTGTTCAACTTATGCCCTAAATCTGAACTCAGTTTTATACGGGCAAATTAAGCTGGTATTAAAATTGATATATCCCAAAAATCTCTGTAGAAATGAACTGAAATGCATGATACTACTTCAGTGAATTAACAAGATTAATGGGAAGTTTCTTCTTACCTTGTAGAGCCAAAAACATTCATCTCATGCTACATTAAGTTTCCTCCTTGTAAGTGGCCCATTCTTACTTTTAAATTCTACAAAGATTGCAGGTAACACAAAGACTGAAAAATCTTGATGCGGCACTTTAACAGGATGTTTCCAACAATACTTTCCCCTCTGTGATTTTGTTTTCATGTCTGTCTTGAGACATGGAGACTCATCTTCATCCAAATATGTACTGTGCAAACCCAGACATCACACTCCATGTATTTACATGGAGTCATGGACACAGACAAGTTGAGATGGGGACAGGCCCATATAAATTGTTGAGTCCAACACTCCTGCTCAGTGCAGTCAACTAGAACAGTTTCCTTACGAATTTGTCTGGTCTAGTTTTGACTCCACAACTTCTCTGGGCAACTTCTTCCACTGTTTCACCACATAATGTAGTTGAAGAGGAGTTCTTCCATATTCAGATAAATAATACATTCAAATGCAGATAAAAACTTTTGTTGTTGTTCTTGTTGTTGTTTTTAATATATATATATATATGTATATATATTTTTTTTTCAGTGAACATAATCACTCCAGATGTTCTTGTAATCCCAACCTGTTTTAGAGAAGTATTTCAAAGATGATAGAATGCTAATTATTTCTTATACATATAAAACCTTTGTTAAATCTTTATTTAAATAATTAAGTCAAAACTAAGTAAAATTTAGGACATATGCTTGTTTTTGTTACAAGAAATACATGTCATAAAAAACTTGAAGGTTAATAATAGTTCCAGGATATGTCAAAACTATGAATGCACGTCATAAGCACAAAAATGGATAGCTTGAAAGGTGTAACCTAACTCCAAGTGGGCAGTATATTGCTGTCATATTTTGTGGTTGTATAGCAATCATCACTACAAAAGCTTATCCCATGATCATTAGTAGAACAGACCTGGAAACTGGAATCTAGTTCAGTATCTACATCATGTACAAAATGAACAAATGTGCAAAATGAAGTAGCAATGTCACAGTGATGTCACATGTATTAAATTGCTCCTTCATTCTCATCCATCCCTAGGCGGAACTCAATACATGCAGGTTGTTTGAAATTAAATCTGTCAAAGGAGGACAAGGAAAACAAAAAAGGCTTCTTTAAATTCAGGTTTGCTGCTGAATGAGGTCATAGCCCTGCTAACAAAGGACACTGAGAAAGCAGAAGTACTAAAGATCTTTGCTTCAGACTTTACTCCTATGACTTGTCTTCAAGAATCCCAGCCTCTGGAGATAAGAAAGAAAGTTTGGGGAAAGGAAGACTTCCCCTTGGTTAAGGAGGATTCAATCAGACATCATCTAGACAAACTCAGGGCACACAAACTCATAGGCTCTGAAGGGATGCACTCATGAATGCTGAGGGAGCTGACAGAGGTGACTTCTGAACCACTCTGTATCATCTTTCACAGATCATGGAGAAAGTTAGAGGTGCCTGAATACTGGAGGATAACCAGTGTCATATCAATTTTTAAAATGAGCCTGTAGGAGTAGTCGGGAAAATACAGGTCAGTCAGCCTCACCTCCAATCCGAGGAAGGTCATAGAACAACTTCTAGATGTCATCTTCAAGCAAGTGAAAAATAAGTTACTGGGAGTAGTAAACACGGATTCACTAAAGTGAAATAATGCTTGACCAATACTGCAGCCTTCTATGACAGCATCACTATCTGTGTAGATGAGGGGAGAACTGTGTAAATGTCCTACTTTGACTTCATCAAGGTTTTTTATACTGTTTAATGTAGCATCCTTGGATGTAAGCTTACAAATCGTGGCACAGATGAGTGGACAGAGAGAAGGACTGAGAACTGGTTGACTGGCAGGGCTCTGGGAGTCATAGTGAGTGGCACAGAATCCAGCTGGAGGCCTGTATATATAGTATTCTCTAGGTACAAAATGTATTAGTTTGCTGATGATGCAGAGCTAAGAGAAATGGCTGGCACACCAGAGGACGTACTTCCATTTAATGAGACCTGGGTAGGTTGAAGAATTGGGCAGGAAGAAACCTTACATAGTTCAACAAGGGAAAATGTAATATGTATAAAATGTAATGATTAAAAACCTGGCAAGATGACCAGGCCTAGAGAGTCGTGGTGAAGGTGAATAGACTTAAATCCAACTTGTGATCACTGGTGATGTTTCTCAAAGGCCAGTACTGGGATGGGCCCTTTGTAATATTTTTACTAATTATCTGGAAAAAGGAAGTGGGTGCACCCCCAGTAAGTTTGCAGGTGTCACCAAGCTGGGGGAAGTGTTAATCTGCCTGAGGGTAGGAAGGCTCTACCGGGGGGATCTTGATGGAGTTGATCAATGGGCTGATGCAAATTTATAAGCCAGTTGCTTCACTTTGGTCACAACAATCTTATGCAATGCTACAGGCTCCAGGTGGGATGGCTGGAAAGTTGAGTGAAGGAAAAGGATTTGGGGGTGTTAGTTTACCACCATCTGAATACAAGCCAGTAGTGTGTCTGTGTGGCCATGAAGGCCAGTAGCATCCTGACTTCTATCAGAAATAGCACAGTCAGCAGGACTAAGGGGGTGATTCTCCCTCTGTACTCAACACTGGTGAGGCTACGCCTTGAATATTGTGCTATTGTGTTCAGTTTTTATCCATCACTACAAGAATGATGTCAAGGCCCATCCAGAGCACATCTAAAAAAAGGCAACAATACCGAAAGGATATGGAGCAGAAGAGTTATGAGGAGCGGATGAGCAAATTGGGATTGTTTATGCTGGAGAAGGCTCAAGAGAGACCTTATATAATAATTATTATGTTATACATATTAATTTATTATTATCACTATTAAGACTTACTTAGGTCACCATATGAATTTATAGAATCATAGAATCCTTAGAGTTGGAAGGGACATTCAGAGCTCATCCTGTACAACTCCTCTGCATAAAACAGGGGCACCACAGCCAAATCAGGTTGTCCAGGGCTTGATACAGCCCTGCCTTAAGAGTCTGCACGGACAGGGCACCAACCACATCTCTGGGCATTCCGTGCCTCTCCATCCTCACTGTGAAAGACTTTTTCCTTATATCCAACATTGTGGAGGACTGGCTTGAAGCCATTTCCCTTTGTTCTGTCATCACAGACCCTGCTAAAGAGTCTGTACCCTTCCTTCCTGCAGTGTGCTCTTCTTTCCTGTAGAATGTCTTTCCAACCTTCCCTCATTAACCTTATTAGGTGTGTTTCCCAATCTAAACTGAAAGCCTGAGAATTTCCTTTCCCACTAATGATTTAAATGTATCATCAATTACTTATGATCTAGAAGCAGATATTCGATTTCGTCACATAATTTATTCTCGGCCTTCCTATTTCTCACAACATAATTTGTAAATAAAATACAAAACCTACTCACGAAGTTTACAGCAATTTTATAACAAGATTAGTCACATTTGAAAAGGTAATATTTTGACCTAAATGAAGATAAAGAAAATCATCTGAAACTGCTTTAAGAACATTAAGAACTCATTCTCTAAGGTTTGTAGAGAAGCATCAGTGTATTTCACCTGATATTTGCAATTTATGGTAACAATTCAAAGGATGAATAAGATGTGGGTTCAAATTTCATAATATTATCCCATCACAGTAGTTATTTTCTTGAGTATTCATAAAGATATAAATAAAGATTGCAAGTCCTCTGTCTTCAACAAGATCACTGTGAAATATTTTATGTAGTTATGGATGAAGTCACTGTAGCTTTCTCACTGTTAAAGGGGAATCTCAGGTCTCCCAAAGAGCAGCTTAGACATTAGATGAACTGGCCATTACTTCTTGTTAACTGTACAGGGATCAGGATATGATTATGCCATTGACTTCTTAAGTGCTTAAAGTTCATTAAATAAAACCAGAAATTTTTATTCAGTATATATTCTGAACCAGAAGTCTTCTGAATTTTGGATGAGAGATGGGTTTTAATCGAAATATTTCGTATCTCAGAAGATACAAACGAGATTCAACTCATGGCTGAATGAAAGCACACAAGAGATTTATCACATACAAAACAGAAATACCTACATTTGAACTTAAATTGAAAACTTGATTTCAAAACGAAGTAATTATGCCAATTAAAGGTAAAACACTTAAATACCTGATTGGCAATTCAGAACATGCTTGTTGTTTTTCTTATTAAAAAAGCTAAACATTTTTGCTGATTTTTCATCCTTTCTGTTATACTTCAGTCTTGAAGATGACAGAATGTACTTATTATATTTATATAATTATATATATTATATATATATATATATATTATATATATATATATATATATTATATATATATATATTATTATATATATATATATATATTATTATATATATATATATTATATATATATTATAATTATATATTTACTTATATTTTACATTTTATATTTTTTAATTTTTATTTATTTTATTTTATTTTATTTTATTTTATTTTATTTTATTTTATTTTATTTTATTTTATTTTATTTTATTTTCCAGTTTGGACACTATTTACAATTATCTTTTTCACTGCCTTGCTTGTCAGGGTGTTTTTATTTTTTTTATTTTTATTTTTTCCTCATTTTCATCTACACTCTCACCAAAAACTAATCTTCAAGGCAATACTTAATATTTTCAATACCTTGATCATATACAGTTCATATAAACAAAATCATAACTGAATATTTTGTCATTCTTTTTTTCATGTGTTTCATTCTTTTCGACATATTTTTTTCTCTCTCTCCATATTTAGATAATTGAAATGTTGTACAAATTGATTAGTTGCTCAGAATAAAGTTCTCACTCTTACTGACTATATCTTAGACGGACTAAAAAACTTAAAAAATTAGATGGAAAAAATTAAAATGCCTGCAACTTAGGGAGAGAGAAGTGCATTTTTTTCTGATGTCGAGGATAAGTTTTAATATTGGTGCCTACACCCCCAAACATAATTTATCCAGCAAAAGTTTGCTAACATGCTAGGCAGTCTGAGATGACTTCCATGAATTAGAGCATTAAGAAGTCTTTATGTTGTAAAAGTGCCTGGTTTACTCAGCTCAATACTAATGGCCCTCTCCTGACTTATCCTTGCCTAATGCTTCCTGTCTACTTCAGATTCTAGTGCTGCATTTGACATTAAACTGATTCAATCTGAACTACAACTTTAAGCCTATATTTGCCCATTTCATCTGCCTTCTTTTTATCCCTTAAATAAGCAAAACAACTTTTAGACTGCAGTATTACTGAAGCATATGAAAACATCAAGGTGCCATATTTTCACAACACATCATTTGTAAACTGCTTGACAGTTATTTCTCCCATTATTATTTATCATATTTTATAAATAAATTTTATGGGGGGTAACCCCATAAAGTGAAAAAAGTAGTTTATTTTCTGGTTAACAAGATCTAATAAGAGGATGTCTCTTGATAAATGACAGGACATGAATCAGAGTATATCGTTCATTGTGAAACATTTTGCCATAGTAAAAGTGCCACAAATAATAGTTCTATCAGCTTTATTGGATATTGGTTGTTACTAGAGTTGCACAGACTCATATGTTTAAAAGACCTCTTTGAGCAGCCACCAGACTCAGCTGTAAAATATGAGTCCTTAAGCCTTCAACACCTGTTTTTTGGTGGGTGTAAGACAAAACGCTTAACAAAAATGCTATATCATTTTGATAAAACAGTTGAATGAGTGTTCCAGAGGGATGAGAAAAATGCTGTAGACTCAAAGGAATGATATGCATAGTAATTGGAAATACCATAAACAAAAATCAACCTCAGTAAGTTTGCAGACGGCACACTGCGTCTGCGGGGGTGTTGGACCAGGTGATCTCTAGAGGGCCTTCCAAACTACAGTTCTGTGATTCTGTGGTTCTGTGGTCTATCATCCCAGAGAAACAGAAACATTACTGGGAGAATTTTAAAGATCTCATCCTATTTGCCCGATTTAAAAGAGAGGGGGGTTTGATTTCAGGTTTTAAATGCCTCACATGACACAGAAGTGGGGGAAATATCTGTTGAGGTGCTAATATTTATTACATACGAAACAAAACTCAAGAAGCTGTGTTTCAGAGAGAAATTCAGTAACAGTTAAGGCACATTCGTATTTGAAAGGAGGCCCAGCATGTTCGTTAAAGCATCCCCTCTGAAAGAGGTTGCTGCAGAAACAGAGAGTCTCCTCTTGTTTCCTTTCTGCCAATGCTGGATGCTTTCCTTAACAGAATTTTTTTTTTTTTTTAAACACAAGGTACTGAAGGTGAGGAGAAATTGAATGAAACTCTATACTCTGTGCTATGTCACTGGAAGTCTGATTAGTAGAGTTAATTGCCCCTTGAAATTGATAAATTTTTTAAAATGGAATTAAGTTTTCTACTTAAAGGATATTCTGTAGGTTATGAGTGTGCTTGAGATGGATGAGGAAAATACTGAAGAAGTCGTGTCTGTTGGCATCTCTATTAATTGTTGTCTTTGAACAGAGGAATCCATAAAAAATAAGTAGTTGTGATAGGATGAATAGTTACTCTAAAAATAAAGGTTTGATAGTTAAAAGAACAAGTTATTGATATTATTAATATTATTGTCATTACTGCAAACACAGAAAGAGAGGTCAAAATATAGCACATTTGTTCCTGTGGGAGAGAGTCTTTTGTTTTGAGGGAGATGTCTCTAAATGTTCCAGTAGCAGAGAATCTGATCCTAACTTATTATATAAAATGGATGATTGTGAATTTCTTTCAGTGACAAAGGAATAACTTGCTTTATACAAGCCTGATGACTCATAAAAAAAAATGTTGATGCCTGCTTTGTCTGATAACCAAAATTACGTACCATTGGAAAATAGAAGACAACAATTTTCTATGTTAGCATAATCAGCTTCGGTGATGATCTGAATTACTTTTAAAATGCTCTTCTTTTCTTTCTGTTCTTGTGTTCCTTGCCTGTATATAACTGAGAAGTAAAAAATAAGCAGATGAAAACAGTTTTTAGAAAGATACATCACATACAGAACAAAAGAAAAAGAATATGTATAGCAAAAAGGTAATCTTTTCTGATAACAGATATAATATTGCTACATTAATTATTCTATCATTTTTATTTTCGTCTATTTTAACAATATGTATGACACCACATGGAACAGGCCTGATATGAGTGAAAGTCTTTTTGACCTTTGTTTGGCTGATTAGGTTTTCTCTGGGTGACTGATGACTGTCATTGATTTTAAAGTGACTCTGATGATGATGTATGTGTGATATGCAGCTTGATTTTCAAAAGCACTTCTTACTGGCCTAACTTTAATACTTACAGGTCAATAATACAATTGTAATGGTAGAAGAGTTAAGTCACTGATGAGTAAATGTAAGGAAAAAAAGAATATGCACAGTAGGTAATAGAGATGCAAGTAAATATTTAGAATACATTTCTTATTAAAAAATAAATAAAAATAAAACAAAAATAAACAACTTATAGTACTTGTCTGCGATTTTCCTTTTTTTTTTTTTTATTTTTTTTCCAGATCATAGAGATACTTTTCAAAGAATCAGCTAGGCGTGGAGATGAAAGTGAAAGAAAGATAATGTACTCAAGACGCATGTTAAATTTTATTTCAGTAAGAAACGAGCACAGTGATGATACTTTCACAGAGCTGAATTCACATTGGACAAATTTGAGCTATGTTATTCAGAGGCCATGGTATTCTGAAGGATAGTTAGTCCTCTTAATTTTATCAATCTGCTAGTTTTTAGCACAAAGTGAAATAAATTGTATTACTGAGGCAGTAGTAGACAGATTGGTCAGCCAGGACAGTTATGAATCTCTAGATCGTATAGAAAAGTATCATACAGTGAGAACTGCCAAAGGGATCATATTACCTGAGTAATGACTTAATTCTTTTTAAATTTCTCTTTCTAAAAATAGGAGTACAATTATGTTTTGTGGAAGTAACAAAATTTGCTGAAATGTCATTACTCAAGAGCAGTCTGGAGAAATACTCTAAAAACTTCCCAGCATACAGTCTCACCAATACAATTCACACACTTCCTACATTCTTTCTAGAATTTGGATATGTACCACAAATTCTGTCAATACAGGATGATTTCACTGAACAGGATTATTTCCGTTTGTGACCTGTGCAAAATAAAGACTACTTTGTGCATGGTAGGGAAGATAGGATATCCACCCCATCATCTGAATAAATAAATGGGGAATAAATAAATGGGAAATCCATTCTCAACTGTAAGGATAGACAGGTGTGACAATATCATATGTTTTCCTTTTGTGTTTATAATTACAACTGGAATATTCAATATAATGCAGTTTATTAATTATGTCAATAGTGCAGTTGAAAAATATACCTATTTCTTAGAGTATATTCCTCATTAAGCATATATGCTTTCTAGAGTTATCACTGGATTTGAAGGTATAATAAGATTAGACTGCACAACAGGCTAATATAAAAATTTAATTGTATAACTACAGAATTCTTTGAGCTTAAGAGGAGATATTCTATACGTCCTATATGGTACAGAGAAATAATATAGAACAAAACAGTGAAAAATGTACAAAATCATACAAGATATGTGAAATAGCCTTTAAATGTCTATCTAATCTATCTGTCTATCTGTCTATCTACCTATCTATCTGTCTATATATCTATGTATTTATTTGTTAACTTTTAATTTCAGCAGTTACTTCAAAAAGAATACAAAACAATAGGAAACAATATTACCTTTTATATTTCCTATCTCTTAGAAAAAATTATAGCCAAGTAGTGGTCCAATTACTTCTGCTGCTAAGACAAAACATAGACTAATTGTATCTTTAAATCACTTGAAGAGTAGCTATTTGTTTTGTCTTTTTTTTTTTTCATTCAGCCATTTTTTATTTCATGTGTTGTTTAATGGAATTCAGAATATTCTCTTGAGAATGGCATTAGAACTGTGTTGCCATAGGCAAACAAACAAGGTACAGATGCTTAAGAGAGATAAAAAAGAAATGCTAATGTATTAGTGATGTATGAAAAAAAAAAACCAAAAAAAAAAACAGCAGGAGTCACGTTCAGTGTTTTGTGTGTATCTGTGTGTGTGTATATGTGTGAAAAGTTCTCCCATATAAGGATCAGTTACAGTCTTAAACATAGATATTTTATTTCCACGGGTTTTAGTGCTCGGGAATGTGACAAAGTAGTTTCTGACAGATTGCCCAGAGCATATATCTGATCTTTCCGACTGCTGCCTCCACGGTTCACTGAGAGGAGATCGTAAGGCCTGAGGCTGGCAGGTGGCAAAGCAAAATACACAAACAAAAGGGTTGTCTTTCACAGTATTTTTGTTGTTGTTGTTGTTTTTATCTTTTTTTTTCCTCCTTATCTCAAGCTTCCCACAGTTTGGCCTGTACAAATCCCCATCTGCTCTACGCTTGTCTCCAAAAAGGCACTTACAAGCAATTGTGTGTGGTTAATTCATATAGAAAACCCAAGGCATTGGTTTATCAGACTTACAACCCTACCGCTGACCAGTATAGGTTGTGAATACAAGCCCTTGTGTGCTGGAAACTGCAGGAAAGGTGATTCACAGATTGAGGTACCTGGAACAGCAGAACTCCATGGCTCCTTTCCATGGAGCATTTAGTGTTTGTCAACTTGGCATTTTCAAATGGAAAGTACTGTATCTAAGAGCTCATAATCACACATTAACAAAAATAGGGACAGTCATTCAGCGTTTCATAAATTATCCTTTTCTGCATTATATTCTGTGTAACCACAACAGATGGGTTAGTCTAGATGGGCCAACATAGATGTGTGATTTACTGGCAAAAAAGTTATGACAGTTGGATTGCCAGCTTATCCGCACATACATGCCTAAATTTAAATAAGACTCGTGAGAGGAAGAGTTAAGTTCTGGCCCTGACAGTTGGAAATAGATCTACCCTCTAAGAATATTAGGTATTACTACTACATTTGCTGAACTTTAATATTTTCACTTATCATGTAGGCATAAAAATGCAGGAGTATACTAAAAAAAATTTGCTGATAACACAGAGTGGGAGCATTTTCTATCTGGAAGAGACAGGATTATTGTAGACGAAAAGCTGTGTGACCTAGAGGAGTGATAGAAGTGGAATTAAATATAATTGTAAAAAGTGCAAGGCCCTTAAGAACTAATATCAACAGTGTGTGTTGTATCAGCTGAAAGGCAGAAGGGAAAGTCTTGCATGTGTAAACCATTTACAGAGTGATATATGCCACAGACCTCATGCAACTGTGCATATAATAGATCTCCCTTCAAGAGATATTAGGAATGTACAGGCAACAAAGACATGGAAATATCAGACGTATTACAGAATATACAAGTGAAATATCTGCTAAGATTAGCTGTATATATTTATGGATGATGGTGGTGACAAACTCAAATTAGAACAGGTTCAGATAGTATGTATCAGATTGGTCCTATCTGAAGACCAATAGAGTTTAATTTCTTTATCCTAAGTAAATGAAAAGAGAAGGATGTTAAGCTGTTCATGTACTGCTCAACAGCGGTGTAAGGAATTGTGAGGAAGAACTATTGAAATGAAAAATGAGGAGATAACTGAGTATTTACTGGCAAATAAGTTTCTTCCCTGGAAGCTAGGTGATAGTTACTGATCATCTCATCACAGCCATTCAGTGGGAAAGAGATAGGGCATGTGATTCTCTTCTGGTTCCAGGATCAAGGGATCATGATCAGCAGGATGAAGTCTAGTTGATCAGAGGTCAATCATCATGAAATTCATGAATATGATTCAACATCAAGATCCAACAATCATGAAGATCAACAAAGCAAATGCTAACCTGTATGTAGGCTGGACAACATCATACAGATGTACAAAGTGAGCACTACTGGGAAGAAAAGTGCCTTTCACATAAGGACATGGAAATCCCAGCTGACAGTGACTGAACATGATTGCTCAGTGCCCTAAGTAATTCTCAGTGTAGACCTACTTTGCACTTTGTGCAGGAGTTTGGTCTACATGGCCTAAAAAAGATCTCTTCTAACTTAAATATTGGTCTGATTTCTATTTGACATTATGCAGAATATATCTAATTATAGATTGAATTGTTGGTATCAGGCACAGTGAAGGCTGAAGGTCTGAAGGAACTGAAAGAATGGCATGAGCCCATGTCAGGAAAAGGTCAGGTTGGATATTAAGAAGTGCTTCAAAAAACATTTGGACAGTGTTCTTAGTTTGAATCTTGTATGGTCCTGTGTACAGCCAGGCATTGGACAAGGTGATATTTGTGAGTCCTTTGCAACTCAAGATTTTGTATGAAGCAACAATTCTAAATAAGATCCATGTTATTTTTCCACCTCAACTTGGCTCACAGGTGCCATACTATCCTCTTATTAATATTCCTTGTGTTGTGTGTAGCAAAACTTTACCACAGGCAGTTGTCATTTTCTAAACCATTTAATAACACTCATTTTATTTCTAAGGGTAAAAAAATAATGGGGCGATAACATGTACTGAATTGCTAGTGACAGCAACTGTTAAGGCTTCAAGCACTTACTGTTTTTCACCAGCTGTTGTTTTTAGTACCAGCAATTTTATTTCCCCAAATCCAGACTTATTTATGTATATAAGAAAAAAAAAAACAGAGAGAGAGAGAGGGAGACATTACAAAACTGTGAACAAGCTTTCATAGAGAAATGAAATGAAATACTGCATGCGTTTGTTATATCTGTGCCAGTGTAGTTGGGGAAAGATTTTGCATGTCCATTCTGTGGTCTGAACTATGGCATTGCTCATTCAGGTGTGCGTGACAATCTGCACAGCTCCAGATATATCTACTAATCACAATGATTTTCAGTGATAAAATGCAGCTAACATTTAATCAGCCAGAATAGGCTACTTCCAATAAGCTTTATATTTCTTCCCCACAACACTTGTAAGTATATTCCCCATAATTTTTTTGATATATTTATATTAAATTATATGTTATCTGATTCCTGCACTTGGTTTTCAATCTCTTCAGCACAGAAGAACAATAAACAATGGTTCACTTGGCTTGTTTTACTCCTGGTTACAACCCACCACTTTATCTGTCACATTTTCTGAACAACCTTTAGAAAGAGTGGTTCCTGTGCTACACACACTGTCTCATCAGCTTTTCAGTGTCCTTTCCAGACTCCGTCCAGACTGCAAGTTTGAGCTAGCTACCTGACGTGAAATAAATAAATGTCAGAGAACAAGTATACTCAATAGAGACCCTAGTGATGGAAGCTTCCTCATACCAAAGGGACTTTTTAGAGCATTATTTTTTTAGAATCCACATCCAAGTGTTGCTTTAAGACTGGTATGTCTGAAAGTCAGTCTGATGAGATGCATTCCAGAGTCCTGAGGGAACTGGCTGATGTAGCTGCTGAGCCACTCTTGATGATATTTAGAAAGTCATGGCAGTCAGGTGAAGTCTCTGATGACTGGAAAAAAAGGCAAAATCACATTCTTTTTTAAGATGAGTAAAAAGGATAAATCAGGGAACTACCTACCTGTTAGCCTCACCTCTGTGCGGGAGAAGATCATGGAGCAGATCCTCCTGGAAGCTATGATAAGGCATATGGAGGATAAGGTATTGACATGGAATAGTCAAAGTGGCTTCACCAGGGACAAAACTTACCTGACCAAGTTAGTGGCCTTCTGTGGATGTATACGTGCACCACTGAACAAGGGAAGAGCCACTGATGTCATCTATTTGGATTTTAAGTGGCTTTTGACATAGTTTCCCATCACATCCTTATCTTCAAATTGGAAATAAACAGATTTGATGGGTCTACTTTTCAATAGGCAAGGAGCTACTTGAAAGATTGCACTCTGAGAGTGATGGTCAATGGCTCAGTGTCCGGAAGGAAATCAGTAACAACTGGTGTCCCTCAAGGGTCAGCACTGGGACAGGAGGTCTTTAACGTCTTCATCAATGACATCAATAGCGGGATTGCGTGAACTTCAGAAAGTTCTTCGATAACATCAAGGTGTGTGGTTATCAACATGTCCAATGGATGGGATGCCACCTGGAAAGGTCTAAATAAGCTTGAGCAGCAGGCACAGGGGAAATTCACAAGGTTCAATAAACCCAAATGTAAGAACTTGTACCTAGTTTGTGGCAACCCTTCTATCAGTACAGGGATTGCAATGATGTGGTACAGGGTGAAGAGCACTGGAACAGGCTACCAAGAGAGATTGTGGAGTTTCCTTCTCTGGAGACATTCATGACCTGCCTGGATGCCTGCCTGTGCAACCTGTTTTAAGGAGCCTGCTTTGGCAGGGGGGTTGGAATAAATGATCTCTAGAGGTCCCTTCCAACCCCTACAATTCTGTGATTCTGTGATTCTATATTCAAAAACTTACATTCAGCAAAGTTAAGATTCTGCCGACTGTCATCTGCTAATCTCCTTCAAGGTGCTTTGTCTTCTGAGTAAACATCAAAACCCAGAGGCAAGAAGCACAAAAGGGTTATCCAAAGGAATTTACCTGATGTATGGGGAGATTACCAACTGCACAAGATACACAAACAAGTTACCACAGAAACTATACGAGTGTATGCTCCTAGCCCGCAGCAAAAGTGAGGTGATTTGAATTAGATTAGCAGACAGTAAGAGGGTTTGTTATGCCTAATTAGCTAAATGCGCTCTCGCAGTCTTTCCAACCCGCTGGCCTTTTAAGGTTTTCCTTTTCCCACCCTCAGTTTACTAACTTCTCACTGTTACACCTTTTATATACAGTTCTCCTGACTCAGTATTTTATTCCGTGTTGTCTGTGCTGGCATACCATCTCATATGTTGGAGCAAAGTGGCTGCTCTTTATGCAGCTGTCACTTCCATTTTAAGGTTCCTGTGTCATGGGATTCTCAATATTTCTGTGACCATGGATAGCCACTTTGTTTATACAGGAGCTGTCTTTCAGTGTATAAGAAGGAAGCTGAAAAAGAACACTCCAATAAAGCTTCAATGGATTTTCTTTCAGTCAATTCATATTCTGCAAAAGTGTAATTTTTTGCCTGAATCAAATGTTAAGATGGGGAAGATCAGTGTCGCTAATTTAATAAAGATATTGTTCATGCAGGTATTTCTCTTAATGAGATGATCTGACAAATCTTCCCAGTAAACTACAAAATTGTTAAACTTCCAAAATTAATTTTAAGTTCCATAAAAAATGAATGGCAAACACAATCTGAATTTCCTGGATTAACATTGCCCTTTTATTGTGTCAAATACATTTTACTTTGAAAAACAAGCCAAATCGTGGGTGGAAAATAAAACATTTTCTTTAAGTCATTCTGAAGGCACGTGAATGCCTAATGCATTTGAGATGACTAAGAAAATAAATATAGATATTTGTGTTTGTATATATACACATACATATATGCATACATATAAACATTATTTATTTTATCTCATCGTTCAAATCTATGTAAAAATATTGAAAGTTAGCTCTGCTTCTTTTTAGTCAAATACCCATTATAGCAACCTGGGCAGAATCCACAAATGACAGGAGAAGACAATTTCACTGAGATAGAAGGAGAAAGGAGAGATCTGATATGTTTTTCTTTTCATAGCTGGAAACATAGTATGATGTTCATTCTGCCAGCAATCATTTTCATATCATAATGACAAAAATGTTTGCATGGTTTACCAGTTTTTATGTAGATTTTTCCATACTCATCTACTTAGTGACTGAGACCTAATACAAAGCTGAAATAAAACAACTAGTGAAATTTGAATGCCTAACACACAAATGACAATGGCCTACATAAGTGTATAGATTGATAAATAATGTATGTGCTGTATGCACTGGATTCATAGTTAACATGTGATCCCAGAGCAAGAGAAAGTGCTTTCAGTATTGGAATTATTATTATTTTGAAAAATGTCTAGAAAGTGCAAATAAGTGATGTTCACTCATTCTTTAAATGTATCATCAACCATCTGTTGCTAAGAGCTGATAATTGAAATGTTTTGTTGTTCCTTGAAAGAGTTTGGAATAATTTTCAATTTTTCTTTATTGCAAATTGAAAAATGCAATTAATCCTTTGATCGTTTACATGGAAAAAAAAGAAAAAGAAAGAAAAACAAACACAAAAAGAGAACAAAAGTCACAGAAGGAAAACCATGAAAAACAGATCTGCTCTTATGAAATAATGTAGAAACATCTATTTTTGCATTTTATGACCATCTGTACCTTCAACTAAGTATTGCAATCAGAGTACCTTTAAAGATGATGGACAATTTAGAAAATTGTCAGATCTCTGAAAAATGCTTTGAGCAATTGACCCGAACTTGTTCATCTCGAAGACTGATGCTAAGGATTTAACACTTCCAGGTTCACTTCAAATTAGACCCAGAGCTATTGCTGACTGATGCAAGATCATATGGCTTTGAGTATCCAATTCACTCAGATCCTGGGGCCATCTTTCTGGGAACATTTCCTGGTATAAAGATGCCTTAACTCATTCATCAGTCTTGCTTTTGACAAGATAAGGGCAAAAGATTACAGTCTGTACTAGAGAAGAAAAACTTCATAGTCCAATCTGTAGACAGCACTCTAGTTCCATAGTAATTTTTATGTGAAATAAGAGGCTGATTTAATTATTTAATGTTAATCTGAGACATAACGTGTTAAAATTGGCAGAATTTTTGAAAAATATACATAGCAGCTTGTCATGCTTTGTTTAATTCATGATTAGACAACTGTACAAAGAATGTTTCTCTTTATTAATAAATAAATAAATAATGAAAAAGAATACTGTGTATCCAACTAAAAAAAAGAATATATATCTCAGTATCTCCCAAAGGGGAAAGAAAGCATTGACAGAAATCAACAATGAGTAATAATTTCTCTCCCAAAACATGTGGTAGAACCCTCAAGAAATTATGATAGTCACACATTAAGATTGAGACTGACTTTTTTCATATACAGGAGTCTGAGATAGATGAATTCAATGAAATGCCTAGCAATAGCATAGAGATTTCATATAAGTGAATAGCAATGACTATAACAGGTTGACAGAAATGTTGATCTAATCTAAGAGCAGTCAATAGCAATGAACATAAGAACAAGCATTCAGTGATGGTTTGCTGGAATACTTGTCCTCAATAGTTTGCATTTCATTTGGATGCAATAGAAATATGATTCTTCTGGTTTATGAAAGGGAATTAAAGGTGTACTTCACATTCCATCACATTGTGTTATGCAGATGTAAAATTAATAATTTGAGACATTTTCATGTCTCCTGTTCTTTTTAGAAATTTTATTTTCCTTGAGACTATGATAAAGTTTTCTGTATAAATATACAAAATTAGTTCTATGTTGCTACACTCTTCATCCTCCATTCTTTGAAAGTAAGCTCCAAATTGTAACACAGAAACCATGAACAATCTGTTATTTACTATGCTGTTAAAGCTGTTTTCCTTCCTCTCAAAATGAAAAGATCAGGTTAAGAGGGAAAGGGAAAGCATATCTCAGCATCCACAATGAAAGTTGTTTCAGAACAGCTGGGAACAGGTGAGGGCATCAATTGTCTTAGTAATGCACTGCATGGTATTTTTGTGCTATTTAGTCCATCAGGGAAATTCAGGAAACAAAATGTCATCTTTTCCTCAGCCACTGTCTGCTAATGAGGTCTAACTCAGACACTGGATAACCAATAATTCTGAAATGTGAAAACAGTAAAAAGTATCACAGAATGGTGAAGTAGGAATTAAAACATGGAAAACTGGAGACGCATGAGACCAAACCAGAATTTGTTTCAATACCTTCGCCTTTACAATTAATAGCACAATAGCTTTTATCTCACCTAAGCTTGTAAACTGGAAATCCAACAAAACCTGATCCTGCAGAATTCCCTGCCATGAAGTAGGAATGTTGTTTGTTCAACTAATTATTTCTGAGGAATTCTATGTGGATTTAGGAGCAATAGTCATGACATTAAAGTCTCCTGTTAGGTTTCTTCAGTGAGTTACTCACTTACTGTTCACATTGCTGAAAAGGCGTTCGTTTCCCTAAGAACTGAGGGAAAATCTTAAGTGTACATGTTTGGTTGAGTGAAAAATTCTGATTTATATCAGCTGAAAAGGTGTGGATTCTGGTGGACTCTTGACTAAATGAAATTGTCAACTGCAGTGAGCTATCAAACACGAATGTTAGAATTTAGTTTTAAGGTTTAATTTCATGTTTTATTATTATAGTTGCAGAAAGAAAAGTTCCACATTTATATTTTTAAGCAATAATTCACACTTGAATTCAGTTAGAGATTCTGAAACAAAACAGAGTGCTTAGATTGAGGGAGATGGAAACTAGGGTATTTAACACCAAATATATACATATTTTTCCTTTCTCATTTATTGCATATTTTTTCAAAACTGAAACAAAATCATGTTAGATACTTGGTCCCAAATCAGGAAAAAGTAACCTGTTATTATGCCCAGACTTCAGCATTTCTTACAGTCTGAATTTATTTTCACTTGATCTTGTTTTCTCCTCCATCCAGAGAAGTAATTTTTGTAGAAGATGTGATAGGTAGTTTACAATTGTAAGTACATGAAGAAAGAAAATAAGGGTAAAATGTCTTGGAACAGTCTTTCTTCTTTTAAGTAATACTATGTGAACAAATAGCACTTGACAGAGTGAAGACAGAAAGATCGAATTTTCTGCTCTGTCGGTTACTGCTCAGGTTTTCAAACCCAACTCACTGCTTAAAGATGTGAGTACTTGATCTTTGACTTGAACAATAGCATTTCACACTTGGAAAGATCCTTAAAACAGACTCTAGAATGTCTCTGCCACCATGGATGTTAGTAAAAGATTTGCCAGTGGAAAAATAAAGCTAAATATAATGAATCTGCTTTTAAATTAGTGGATTGGCCTGAAAACTTCTTAAAATAGGAATTAAATGCTTTACAATGAAAACATTTGTCTTTAGGAAAGGAAATTGGTAGCATCAGAATGCTTAGTTCAACCTTAATTGGACTCTGTCCCATTTATTAAAATGCAGAGTTTGTTCCTTTCCAAATTACAGGGTAGGTCCCTGATGTTCATCTGTGGTGGGTGGCCTGGGAATAATATTTTTTCCTGGTGCCTTAGACACATTGATGAACTTGGTCTAGCAAAAATTGAGTAGTTGTAGTCATTGCTCATCATTAAGAAGACATCGCACAGCTGTTTTGTGGGAGTGCCTTAGGCACAAGCTCAGTTGTCAGAGCTGGGATCAATAAAATTATCATTCATGTCAGACAGATAGTATCTTTTTTTTCACCTTTTGTTTTCTGGAATAGCAGTCATTTTTTAGACCCATTAGATTGTTTTTTCTATTTTTTCTCCTGGCAAATCTGCTTAACGCAGACGCAGGTCTTAGACAAGAATTTTATTTTTTCAATATTTTTTTCCTATGGTGTATCACAGGTTTATATCCACACCAAACATTTATTCTGCTTTTTTTAGCATATTTAGGGTATGCATGGTTATTAGAAGGTGTTTGAACATTTGTATGGATTCTTCCAGATTGTCTTCTTGTCTCCAAAATTATATCTGGGTGCTGATATAAAATCTGGCATCTGGTTTCTCATTCTCTGGAACAGGGCATGTTGGAAAACAGAAAAAAATTAAATATGACTAATACACCTAAATCCAAAAGGAGGGAATATTGATCTTTCTTAGACATTATTCAGAACACTTGTGACTTCCTACTTCTCTCCTTACCTGGTATGGTAAAAACAACATCGCCCAAGATGCTACTTCCCTAACTATGTTCCCAAATGGTTATCTTCTGTTTATAGTTCACATAAATTACTGCCTGTCAAAAATATTTTTCTTGTAGAGCTTGATCAACAACTACCAAATTCATTCTCCTTAGCCTCAGTAAGACTTGGCTGAATACTGTGTTCAGCAATGTGTGTCGTCTTCTGTCCAGGAAAGAGTATTCTCAGAAGCAGTCTTTTTGGTTATAAAAAACAGTTTCTCATTGCAAAATTAAAGACAGCTTCCAGAGTGAAACTCTTGGTAATAAACAGTTTGGAGATTTCTCTGTAAGAGCTGGGATCTCCTAATCACAAAGACAACACAGCAAAAACTGTCTCAGCAGATGATGCTGCTGTAGAGATGAGGTGCTCAAGTGGAACTGCATAGTTAGCATGCATGAAGACCACAAAAAATGATATTGTTGATTCTGCTAGTAACAAAATCTCTCTCAAAGAGTCTACCTTGAGATGCTACTACTCCTTCTTTGACCAAAGGCAGACCAGAAGCAATGCTAAACAAAAAATGCCTGATCCTGGAGTAGATTTTCCAGATAATGACATTTGAAAGAATGAAGTAAATCATATGGCTTATTTGCACGTTCCTTCCCAGATCCAGATATTATACTCTGTGTATGGAGGCGAGTGATTGCCAGTGCCTCCCCACCCACTGTCCATCTCCAGTGGATTTGTTGTCTCCTTTTGGTTGAGGAGGAGCAAACCTTAGTGGAGAACAGGCTCTCTTGGAGATGGCAGCTCATCCATCATGGCTTTCAGAATCTGTCAGCATTGCATTTAATCTCACTTGCAATTTTCCAGGGAGTCTTCCAAAAGCCACAAAGAGAATCTTAATGCTATAAATGCTTTTTGTAGCCAGTAAATGCTTTCTATTTGGATGAAGCTGTGCTCCTTTCAAGCTACCCTGAAATATCCAGAGATAAAAAACTCCCAAATTCATCCTACAGACTCATGCGCACATATAAAAATCTGGTGCATTTACCCTACCAAGTCACATGAAACCAACTGGATCTTAGAACAAAGAAGCCATGAAGACTGTTATCCCAGGGATCCTAAGCATTCGTGAGACTCCACTACCATTTCCAAATTTTGTCTTTCTGGAGGACCTTTCTCTTCAGTTATATGGTGTGATTCATGCCCTGTTTCTTTGAGTCAAGATCCAACTTCCCCACAGACACAGCTTTTAAGTGAATTTTGTGCCAACTCTTTAATCTTGATCTTCACAGAATCAAAGAACCACAGAACTGGAGGGGCTGGAAGGGACCTCTAGAGATCACCAAGACCAACCCCCCTGCCAAAGAAGGCTCCTTAAACCAGGTTGCACAGGTAGGCATCCAGACGAGTCTTGAACATCTCCAGAGAATGAAACTACAACCTCTCTGGTAGCCTGTGCCAGTCACACTCTGTCACCCACTCTGTGAAGAAGTTCCCACTCACATTTGTGTGGAACTTCCTATACATCAGTTTGTGTTCATTTCCCCTTGTCCTATTGCTGAGAAGAGTACAGCCTTGTCCCTTTGCCTCCAGCTCCTTAGATATTTATAGACAGGGATAAGATCCCCCTTGAGTATTCGTTTTTGAAAGCAGAACAGAACCAGGTCCCTTAGCCTTTCCACATCAGAGAGGTGTTCCACGCCCTTTATCATCTTTGTAGCCCTCCATTAGATTCTTTCAAGAGATCTCTGTATTCTTTGTACTAGGGAGCCCAGAACTGGGCACAATACTCCAGGTGAGACCTTACCAGGGCACAGTAGAGGGGGAGGATCACCTCCCTTGACCTGCTGGCCACACTGTTCTTAATGCACCCCAGGATCCCATTGGCCTTCTTGGCCACCAAGGTGCATTGCTGGCTCATGGTCAACCTGTCATCCATCAGGACACCCAGGTCTCTCTACTCAGAGCTCCTCTCCAACAGTCATCCCTCAGCCTCTACCAGTACATGCAGTTATTCCTCCTTACGTGCAAGGCTCTACACTTGTTCTTGTTAAACCTCATCTGATTTGTTTCTGTCCAACTCTCCAGCCTGTTCAAGTCTTGCTAAATGGCAGCACAGCCTTCTGGATCTTAATCTAACCTTAAATTTTTATTATCTTCACTACACCATCGTTTCTTCTTCATTCTCTTCTTAGATTTACTGGTAAAGGGATGAGCTAAAGTGTAATCAATATAAACAGAATTATTCTCTGGAAAACAATGCCAAATTCAATCACAGAATGTTGCTCTAAAAATGAGATATCAAGCTCTACTTCCCAGATATATGTTCAGTAGTACAACCTTGTTCCCTGACCTGATTGTCTGTGTCATACTGACAGATCATATCATCTCTTGATGCAGACCCATAGAATCTGCAATTTGTCAACAAGTCCCTGAGCTGTTCAGATCTTGACTGGATTTCAGTTATATTGTTTCTCTTGTGGCCATAAGATGGAAAAAAGGAAAATCCCTGGAATTACAGAGAGCCATCATTGCAGAGAGCGATACCCTCTGGAGGGAGTTATGAACTGAAAGAATAATATGTACTTTCCACTAGACATTCTTCTATATAGTTTCCTCAGCAAACAGATTAATAAAATCGTGTATCCTTATTTTTAAGGGTGCTGGAAGCAGTAATTGTAATTATGATAGCATTAGATTTCTAAGATGCTTATTTTTGGCCTTGAAGCTGAAAAAGCAAAATGTTCTAATTTTTATTTTCTTACTTTTCTTTGTTTGTTTGTTTGTTTGTTTGTTTGTTTATCTTGAGCCAGGTGTCCTCCCTATGCTGAATTACTCATAACATTTTGTCAAAGCACTTAATCAGTTCCTGAGTGCAAGATTAAGAAAAAATACAGTGCTTTGAAATTAACTGCTTTCATTAATAACATTTATGTCGTCTCCATATATTGCAAGGAATCTTTGGAGTTCGAAACCAAGCCTCTATTACTTTTAATGTGAATCCTGACAAATTTAGTCAAGTTATGAGCCTCCAACCAAATGGAGGCTGGGAAGAAGTTTTTCTGGACCCTTTATTTCTCCTGAGTATTCTCCTGTTCTCACATACCTTAGTAGACTTTTTCTTACAGACTGTAGCATGTCTTCTCTGCAATTTTTCTTCCTTACTGGTAGGAGAAAATACATGTTTTCACTCTAGAAAAGACAAACATGAATAAAGCATAATATATATACAAAGAGAGAGGATATGAGAAAGAATTGGATAAGCAAAAATTGTGAAATCGTGGAGAAAAGGGAAAGGTGTGTTTTGATATTTGAGTTGTCTTTTGCTTGCACCCTAATTATATTTATAACCTTACTTACTCTTGTAATGTATTTCTGAGATTTTTTTTCCTTTTATGTAATGAATGCACGAAATATTCACTGAAACTACATCTCTTTATAATGATTTGCTCAGAACTGCAGAATCTATTAAAACAAAAAGAATAGAACAATCCTCCCTACCCCAAACAAGGCATAGCAAGAAAAAATATATATTAAAAAGTCCAAAATAGACCAGAATCATCTTCTATCCAGACAATCAATTTCTCAATGGTGCCCAAAAGACATATTGAATCACACATTTTGCTTACACAGCTGCCCAGAGAAAAACAAGGACCATATTGCTACCCATCTCCTTTTGCTAAAGGTTGGCAATTATAGCAGTTGGAAAGCAATAATAATTCTTCACTGTGTCAGTGAGTATTACTCAGGTTGCCATACAACTTCTCTGCTTACCCTTAAAATATTCTTAATTAAATTAAGATTAAATCTGTATTATAGAGTTATGATCCTACAGATATTACAGATTTTGTGACCTGACAGAAAGGTGATGAGTAGTAATTCTGTGGCCATATTATATAAGTATGTGCTCAGTGCAGATTTACTTTCAGGCTGGAATGAACTGATGTTGCTTTTCATCCAGAATCCTATTTCTCACCATGTGCAGCTTAATGGATAGATGCAAAAATGCAGTAAGTTAGTGACGTAAGCTAATCATAAAAGAGCATTTTATTTAATGTTCAAATGCTGAAAAGAAAGGTTATTTTTTCTTGTTTGGTAAGCTTGTCTAAAATTTAGCTAGCTAATAGGGTTAATTCTTTGTTCTGCTGCAGACTTGTTGCATGTTATTAGATAAAGCCCTAAAAGTGAAAAAACGTTGTTAGTTATAGGCTTTAATTACTTCTTGTGATAAACTTTTAAACAATACTTACGCCATAGAGTAATCAGAATGCAGAGGACTTTTATTAGGAAATTAGCAGACAGATGATCCAAGTAGTGGCTAATAATGAATTTTGGAAGTTAAATCTCTGACAATTCAGGCAAATTAAAAAGAGCTGTCTTGATTCCTTCTAAACTCTCCACTTGCAGCTCCTCAAATAACAAAGACACATTTCCTCGATCTTCCTTGTGAACAGAGTTCATGAAACCATTTAGGAAAGATCTTAAAACAAGAGATTTTGGCTCTTTATACATTTCAGGGATTAGCTAGATTGTAAGATTACAGACCTATCAGAACCAAAATATTTAAAAGCATGCTCTGAAACATACGCCAAATTGAATCCAGGATTAGATGAGAGCTGAACAAGGATTTTCTAGGATCACAATCCCTCTAAAGTTTTTTTTTGCCATCAGGTCTAGTTTATTCTAGAATAAAGGAACCAGACTTATCAAACCTTACCAGATTCTGCACAAAATAAGGAAATACATGGAAAAAAATGGTGCATCTGAAATAATTTGAATATTGTCTGTATAGTCTGTTCAAGCTTTTCATAGATTCACATCTGATCATTTTACATGTTAATCTTGAGTATGTGATAAAATGTATTCCTGTTAAACTAAATTTTGGTAACTTGTCTCAAGAGTGACATTCCAGTTATACCAAAAATGTTGGATTAGACATGGAGTTATGACCACCTGTTGGTTCCCAGTCTCTGAACTGGATGATATTTATGGAGCTGTTTTACTTTTTTTTCCTCTGGTAGGTTTCAACTGAAGAAGGAATGAGCTTAGCCAGAGAATATTCTTGCTCATTTTTTGAGACTTCAGCAGCCCTTCGCTATTATATTGATGATGTCTTTCATGGACTAGTGAGAGAAATTCGAAGGAAAGAGTCCTCACTGACCATGGCAGAGAAGAAGATGAAGAGGAAGGATAGTTTGTGGCAGAAGCTGAAAGGTTCACTGAGGAAAAAAAAGGAAAGTACAACCTGATGGAAATTCTTCATGAGCCACCCCTCAGGATCTGTCCCCAGTAACCTACAACTGTTCAAAAAAGGCAACATTAATAAGCATCTTCCAGACCAGATCCTGGAGTTCTGTCTCTTCAGCACTCATGCAGAAGCAGTAGCTCCTCGAAGGACCAACTCATGTCACCATGTGGCTCCTCTGTATTATAGATCAAGTCACTTAGCATACCCTCTCAACTTTCACTCCAAATCTGAGTGGAAAAAATACTGCTGACTGCTCTTCAAATGCTAGGACTTAAGCCAGCATCCAGTGCAGATCCAGCTACCACCAATTCTAGAACAAGGAATGTGTCTATCACCTCCTATTTTTGTGTGCGTGTATTATTTCACCATCCCAGAAATTTCAGTGGACATTTTCACTGTTTAAGGAGTTTAGAATTTGACCTTCAGCTTTTCATTCACTTGTAGTTTTACAATTAGACTGTGCTCAGCCTGCGTGTGTGTATATGAACTGGGACTAGAATTCCAGAGACTCTCAATTTTGACCCTGTTAGAGCCCCATCATGGCTGTTCTTCCCATTTAGCAGGAAGGGATGGCAAGCACAGCATAATTCCCACATCAGACAACCAGAAGTCTTCAGAACTACAGCTCTTTCTCATCTACTTATTGCTAATCACATCTGACAAGCAGAGGTACGTTTTCCTGTGGACGTGTAGTAAACTGACAAAAAAGGAGTGCAAAAAGCATCACTGTCAGATACATTCCAGAGCCTCCCTGAGGGCAGCACATATCTGTTCTACTGTAACATTCCCAATTCAGCATTCAGTCCTCAACTTACTATTCCTTTCCATCCAAGTGAGCCATTTGATTGATCAGGTGGGTGGGTCTTTTAAATATTACTTTTTAAAGCTGACATGAAGTAGAATATAGTCTCATTGATTTTCTTTCCTAAACTTCTTTAAATGTTGAATTTATTTATAAATTTTACAATTAAATCATGCATACATTTTGTCGAAGAATAAAGATCTTTAATTTCATTAAGCTATGTTAGTATTCAGTGCCATTTGTGTCTGCTCTGTGATAATTTATATCATTAGAAGAATATGTGTATTCTTTAGTCATTTCTTTTTTTATTTATTTTTTTAATTTTTCTTCTTTGAATCTCTTTCATAGTTTTGGTTTTTGGAGGAATAAATTAATTATATTTTGGAACTAGGGGTAGTCTATTTGTTTTGCTGCATTAAGTATGAAAAAGTCATGGTTTTGTTAAAAAATTCAGTTCATTAAAATGTAGTGTTTTATTCTCTACTTTCCGTACCTTTCAGGAAAATCCAGTGATTAATTTGGTCTTGTCAGAACTTTTCCATAAAAAGTATCACTCTGTAAATTTGTTAGGTCACATGTGGATATATTTCTACCTGTTAAATATTATTTCAGAGAAATACAAACGCATATAGGCATTTAAGTTGAATTTTATTTTTCCTAACTTCAAAAGCTCAAGCCTGTATTTACATTACTGTAATTACTGTAACTATTTTATGTGTACAGCTGCAAAGATTTTAGGTAAAGGTTCCTGGAGACAGAGAGATCTGCTTGTTCAAAATGTTTCTGAGCTAAGTATTGGTAGAAAGACAACAGGAGCTACACTGAACAGATGGTGGCTATGAGACTATAAATAACAAGAGGAAACATCCGTGACTGTTCCAGTACTGCACACTGCACAGGGAGGAATGAAGAGGTCATTCCACATGTAAGAGACAGTAGAAATTACTGTCCTGAGAAAACATGAGGGGTGCTCACTAGCATTACTCAGGCAGATGCCTAAGCTTTGAGTCTCTTGCGAAACATTTAGCATTGGCTATTATTTCTCCTGCACTAATGAGGGATGTACTATATCAGTGCTGGCTCTGCTTTGTAGTTTTAGGGGTAGTCTTTCTCTGATCACTTCAGAATACAAAGAAGTTGCAAAAAGAAGGCATGGATACAGTTTAAGACTAAGCTTTAATTAAATGCACTCATTTTCTATCATTAAGATCATGTGGCATGGAAAAATATCTTTCCATACTAGTAAACTGTCAGCCTTCACAGCCAGGGTACCAATTACGAACTGCGTTAGAAATGTTGCCCGGACCATACTAGGCTCTGTCCTATGCACTGCAAGTTAGGAAAGTGATAATTGTTGTGGTCTGAAACCATACCAAGAATCAGTCTGAGTAGTTGTATAATTTGAGTATCCTTGATACTTTCAAATTACTAGCACTAATATAACTTACTTTTACATACTTTTAGGCGTACCGAGACCATGAAATATCCAGGTTACCAATATCTCCAAAGCTAACCTATACATGCCAGATTATCAGTGATATTTTACAGTAAGTTAGTCACTCCAAAAAGAATGAGACCCTCTGAGGATCTTCTGCTACACCTTCCATGAGCAGTTTTAGTCATCTGAATATGTATTGGATAGAGAGGGCTGAATTAATCTCACTCCATTTTTGTCACATAAAACTTGAGTATGACATTTAGTCATTAGAAGTTAAGTGACAGAGAGTATCTTCTGTTGATTTGTCCTGCCTAGCTTGGTTGGTTAGCATAGCATGAATCACTGCCTAAAATGGTTGCCTCTTTACAGCTTCTGTATGTTGTTCCATAAAGTGCAGCTTGCATCCAAGCCTAATTCTCTGTTGTCTCAAGACAGGCATGATAAATGTCATCGTTAACAATTTGTCCACATTTGACCTATGGTAAAGAATGGTGCTGTAAATGCTTAGCATTGAATATTGTCTCTGAAATGCCTGACCATCTTTTATTTTTTAAATAGGAATGCCATTCTGATTTACCATCACCCAGTTCTTTGATAATCTACAATACTTAACCTCAGTTAATTGAGCAAAGCTGCTGAAGGTTATAGTCAGGGAGGCTAACATAAGTCATAACTGCACAAGATGTTGGATATGACTGCTTTGCCTAATTAATCATTATTATTCCATCAGAGTAGATCGTATTTATGTAACAAACCTAGAGTTAATAAACAGTTGCTTTGTGTCTAAAGACTTTTATAGCTCTAGCCTCTCATTTAAACATGTCTGGAAAATCTAAAGAAGGAAACTATTTTATTTTACTGTGTTGCCTACAGCCCCATGAAGGAGGCAGTTATAATTTACTCCACTGTCAGACTGTGCTGCAGTTGGACAATAATTCAGTTTGCTTCCTTTATAGTTAAAGCCAGACAATAAATAAAAATAAACCAAATAAATCTTTTAAAATGTATCCTAATTTCTCATGGAAATATATCATATATGCTAGTTAATTAGCATTTTTCCCACTTTTGGCATAACACATGTTGTATCTCATTGTGGAATAATTACCTCTGGAGAAGGCTGTAAGTCAAGGTGGACTAATTCAGTGCTCTAAGTTTCCTTTTTCCTATATTCTATGTATAGGTCTTAGTACTTAGAATAACCTCCTGTATTTCCTCACATCATCAACTCATTTACTATACTGACAGTCCAATGTATTTACAAATTATTGAAAATAACTTTTTACAGAATATTTTAATTCTCAGTTATAAGAACACGGAACTAGAACAAAAAGCAATTCTCTTCCTCTGTCCACTGTATAATTCATATTTCTACACATCTCCATTCTGATTCCATCTTTGACATTTGATTCCTCTCTCTATCATGACAAATGACAGGAAAACAGGTGAACGATGGCCCTCAGCAGAGTTTAGTCTCCCACAGTCATGATTTACATTCTACAACTATGTCAATGTTTTCTCTCCGATTGAACACAATACTCTCTTTGGGCCAGAGTGGGATATTTGTGATAAGCAAAATAGTTGTGTGTGGGCCTCCTTGACTCTGTCAAGATAACAAAGATACCTACTGCAGACATCTCAGAAGGTAATACTGAGATGTTAAAATTAAACTGAAAACCAGGAATTAATTTCATATTAAACAAAGTCTTATTAGCTGTAGGAGTGTATTAGAATTTGCCTGATTTTGTACTAGCAATGGAAAGACTGATGTCTAGAGCAGACAGTTATGTTAATGTAATACCTGTAATGTAGCACTTACGGAAGCAGACATATTTAAATACATTCATCAGGATATCTTATATGTAGGTGAGTATCATACACAAAGCTTTTTGTTTATGCCCCAGAAAAATCCCTAAAAATAATTAAATGGAAAAACAAAATTGCAGAATGTGTATTTTTATACGGTATTAACATCTCTGTTCTCTAAAAATGGTTTTTGGACAGAGTTGTGTCTTAAACCACTTCTGATATCTTTTTTAGCACTATCTCTAGCCTGATCTGTCCCTTCATGTACGTGCTCCTCCTTAGGATATCTGCCTGGCAAAATGATTTGTAATGGGGATGGCATTGTCTTACAGATGCTGTGAAAGTCACCCCAAGCAGCATTGTCCTGCACCTCAAGCCTGATTTATTGCTCCCTGATGCTCCTGTTTCTAAGCCTCCTCAATTTGAGCTCTCCAATTTTGTTACATTGTGCTGAATTATGAGGTTATTTTATGATGAGGACAAATGTCCACTGAAGAGCACCAAACTCATTTCATGATCTGAACTTTTCCCCCAGGAGGTAATAAAGACAAGAACATCCAAAGCCATTGCATCACCTACTGTATATCTTCTGTCAATAGATAATTAATGTGACAATGAGATTTTCCATTCTTGTACTTTGTCATGCATCATATTTTTCACAGAGCTTCTATCCTTACAACTGTTTCAGCAACTACATGACCAAGACAAAAAGGAACATTATTTTTCATGGTTTTAGTTTGAACAGAATTCCAAGTGAAGAGCAGTATTAGGAGGGTAGATCAGAGGAAGACTTTTATGCATATGTTGCTCTGACTTTTTTTACATAAAAGAAAACAGTCACATTTTACCCTTATGTTTTACATATAATTAACAGAAGAGGAAGGCAGTCTGTTTCACATCTATGAAATTTGTCAGACAACATTTAATATTTCCCTGCTTTTGCAGCATTCTACAAGTAAGATAAATTGCAATTCCTAGTTCTGGAAAGAATAAATTCAAACGGAGATAGTAGATTAAAGATATATAAATATATATATAATAATATGCTGGTTTTGTCTTTATTCAGTCTCCTCTAGCGCCTGACGAAGATTTCTGGGCAGTTCTCTCCATTAGTTTCTCAGCAACAGAAAATCATTAAGACTGACCTCTTCTTGTTCAGCTCCATACAGATAAATTTATTGTTTTTCACTTTTATTTCAATTGCTGTGTTGAATTACTCAAAGCAAAGTAAAAAATGGTCTGTGGTGCTTTTAACATAACAAAGATACTGTTTCTTTTTTCTCCTTTATAAACTTCCCATATTTTCAGTGTTCATACTAAGCACTATGAGTAATATTTTTCAAGATAAACTTTTTCAAAGTCACACAGCTTACTGAGTAGGAAGCTGACAGGCTCTGCAAACTGACTTTGCCTCCATTGCTAGACACTGGTGAATAATCACAAGTGCCTCTTTATGTAGGACACGGAACGAATAAGCTTGAACACTTAAGGTACTCAATCATTGTAAGTGGGCAGCTTTTCTGACGTGAATAGAAAAAACTTATATTTGATTCTCATCAAACTCTTGCAGAGAATTACACGTTCTCTCATAATGATGAATATATTTCAGTAACACAGAAGAAGATGAGTTTTCTGTCCCTGAAAACTTTTAAAAGCCATAACCCACAGTACAAAACAATTTGCAGAAGATGAAATTAACAGTACTAGTGATGGGAAGAACAGGCAAGAGCTGTAGAAGAGAACTTAATATGAGTAAACATATGAAAATCAAGAGAATGAGAAGGGTCTCACAATATTCTCCACTTCAGATGAGTATTAATGCCTTCTAGTATGGAAACAACAGTAGATATGATGATGAAAAGACAGAACAAAAGCTCAAGATGTCTGATTCAAGTGCACATTCCATAGAATTTTGGTAAAGATATTATTAGATAATGGCTTATATTAAGAAAAATAGAAACTGACTTTGCATCTTGGTTGGCCTGGCAAGTGAAAGGGAAAGATTAGATAAATTATTATTGTGCAAGTGCAAAAGAGTTTGAAAGCACATAAATAAACACATTAATAAACACATTAATACAATAATAATAAAAAATACAAAAAAAAAAAAGTACAAGGCACAAGGGAAATAAATCAGGAAGAAGCAATACTCTGTGAAGTCTATGGGAAGTTTGGATTTTCTTCAGTGGAACATACCTGTTTCCTGATAAAAAGCTGACTATAGGCACCTGTGCTATAAATTGCTCCTTCTTTCAATACTTAAGGCAACAAATATCTCAGTGGTTTCTGCTGGCTTCCTGTATTATGCATTCTTGAGAAACTGAAAACAGCTGGCTTCAGTGGAACAGTCGGGGAAAAAGTGTGATGCTCAGATTTGTATTTTGTAAGGATGGTCACAAAAAACTCATTTATATGCCTCGTAACTAACATAAATGATGAAATGATAGCTCCCTGCTGAAGATTTAAAATGGTGCTTCAAATATGTGGTTTCACCTGGGAGAGCAGATACCAGTTTGCAAACGGTGCGTGCAGATCATTCACTGCTGGCTTCTTCCCTCCTACTGTTCTCAGACCAGATGTTAATGAAAAATGTAGGAACCTGTTTCTGCTCTCCTGTTTAGTTAATAAGGTGTTCACCAAGTACTCCTAAGTCTTTATCTAGCAAAACTGGATGAGATCCAAGTTATCAGAGAATACAGCAGGGATGTCTTTAAGGAGGCAGAAGTTCAAAGGAGTACTTTGAAGAGTTCTTCGACCTGTGCGGAGTTGATTATCATGATGTGGATGAAAGAAGAAAAATAGATGAAACCACAAAGCCTGGGAGAATATGCTATACCTGCCAACAATAAACTTCAGAAAGACTTTAGTTGTAGAAGCTGTAAAATATTTCTGTGATAAAACTTCTGAACTAGGATGGACCTCCAGGGAGTAATGAGAATTTGAGGACAGTACCGTATCAGTTCTTTCACCTGGTGGAGACTTTTCAATCCACTTGCCTCAGTGATGAAAATCATTATCAAGAATCGCAGTAATTCAAAGAGATAGGAGTGGAAAAGGCACATTGTGACACAAAATGGCCTTTACTTAACGGATGAGGAAATCCAACTGGTTTTCAGACTGACCACCTCTTAACAGATTCTGTAAATCAAGAGCAGATCTAAAGACCACTGTTAAATACCCTCAGTGTAAAATGGAATTATATTAAAGTCAATAATTTCTTAAAATCACTGAATCATAAGGGTTGGAAGGAGCCACTTGAGATCATCTAGTCCAATCCCCTGCTAAAGCAGGTTCCCTAGAGTAGGCTGTACAGGAAAGTGTCCAAGTGTGTCTTGAGTATCTCCATAGAAGTAGACTACTACATAACCACTACGGTCAGAAGTGTTGTTACCCTCAGCATAAAGAAGTTAATTCTCATACTTGAATGGAACATCCTGTATTGAAGCTTTTGACTCTTGCCCCTTCTCCTGTTGCTGCACTCCACTGAAATGAGCATAGTCCCACTCATTTGACTCTCCAATGATGATGAGATTCCCACTCAGTCTTCTCCCAGCAGAACAGTCCCAGATCTGCCTTTGATCATACAGGAGGTGCTCCAGGCTCCTAACCATATCTATGGTGCTTCCACTGAACTGGCTCTATAAGATCCCTGTCTTTTTTGAACTGGGGAGCCCACAACTGGATGTGGTACTTCAGCTGAGGCTTCATCAGGGTACAGTAGAGGGAAGAAGATAACCTCCCTTGACCTGCTGGCTATACTTTTTTGGTGCACTGGTATACAAGTATCTGGATGACTTTCACCCTGATCCTGAAGCAAACTGTCCTGATTGGACAACACCTTCCAGACCCCTTATGTAAACTGAAACTGCAGATACCTTTTTGCTGCCATTTTGTTCACCAACAGAACTGCATTACTGCTGAAGACCCACAACTCAGACTCTTCCTTACAAACTTGCTGCTCAGTACACAGTCATGTAGGCTGCAGAAATCAGCTGTACATTGCAGGAGGAATTGCCTATTTCCATCCATCACAAGGGTGGGTTATTAAATTGATGCTTTGAGTTGTGGCTGGTTCTTTCTTGCTAGGGTTGCTGTGGGGAGTAACAAGAGCACCTTTATCTCTGGGAAGGCAGATGCATTTCCTCAGCTGTCTCTCAGGTTTGCTGATCATACATCAAGGGAACAATAGCTCTTCTTGACAGTGTTTTTCCTGCATAAAAATGTCCAAATGCTGGAGTTACATAAAATGGTTCCTTTTTTTTTCTCTTTTCCTTCTTGGAATTTTATATGTTTTTGTATGTTCTCTCTGTGCACACTAAATAATATTAGAGACACTCATGTAATCATATGAACACCATGTTTTCAATCCCAGAATTTCACCTGTCTCCATCTATCTCACAGCTACTACCTGAACTAAGACAAGGAAGGGAGAAGAAAAAAGGTGAGAGAAACGATGTTATTGATACAACTATAGCTAATAGTTGCAGCATGTATATTTTTGTCTGCCTCAGTTATTATTTTCTGAAGAATACAAGCCTCTTTATTCTTACTTACACTATAGAGAAAGCCAAAAAAAAAAAAAAAGCTCAAATCAAATGCATAATTTTTATATACCTGTTTTTTACATAAAAGAGATACTAAATATGTATATGTCAACTTATCTTGTGATTATTTAAGATAAAGATGAACAGAATACTAGTACTTTCCAAGCTATGTGATAAAAGTGGCTCAGAGAGACAGACAGAGAATGAGGAAGAGAAAGAAGAGTTCTCTGGAAAGAATCATTGTATTTGCATTAATGTATAGTAATAGAAAGAAATCAGAAATAAATAGAGGTTCAATATGCAACTGATTTCCAACCAGTGGGATATGACATCCAAGGGAACTGGTAAAGGCCTTTACATTTAAGTCACCTATAGACAAGATAAAACACTATATCATAGCTTAATTCTTTCTCCAGGTTTCACATTTCTACAGGGACTTGCAGCACTGCCAACTCTATTAAATAATAATAATAAAAAAGTGGATTTTAAAAGAGTATGATTATTATTTACCTTGAAATAAAATGCTATGTGCTTTAGAAAATTGTATGTAGAAAGGAAGAGGAATCTGTGTTTATTTGTTTATTTGTTTGTTTTCTGGCATGGGGGAGGAATATTTTCTGATTAGATCTGTGAGTAGGTATTTTCTGGAGCAGTATCAAAGTCAGTTATTAATTATCAGAAAATTCAAGTATTCCTTTTCTTAAAGAACTAACAACAGTTTATTAAGGTAATCTCCCAGGTAATTTTGATATAGGGTCTCTAGGTCATTCTCACTTAGAAAAAAATGTCATAAGCATATACACAACATTATGTATCATAATGCAACAAGAATTGTTTTTCTTTTTATTCTTATTTCTAGAATTCTTTGGAAATACAAGAACTGAATTAGAATGTTCAAATTTAATCATCTCTTGATGATTTAAAGAATATTTCAGTTAGTGAACTCTTTGTAGAAAGATTTTGAAATCATGGTGAAGAGTAGTCCATCAGCCTCTTGACTATGCCATCTTCAGTGAGGTTTTTCCACTGTTTAAAAATATCCTCAAAGTACATCATTTCAGCCATCAGAAGTATGTGGATTTGAGATTGTAAATGATTTTTGCAGATTGTATATAAACATTATATACCTGGCTACTTATGAAGTAAGTTAAAACTGTAACCAGAAATCTGTAAATTCTTGACAGAAAATTTTGTTTGCTAAAAGCACGCTTTTCATGTTTTACTTGATTTGTTTCAAGAACTGTTTTCTCATTCCCTCAGAGGGAGATTTTCAGGAAATCATAAAAGCTATGTACAATTTTTTAAAATTTGGACCTATATATTTTTTCCTTTCCTTATATTATTAATTTTAACCTGATTAGCACTTGATTGGAAATTGAAATGGATTCCATCTTCATTTTTGAAAAGACTTTGTCAGGACATTCTTTTTTTTCGTTTATGGCAGTGACATTCACCATGTTTCTACATAATATGGTAGGGCTTAAAGGAACAGCATTGCCTTTTGTTTTTGTGTCAGAACTGATCCTCAGTGACCCTTTATGAACTAGTCCGTGTCAGCTACACCTGTAGAGCAGAAATGTCAAGCAGCAAAACAACAGCAGCAAAATGATGAATTTTCTGCCAGTTCAGTACTCAAAATCCAGCAACAAATGGAGGAAGGAAGGGCTGCAGCAGTTTTCAGTTGATTGCCTTCAACTGTCTTAGAAATGCAGCCCCAGGCCCCAACTAATTCTGTGCTTATCAAATGTGTCTAAACATTAAAGAAAATGAATAAATTGTATGGTGTTGTTTCCTTGCTTTTTTGTTTGATGACAAATAATTGTCTCTTTTAATTAAAGTTAGTTTTAATTCAGCTTAAAATACAGTTATATTGAAAATTTGAAATACTAAGCGAATGGTGGAATTTTACTTCTGAATACCTTTTTCTATTTTTGATCTGTTGTATTTTAGGTTTTATGCCCTTGTCCAGGAGACCATCACTATTATTATCCAGCATCCTTCAACTATCAAATTCTGGATATAACTGATTGAATTTATAGTGGATCTTCCATTGCAGTAGGTTCATTTCCAGCTTAATATGTGAAAGGCCAAAAAGAAATCATAGTGATGGACTTGTCCAGAATGTATTTATCATTACAGAGAATTTGTTCAAAGTCTTTTGTAGTGAACTGGGAGTATTCAAGTGACTTGGATACTTGGAAAAACCTTTGATTTGATGAGTGCATTCAGCCACAGGAAGAACTTAAAAGTCATATGACAACCTACTGCTGCAAAAAGACACTCCTGCACCAGGTCAAGCAAAGGCTCCCCTGTCCCATGATATTGCCTCAATTAGCAAAATATATTTTGTTCTATATTATGTGAAAGAGTATATCCCTATATATCTTGTCCATTATTGCTTGAAAATGTTGTAGAAGACTACTGTTTAAAGCAGATGATATTTCTGTGGTTTTGTACTTTTCAAACAACACATTACATTATAGTTCCTCTATAATTGCCTGTATCTGTAGCATTAATGAACATGAGAACATATATTACAACTTGAATTTGGGATTAAACATTTAAAACTAGACTTGATATTAATTTTAGGATATATTTTGTCATCACTCTCCAAAAAAATGTGACAGTATTTGTTCTTCAGTTCTTCATTTCTGTTTACTTTCCACAATACCTCATACATCCTCACTTAAATAAAAACAAAGCTGTGAAAGATTGGACACACAATTTCTGAAAGTCCAGACTGGTACTGGAGATGCATAGCTTATAAAGTCTATGCACACCTCCTGCTGGACCTGTGCTCGGAACCTTTAAACAGCAGCCAAAGAACAAACCAAGTCTCATTTGTGATGATTTTACTCCCAGTGTCCTAAATTAGGCTCCCAAAGAGATTTTCTAATTTTTTTAGTCTAACTATACACAGTGTTGAGAGATAAACAGTGGGATTTAATGGCCAGTGCTTAAAAATAATTGAGCTAGTCAGCAGAAAACATTGTTCCAGGAGAGTTTGTGAGATCCTGCTTATTTCATGATTTAGTGACCTACTTAAAACTCTGAGTAAAGCAACTGTAGTCATATGGTGTCTTCCTCTATACTTATGAACCTAAAAGTATTTGTTCTTCTAAAGTACTGAGAAAAGCAGACTGGAGTAGTAAGTGAAGGTTGTCAATTATTAATAGTATGAGGGATGCTCTGATAATAATGCCTCTTAGTTTATTATGTTGGCCTGTAATTTCAGAGACAGATGTTGGTAGTATGGCAGTGGAAATGGAATCTTCTCAACAACACTTCACTACATTTTGTTGCTGTGTGATAGAGAGGCAGTCTGACAAAATGGTGTTTGACATGGACTGCATATAGAGCAGAAGTGTACTGTTGAATTACTCCATGATGAATAAATTTCACCTATTGACATGCATAGACACATGATGAAAATTAATTGGCTCCAAACAATGGATGTCAAGACAGTGAGGTGATGAGTAGTGTGTTTCAGCAGTGGCAACAACAATGTGAAAGACAAGCTATTTTCTAGGTGGCCATGCAGATTTTTATGAGCTTGGCATTCTGGCTCTTGTTCGTTGCAGATGAAAATACATAGCTTATGGCAGTAAAGATATGGAAAAATAAGGTTTAGTAGCTGTGAATTTATTCTGTCAATTGATGTTATTATGCTCTTTGTACCTGTGGTAATATCCTAGGAAATTATAGCGTTACTTTCAGAGCACCCTATTTACAGTAATTAGTGCAATTTTTAATTAGGTAAAAGCATAATCTTCTATTAAGTCAACTAGCTGCATGCAGTTTGAGAAGCTTGACATTCCTTCTTCATGCAGCCTGCTGGGCAGAACTTTACCACCTCATCTCTGAAAACAGTACTACATCACAGAGGGAATTTTGATATTCAGAGGCTGACAAGCCAAGAGGTCATCCATTATAGGGGGCTCAGGTTTGTCTACTCAAAAAGGCCTCGGATTTCTGGAATCTTTGAAGTCTGGGCATATGTCAAGACTGCAAAGATCTATCTTAAGATGTAGCTGGTTTTGGACTTCGAAGCATTGAAGGAGTTGAGTAGTAATTTTAGTGCATGAATTTAGGTATCCCTTAAATTTCCTGCTATTGTCCATTTTTGTGTTTTGTTTTGTAGCATTTTATTTCTACCACATGGTTTCTTTCAAAGATGCAAATGCATTTTCCGGATGAGCATCCTCCTAACAAAACAGTGTAAACAATTAGATCTGCTGATGAAGATTAGGAGTTCTTTCTAAGTATGCTGCTTCTTGTTATACAAATGTGTTCCACTTTCATAAGATCCATACAGTAATTAAAAGAATGACCTGTACTAGCAGTTACATATATAAAACCATTATCTCAATGGAACAGTAGAAATAGTGTTGCCAAGGTGATCCTGTTTTTGTGATGTTCAAAATATATTGTAAGACGAAAACATCGTAATACAAAAGCTTAAATCTTGCTGGCCACAGTAGGTGCACTTCAAATCTCAACTGAGAAACTGGGGCTATTATTACTGTGATAATTTCAGGTAGAAGTTCCAAAACTGGTTGCTTCTCCTACAGATTTGAAAACAAAAATTCTTGCACAGCCTGGAATGTCGTAGCATAGCAGCAGGTTTCTATGAAGATATTCTTAGTTTACATATTTGCATTATTCTGTGTCTCAGGTTTTAAAAAGATAAAAAAATCCAAATTCTCTTGGATTCAGATCAAAACATCCAGGCAAGTTTCCAGAGAGTGAGTTGTTTCCAAAATAACAATAATTTCATTAGTATACTTCTTGCAGCTCAGCCAACATGCTAAACCAAGCACTTACAAGCAGATTATGTTGGATAAATATTTTGTGCTCCCAAAAAAACGGGTATGATAAGTGATTTAACTCTGTTTGCAATAAGCTAAATAGATGGATTGCCACTGACAAAACTATGAAGGGAATCAAGGCTTGTGTTTTATGCAACCATACTTCATAGTGTTCTTTGCTAGCTATATTTTGGAGTTATTTTCTTTCTATATTCTAACCCTTAAGAAGCAGATATTGACAACAAATAGAGGATGCAGTGTTATATAGCTTTGAGAGACTTGAAATATTTCTTTGTTCTTCTTTTCTGTGAGAAAATAAGGAAGATATAAAGGAAATACTTTAAGAGAGGAAGATTCTTAGTTGAGCAGTTTTCTTATCCCTCTGTAATGTGGGACAGACGTGTTGATCTGTGTCTCATTTCAGCTTTGTGCCTGTAAAGGTCAGATGTATGTGCAGTGACTGCAACATAGGAAATCTATCAATAATTTATGTACTTCAGCCTAAAATTTTTAAGTTCACCTCTTTTACATTCAACACACTCTGAAGGTGGAAACATCTGGAGAAGCTCTGTCTTTGAGTTTTTCTTGTTGGTTTTTTTTTGTTGTTGTTGTTTTTTTGTTTTTTTCCTTTTTAGAGTGAAATCTGAGTCAATACTGAGTGTGAACTATAGGATTTCATTTTTATCCCTGACATAATTAGCATTATTTCCTTAATTTTTTAAATTATTAAATTTATTTGTCTGGTGATCATTATTAAATTTATTTGTCTGGGGAGTGAAAAGGGGCAAACATATAAGCTGTATTAGAGACTGCTTTTTCACATGATGGTGTACATCTGTGCATCCGTATATGTCTGGAGAAGAAAAGAGCTTATTTCCTTCCTTCCTTCCTTCCTTCCTTCCTTCCTTCCTTCCTTCCTTCCTTCCTTCCTTCCTTCCTTCCTTCCTTCCTTCCTTCCTTCCTTCCTTCCTTCCTTCCTTCCTTCCTTCCTTCCTTCCTTCCTTCCTTCCTTCCTTCCTTCCTTCCTTCCTTCCTTCCTTCCTTCCTTCCTTCCTTCCTTCCTTCCTTCCTTCCTTCCTTCCTTCCTTCCTTCCTTCCTTCCTTCCTTCCTTCCTTCCTTCCTTCCTTCCTTCCTTCCTTCCTTCCTTCCTTCCTTCCTTCCTTCCTTCCTTCCTTCCTTCCTTCCTTCCTTCCTTCCTTCCTTCCTTCCTTCCTTCCTTCCTTCCTTCCTTCCTTCCTTCCTTCCTTCCTTCCTTCCTTCCTTCCTTCCTTCCTTCCTTCCTTCCTTCCTTCCTTCCTTCCTTCCTTCCTTCCTTCCTTCCTTCCTTCCTTCCTTCCTTCCTTCCTTCCTTCCTTCCTTCCTTCCTTCCTTCCTTCCTTCCTTCCTTCCTTCCTTCCTTCCTTCCTTCCTTCCTTCCTTCCTTCCTTCCTTCCTTCCTTCCTTCCTTCCTTCCTTCCTTCCTTCCTTCCTTCCTTCCTTCCTTCCTTCCTTCCTTCCTTCCTTCCTTCCTTCCTTCCTTCCTTCCTTCCTTCCTTCCTTCCTTCCTTCCTTCCTTCCTTCCTTCCGTCCTTCCGTCCTTCCGTCCTTCCGTCCTTCCTTCCGTCCTTCCGTCCTTCCGTCCTTCCTTCTCTCCCTCCCCTCCCTCCCAGGGAATGGCCGGATGATCACTCAAGAGTAATATGAATGTATTGTTGCCCGCTATACCTAGAAACTACTTAGTGTTTGTTGTATACATTGCCTAGTAATTGCCTAGCAGTTATTAGCATCGTTGTTACCTTACCTAGCGATTCTTAGCGTTGTGTGTATACTATGCTTAGAAACCACCAACTTTGTAACAGCATGCTTAGCAACTATCACTGACGTCTCACTGGCAACTAATGATAAGCCGGCATGCCCGCTAGAGAGAAACTATTGAGAAAACTATATAACCCGTGTGTTACTAACAATAAAGTGGAAGCTTGATCACTCGTATTGAGTCCTGTCGTGCTTCCCCCACCTGAGAGCAATTGATTCAGACCCTGAATCCATAGCACTTATCCAAGAAGACTTTGGTTTTATAAACTAAAAATGTCCTACCACATATTTTATTCTCCTCTATGGTATTACAAATAATTATAAGGAACCAAATCTCTTAGAATTCTTAAATTTTGGCTTAATTTTGTTGGTTCCAAAGTATTCAGTACCTTTGATTAAATGCCAGCAAGGGACATGTGTCTAAGACATCACATAATAAAGCTGAATCAAAAATTAGTTTTGCACAATCCTGTCTCACTTTATGCCACCTTTGGGAATACTTTCAGCTATCACTACCTGGTGATATTAATAGCATTGCTAGAATCACTCTCACAGTATATTCCCGTTGGATTCACTGGATTATGAACGAAATGCCAGGATCCCTGATTCACATGGTCTTTTTTAAGGTGGGCTGTCATGTCATGCTTCATTCACACTGACTATATATTCTATGTATGTCTGGTTTTAATCACACAGAATCACAGACTTGCGGGGATTTGAAGGGACCTCAAGAGATCACCAAGTCCAATTCCCCTGCTAAAGCAAATGTCCTACAATAGGTCACACAGGTAGGCGTCTAGATGGATCTAGAATATCTCCATAGAAAGAGACTCCACAACCACTCTGGGCAACCTGTTCCAGAGCCCTGTCATCTTTACTGTAAAGAGATTCTTCTGCACATTAATATGGAACTTTCTATGTTCAATTTTTAGGCTATTGCTCCTAGTCCTATCTTTTTACACCATCAAGAGCCTGGCCTCATCCATTTGTCTTCCACCTCTCCTATAATATTTATAGACATTTACAAGATCCCTTCTCAGTCTTCTTTTCTCTATGCTGAGAAGTTTTTTGTTTTGTTTTGTTGTTTTTTTTTGTTTGTTGTTGTTTGTTTGTTTGTTTGTTTGTTTTGTTTTGTTTTATTCCCCTGTCATCAAACCCTTCAAAGACTTAATGAGAGAAAGGAAAAAGATTTGTTTGTTTTCATGAAGGATTGAGATACTGGATGAAGTGACAAAATATTTCACGAGTTCCTAACACTTGTTTGTGTATTTTTTTCACTCTTTTTGCCTTTTTTTTTCTATATTTTTTTTCATTCCAGCTTATAAATACAGCTCAAAGCAATCAAATTGATAAATGTTAGATTAAGTTTAAAATATATTATATACTTTGTATTTCACTATAATAGCAAATTGAGTTTATCTGGTAAATATTCATAGGCACTGGAACATGATTTTCTGTGCAGCTAATCTGACTGAACATTTCCCAGCATAAATTTAGCCTATTTCAGCTAGTGCTTTGTTCTGTTCCAGACATTCAATTTATTTGTACAGAATTCTTCTGAAATTCCTTTTTGCTAGATACTTTTACTTGAATGTTTTTCCCACCATTTCTACATTTTCTCTCATTGAAAATGAGTATCTTCTCTTCCAAGAAAACAAAACCATTTCAACTTACAAAGACTAGGAAAGAACAAGAAATCTTCTCTTCCTGAAATTTTTATTTCTGGAATTATTCTATGTTTGATACTTAATTAGATAATTTTTCCATGACAGAAAATGAACACAGGAATTAAAATTTTTCTCATATATAGATATTTTTAAGATTTTTCCTATTGTGAAGCTTCTGGAGTCTACAAAAAATAAAGCCCAAATTGTGGCCTGCACTTCAGTTAGACTGTTGGTAGGTACTTTTCCCCCTGCTTTCCTCTTCTGAGACATCTTAGAAGTTAATGTACCTGGGGTGCTAGATATTTTGTCAAATATTGTTAAAGTTTGAGAAATTTATGTATGACAATAACAGGTAGACCAGTAAGCATATAGTATGCACATAAATGTGTGTGCTCATGCAGAGATGTATCTACCAAGCCTTGTTATTCTTCAGAAATATAGCCAGTAAGAAGAACTATTTGTATTTTTATTATCTAAAATACTCAGAATTTCTTCTATCAGTGTAGAAGAAAGCATTGAGAATCTCATTAACTATTAAATGGAAAATATTACATGTTAATTACATGGTCCTGTTGACCTCCGTTTTTGCCTATTATATATAAAGCAAAATGCAACAAACAAACAAATAGAAAACAACAACAACAGAGTACCTTTGAAAAAAAAATAGAATAAAACAGAAATGAATACAAGTGAAGCAAACATTCAAGTGAACAGCCATTCCTTATCCTGGATAACATCTATTTATAATTTTAATGATGTATAATATGGTGGAGTGAACATATCAATACGTTATACTGTAATACTGTTAACTTCCTATCACAAGTCTGCACAGAAATTTGTCATGTTGGAACTGCAGTGTTAATATGGGTAATTTCAGCTTTGTGGAATTACATTTATTTTTCCAGTGCTCTCCTAACTGTGATGGAATCAAATGTAAAGATGCCAAAATTGGATGGTGCACTAACGCTTGCAATTTGAGATTAGGATTTAGGAATTTTCCTGAGATTGTACACAAGAAATAGCAGTAGTATATTAGTGAGTTATCTTGGCATCACTTGGATTTATATATAGTATAGTTCTGGCAAATGTACTGTTTTAAAACATTCATTGATCATATCTAGCTGAAAACATTCCATGGAGTAAACATGAATTATTAACCTTAGGTTTACATATAGGTGATCATACTCTTTGATTTTATTTCCCTATAGTAATATATCTGTTTTTCACTGTATTCTGAACTATCTGATTCATAGAATCATTGAATAGTTTATGTTGGAAGGGATCTTTAAAATCACCTAATTCCAACTTTCCTGATATACACAGGGACACCTCAAGTCCCATCCAGTTTGACCTTGAGCACCTCCAACAAGGGGGCATCCACAACCTCTCTGGGCAAACAGTTCCAGTGTCTCACCACCCTTCCAGTAAATAATTTATTTCTAGTATCTAGTCTAAATCAACCCTCTTCCAGTTTACACTCATTTCTCCTTATTCTATTGCTAAATGCCATTATAAAAAGTCCCTCTGCAGCTTTCCTGTAGGACTCCTTTGGGTACTATAAGGGAGCCCCTGCTCTCTCAGCCTGTCCTTGTAGGAGAGGTGCTCCACTTTTCTGATCATCTTTTTGGCTTTCCTCTGGAGCAGCTCCAACAGTTCATTCCCTTCTTGTACTGGGGGCCCTATAACTGGTCACAGTACTTCAGGTGGAATCTCACAAGTGTAAAGTACAGGGGCAGAATCAGCTCTATTGACCTCCTGGTCACAGTTCTCTTGATGTAACCCAAAATATCTGGGCTACAGATTTCTGGGTTGCAAGGCATTATTACCAGATCAAGTTGAATCTTTCATCAACAGATATCCCCAAATCCTTCCCCTCAGGGCCACTCTCAAGCCATTCACCACCCAACCTGTATCTGTGGTCGAGAATGACCTGACTCAGGTTCAGGACCTCTTGCTTGGCTTTGTTGAACCTCATGAGGTTTGCACAGGTGCGCCTCTCAAGCCTATCCAGGTCCCTTTGGATGGCATCCCTTACCACTAACATGTCAACTGCACCACTCAGCTTGGTGATTTCTGCAAACTTGCTGGGAGTGCACTCAATCCAACTGTCCATGTTGCCTACAAATATATTAAATAGCACTGGTCCCAGCACTGATCCCTGTGGAACATCACTCATCATCAGCCTTTACTTGGACACTTAGCCATTGACTGTAGTTCTCTGACTTACCATCCAGCCATTTCATTGTCCAGTGAGTGCTCTATTCATCAAATCCATTTTTTTCACCAATTTTGCAATCATAATGTTGTGAGGGACACTGTCAAACACTTTGTGCATCTCCAGGTAGATGACATTAGTTCTCTTCCTTTACCCACTGAGGCTGGAACTACATCATAAAAGGCCACCAACTTTGTTAAGAATGAGTTGTCCTCGGTGAAGTCATGTTTGTTACCACCAATCACCTCATATTTATTTTCTGTGTGCCTTAGTAGGGTCTTCAGGAAGATCTTCTCCATAGTCTTGCCAGGCACAGAAGTGGGACTAGTCTGTAGCTACCTTGGTCGTCTTTTCTTACCTTCTTGAAAATCGAGATTATGTTTCCACTTTTCCAGTCAATGGGAACTTCACCAGACTGCCATAATCTTTCAAATATGATGAACTGGCAACTTCATCCACCAGTTCCCTCAGAACCCGACTCCCATGGACTTGCGTACTTTCAGGTTTTCTAGATGGTCTCAAATCTGATCTTCACTTACAGAGGCCAGATCATCTTTCTTCTATTTCTTACCTTTGCTTTCTGCAATTTTGAGATGGGAAAAGCATAAAAAGTTCAAAGGAAAAAAAAAACAAATAATAAAATTAACATCCAAGGTTAACACAGTTCTTATTTGGAAAATTCAGCTTAGCAGTGTTACTGTGATAGTTACTAGAGGTCATAATATTGAGGGGGCATTTAGAACGCTCTCAGTTTTAAGAGCCTGAGAACCCACTCAGTTTCAAATGGTGATTCCTATGACCTACTTCTGTCTAGATTAGTGACCCTGCTCCAAAAAAAAAAGAATTACATCTTAGTGTTTGCATTTAACTACTTTTTTTCAGGGGAAGGTTATTAAATGTTGCTATTGAATAAAATAAAATGTATCTACTATCTAGCTACTTAAAGGATTCTTTTTTTTTTTAAGTGGTTTGTTGGTTTACTGTAATAGTCACTTGAGTTTGCAGTTTTATGACTATGCAATATCATCCTCAGGGAAACCTGAGCCAGTTACTTTGCTATTATTGTAGGTAAACAGTCTTTGACATTGCAATTTTTTTGAGACAGAATGCTGATGGAAAAGGCAGATCCTGCCTCTGCCATCAGACAAGAAAAAAAGACTAAATAAGAGTATAAGCCAGAAAGGACAGGATAAAGTCTTATTTAATCCAAATCAGGATCTTGGTCAGGTATGTTCAAGCTGGGGAACATGCATGATATCTCCAATTTTTTTCTGATTCACAAATACCATTTTTTACCACAGGATGCAACATGTGTTCATTCACAGGATGCTCAGTGATTCCAGTGTTTGGCAGCTGTGGGGCACTTATTGCCTACATTTTCTGTTTGTTCTACATGTCTGACATTTCCCAGATGTATCAAGGTAACTGTGAATGTGCAGAGCTATTTTTCACACATTCTATGTCTGTCCTGGATTCCCGAATATCTGGCAGCCTTACTGAAGAAACTTATTCCTCTTTGGAAAAATCTAGTCAAATGTCAGAATCCCAATCAGGATTTCTAGGTAGAGACAGGTCTAAAGAAACCTGTCCATAAGAAAGTGTTGCTGAAAATATTCCCATCCCCTCTCCTATTACTCCCAGAGGTCCTAAATGCTTTTGGAGCACATCTGGTAATGGTGTTATTTAGAAAAAGATATTTCTCCTTCCTCTAGCTCAAATTTTGCTCTAAATAAACAAATACCATATTTTTCAAATTCTTCATTATTATGTTACTAAAATGACAGCCTTAAAAGGAGACGAGTATAATGAATTTCAGTCTCTCCTTCACCCGAGATGTACTGTAAATTGAGTTATTTTGGGACTAATTATTAATGTGTTCTGAACAAATGAGAGAGGCAAAACTGCATTCAAAGTGAGGTAAATCTGCTCATAATATCCAGTAACATCAGCTCTCATTGACTATCAGTCACTGAAATTGCCCACAGAATCCTGACCATAGCACCTCAGGTGGCTTGTGACAATAACTGGTATATTTTGGCTGCCCTCCTTCTGCTCTTTTAAACTGATTTAAGGATTGAAAATCAAAAGATTTTCCTTCAGTCTTGCTTGCAAGAGGTTGATTTCATTGACATGTGGTGTTTACAATGATGGCATGTATGGATTAAAAATTCCAACTTAACCACTCATTTCCTTTCTGTTAGGTAGTTTCTATCCAAAATCCTGATGGGTCTCTGCATTTCCTGCTACTAGGTTGCAATTTTCAAATACCAATGGGATGACTGCAGTGAAGATCACAGCCCTTTTGATTATACTTTCTTTGTTACATTAACTGTTCCAGAATTAAACAATTCAGGAAAGTGCGCACAATAAACCTGTCATTTATAGTATCTATGCATTTAGCTGTCTGTGATTTTGATACCTCTCAAACAATGGTATCTGAGTTAGATTTCGTGAATAGCCTGGTGCTACTGATCAGCAGTAATGAGGATGCCAGCTGATAATTTAAAATGAGTTATGCTTAGTCATTCAAAGGACTTATATATGTATCTGGTCACACGTCAGCTTCATATTACATGACAAGGATGACCCACATATTTTTAACAGTGGGATATACTTGCATGTTCATATGGGAGGGGAAGGGAAACAAGCATGAAGTCCCAGCTCTGCCTTTCTTTAAGCCAGTGTTGCAAACAAAACAAGAAGATGACATAAATTCTTTCATTATTAAGAAAAGCTGTAACTGAAGTTGTGTTCCTATCCACAATTACATAGATTTCACATACTCTGTGTTTTGCTTCTGCTGCTGCTACTATAGTAACTATAAAATAGTAAATCTCCCCATGTAGCATCTTATAACATATACCACAAGCTATGCTGATGCATATTTACAAGTACAGTAAATGCTGAGTCTAAAATATAAGGAGCATTTGCCTTTGGAATAGAATGTTTGTTTTGCAGTTCTAATTTATTCAACCAGATGAGAAGATGTTCAGTGCAAAGTACTCTATCTACTCACAAGCCAAAAATACATTCAGTTCAATTTTCACAGCATTACACACCTATAGTTGGTAAAGATGTACCGGAACCCAGGGACTGAAAAAGTCTAAGATAACAGATATAGAAAGGGGGAAACTGACAAGGAGAGGGAGGAAATAGATCTTTCATCCTTAACTGTTTGGTTCTCTGAACACATTGTAACATTTGTAGTGTTTCAGTCAACAGTTGTTTGCTATTTGGCTAGCACAGAGGAAGAAAAAAGCTCTAAATATATTGCTTTTGTTTGTGAAGGTAGTTTTAAAGAAGATTATTTATTTATTTTCTATAAAATTTCCGAAGTCAAATTTAATTTCTTCCTCTTATATGGACTAGAAAGGATATTAGGAATGAGAAGACTTTCTGAGGTTCAGGTGCCAGGAAGACATTTAAGAATCTACTTGCTCCACAGAGGCCAAGCCGATTGGCAGCAGGGATAAGCAAAAAGAAAAAAAAAAAAAAAAAAGCAGTGTATCAGAATTTCTTTGAAGGTCATCCGGAATTGTTACTCTCTGAAAAACCACATTTTCTCTACATTCTAAGAATTACTTTTTTATTTTTTATTTTTTTCCCATAGTGACCTTGTAATTATCACTAACTTGTGATGCAAAACCAAAGCACAGAGAGATTGCTTTTCTAGTCCATTGTCAAGGCAAGAATTTCATTCTTAGTATATGCTCCCTCTGAAAAAGATTGTGCGGCTAGGAGAATACATCAGAAAACCTTCTGATAGCTTTGTCCTTGTTTGTCTCTCTTTCTTGGTATAAAAAATGGGGTCAGACTGGCATGTGGATCTTTAAAATGCTTCCTGTATATTTCTCCACCTGCAGGTCTAACAGGGTCAGGAGACCAAGGCTGCATTTATCACAGTTTCTGGAATATTGTATTATCTACTTTAAATATTTTAGAAATGATCTCACTGAAATCTGAATATCATAGTAAGTTACTTTCTCCTTAAATATTTATGAAAAGGAAAGCTGAAGGAAACAATGCTGCATAAAAATCATGTGCTATATGAAAAGAGGCTCTTTATTAATGTGTGTGTATGTCCTACATCTGGTGTGGACATAACCTCGCATTCAGTAAATGTTAATACACCATCCGAAGAAATAATCTCTTCAGTAAGCAGACTGCTTACAAAAAGACTAATTCTGTAGCTACATCACAAACTTTGTGTTGACTGGTCTTGATATGACTTAAAACAGGTTTTTTTATTGTTTTTATTTATTTTTATTTATTCATTATAACTTATGTTACATTTATTATAGACCATTTTGTTTTGCTTTTTGGTTTTTGGTTTCTTCCTCTACTCTGACATAAACCAAGACAAAGTCCCTGTGGGTAAAGTTTTCTGTTATGTTCAGGCTTCCATATGTGGAAATTAATGAGAGGAATAAAAATAAGTCATGTATTAAAAATGTATTTGAGAAAAATGTTCGGACACAAAATGCTTTCTGTGATACCCAGTAATGAACACTATTTGGAAGACTTGTGTGGAAATGCATTTTTCATCTAATTATTTTTTTTCTTGCCTTTAGTCTGTCTCAGGACTGTTTCAAGAGCTGTCAAATTTGCAATGAAAAATGGGGGTGAAAGACCTGAATTTAACCGCAACAGCTAATAGCCCAACCATCACCTGCCATATCAGGGGGCTACTGTACCTTTCCATTCCAGCTTTCACAGATGAATTCCCAGAGTTCAGTTTCCCTGGTGAACTCTCAGATATGTGCTCAAGAAGAAAGAGCCTTCCGTCTCTTCAAGCTGAGATGTTCCTAGCTTGTACAAACAATTAAATACTAATTAGAGATGAAAATTGAGCTTACATCTCTATGTGAGATAAGTTTTGAAAATAATTTTTCTTTTGAAAATAAGTTTTGGGCATTTTTTTTGGCTCATTTCCATTCTGTACCCAAGATATCAAATGGGAATGCATGTTTTCCAAAAGTGCCTGGTGGTTTTCAACCTGTGTTTCTGACCTTTCTGTACCTGTGTTTGTGTGTGCATTTATGAGTCAATCTACCTCAACTGAGTTGTCACAGCACATACGTTCTGCCCATTTTATTTAGTTACAATTATCTTTATTGTGTTGATTCAAATGCCTCAAGGTGAAGCACCCTTTTGGACTTACAGCTTTGATGACGTTCATATGGTGAGAGCATTCACCTCCATTCTCTCTGGCTTCAAGACAAAAAGGAAAATGCAATATAGAGAGGCAGCAATCAATAGGACATCCCCTCAAAAATCTGTATTTTCAGAGACAAGCCGAGTAATCTGTACATAATTATCTAATATTTGCCTTTCCACAATCAGAGGTTAGAGAACATATTGTGTACTAAGAGGCTTTTACGAGCTCACATTTCCATCTGGAGCTGTAAAAAGTGCTTCTAATCTAACACAGGGGCTGTGACATAGAACAAACTGTGCTTTAGTGCAGTTTTTATTGGGAACAAACCCATCCTTTATATTCTGTTGTTGTTTTCCTAGGCCTAAAAGTAACATCAGTGAAAAAGCCAGCATCTCCCAGTACATTGGGTCTGCTAAACATAACCTCCTTCTGTGCAAAAAATGGCATAAATGGAATTAATTATTTAAAATCCCCTTACTGACACAGGGTAGTAAAAAACGATCAGCATGTTAATGTTTCTTTCTAGCACTTTCTTTTCAAAAGTCTTTAAAACATTGCAGCCACATTCTGCAGTGGAGTGGGGGATTGCTGTGAAAGGAAGGGCTGCAAAATCCAAGGAAAAGATGGGGTGAGAAGACAGCTGCTCGGAGCCACAAGTTCTCAAGAGAGCAAGTGAGGAAGCAGGGGAAGTGACAGGAACAGTGTCGTAACACCCCACTCATACATAGGCAGACCCTGTGGAGCACTAGTGACCAGGAGCACTGTGAACAGAATGGGCAAACAGAGCATGGCATGCTAGTAAGGGGGTGATACAGCAGGTAGGGCACAAGGAAGAACATTTTATTCTCCTATGAGAACACCAGGATGCAGCATTCTCTTGAAACAAACATGATGACCACTATCTGCAATGGACAGACTGAGGAAGAAATACAGATGGAGGGCTGACATCCTTACTTGGCTGAAACATGAACCCAGGCAGTCTTTCCAAGATGTAACAGAATCGTACAGACCTTTGGTTGTGTGAAACTCAATATCTGTAAGACCCTCAAGAGTCTGAGGGCAGAGAAGAGTGTCATGGGTCCAGATGTGCCCAGCCTGGAATATTTTTTGATCAGGTAGCCAGGCTGCATGAAGAAATCACCAGACTGAGAAGCAATCAGTGAGAGATAGAAGCATGGTATGGTGCAGCGACAGAAGCAGATGAACAGCCCTGTCTTAAGTCCTTGAAAAGGGAAGAAGCTAATCAAGCTTCAAACCCTAAAGAAATAAATGGCAAAAATCATGCAGAAAGAGAAACTGAACTCTAGTCTCTACAGGAGTAGAAAGAGGAGCCTCTCCCATCCCTCTAAACAACAGATGAAATATCAGGGGATTGAAAGAGAAGAAAATGTGGGTAATGGTTCAGAACCAGAAAGGGACACCCACAGATAAGTGATCAGTCAAGGACCAAAGTCAGAACCAGGTTAAATGTCTTAGTAATTAAGAGCTCCACACTGAGGGGCTCTGAGACACCCATTTGCCACCTGACTAACTTCTCTAGAGAAGTTTGTTGTTTGTCAGGTTGTGCATTCATGGAATCAGGAAAAGGCTACTGGGTATGATAAAGCCAGAAAAATACTGTTTGCTCCTACTCTTTCAAGCTGGGTCACTGCAGGTTACAACTGGGAAATTATAAAATATGAAAAGAGACTTTATGTCCCATGGGAAGATGTTGAAGGAACTGGAAGCATAGATCATGTTCTTCTCTATCCTCCTGTTTGGAGACTGAGATCTAGATAGAACATACCAGCTGAATGAATGCCCCTATAGATGGTGTTGTGCTCATAGATTTAGATACTACGATCTTGGACACACCTTCCAGAGACCAGGCAGTTTATATGAGATGGGATTCAAAGAACTAGGTGGGGTAAAAATATACTGGGCAGCAAGTTGGCTGGGCTGAACACCAGAGCTTTAAAATAGATGTACTTCTGAGTGACGAAGAGACATAAAATATTGCCACTTTAGGAAGCAGTAGGAAAAAAACCTCAAATTTGTCCCCAGGGAATTTGGTAGAGCTCCTCCAAGAAGGTAATGATGACAGTAGCACAGCTGTGATGCCTCTACAGCAATACACAAAGTATGAGAAATAAATAGGAGTAGACATAAACCATGTTGCAATTAGAAAACAATGATCTAATTGCAATCATAGAATCACAGTAGGATAGATCACACAACTGGAATAGCACAATTGAGGGCTACAAGCTTTACAGACAGGATAGACGGAGAAAGAGGGGCAGGGAAGTTTTGATCTATATTAAGAGTTAGAGTGCAAAGAGCTGCCTCTGAGAAACAGACATGATCAGATTGGGAGCTTATGGGTTACCATTAGGTATAAGAACAATAACTAGCATCTGGTGGATGGGGTCTACTGCAGATAACCTGACAAAGAGAAGCCTGCTAACAAGGCCTTGCTTCAACTTCAAGAGGTATCGTACTCACAGACTTTCACCTTGATGGCAGATTTCAACCGCATACATGTAAGCATGGAAGATACCATGGTAAGCTGCAAACATTCCAGGGGACTGTTAAAGATAACTACCTGGTCTAGGTATTGGACAGGTTGGTCAGGGATAAAGCATTGCTGGAGCTGGAGCCTAGCAGTGCAGAGAAAATAATTAGAGATGTTAAGATTGGAGACAATCTGGCCTGTAAAGACTGTTTCCTGTTTGAGTCCATGATCCCAAGATAGGTAGGCCTAGTGGGGAATGGAGTCAGGACCCTGAACTTCAGGAGAATGAACTACTGGCTATTTAAGGAACTATTCTAGAAGATTCCTCTGGGAAACTGTCCTTAAGGACACAGGAAAAGAACATACCCTGTAGCCCTTTAAGGATAACTTTCTGAAACCTCTTCAACCCCCAGCATAAGAAATCAAACAGAGGTGGCAGGAAATCAGCAAAGCTGAGCAAGAACCCTTGGTCAAACCAAGGGACAAGAAATAAAATTACAGGTCATGGAAGCAGGGACATACATCCCGGGAAAAAGGCATCCCATCCAGACATGAAGGGATGAGATCAGGAAACCCAAGAAGCAGTTGGAACTCTACATGATGAGGGATGTGAAAAATAATAAGGATTTATTTGGATTTACTGGTCAGAAGAGACAGGTAAAGGGGAGTGTACTCCCTCTAACAAATAAGATGGGAGAACTGGCTTCAACAGACTCTGAGAAGGCTGAGATATTCAACAAGTTCTTTGCCTAGATCTTCATTGCTAGTTAGGCTTATCATATCTCTTATGTCTGTCAACAGATTGTGGGTCTCTTTGACCTGGTACCATGACGATTAAGGCAGGGAACCCACGGGCCCCCTCCCCAGGGTGGAGGAAGGGGGAAAGAGAAAAAGGGAGAAGGGAGATGGGCCTAGGAACAAAACAACGGCAATGATCTGAGGAGGAAAGCTAATTTACTAAATAAGATATTGGAAAGCAGAATAACACAATATAATACAATATAATTGGAATTGAGGCTAATGAATCAAATAAAATGAGCAAGGGAGAGAGTGTCCTATAAACCGAAGGCCTTATGCTAACGCTGAAGGTGGACGACTGCAACAAACACCCACTGCTGAGCTCGATCCCAAAGGGAAGAGAGCCGGTTCCGTGACCACAGACAGTTTTTATCTTTCCCTCTGGGTGGAAACACATAAAAATGCAGTGTGGAATGGGGAATGTAGTTCTTCTCTTCTGAGACAGGTATACCCAGAACTGTCGATGACCCATGGAGCTAGAGCATTAACTCTTTAACTCCCAATACACTACATGATGTTATGATGTAGAATATCAATAATATAACAAAAATCATAAAACCATGACAATGTCCCTGAAACTCAAGGGAGGAGTCAAATGAGAAAAATCCCTCCTACTTTAAGAGCAGGGCAAGCCTCATGAAACTCACTGTGTACAAGTCTCTGAATCTGGATGACATGCATCTATGGATCCTGAAGGAACTGGCTGATGTATTTGCCAGGCTACTCTCCATTACATCTGAAAAATCATGGCTGCAAGGTGAAGACTTTGTGACTTATGAAGGGGAAATATCAATCCAGTTTTTAAGGAAGTAAGAAAGGAAGGGTTGGGGAAAAACAGGTCAGTGAGTCTCAACTCCATTCCTAGGAAGATCATTCATGAAAGAGATCTTCCTGGAAAGATGATAAGGTGCACCCAAGATAAGGTGATCAGAAACAAACAACACAGCTTCAGCAGAGACAGATCATGCCTGACCAATCTGGTGGCCTTATATGATGAATTGACAGCGTCAGTAGGCAAAAGAAGGACAAATAATGTTGCCTACCTGGTTTTGCGCAAGGCCATCAACATAGCTGCGTGTTTATTACATATTGGAGAAATAAGGATTTTAAGGCTGGGGTATTCAGCAAATAAAACAATTTTATGAACATTCACATCCACAGGGTTGTGGTCAATGATTCTGTGTCCAGGTAGAGATGAGTGAAACATGGTGCCACCTAGGTATACATCTTGGGACTACTGCTCTTTAACATCTTAATCAATGACGCAGACTGTGGGATCAGTTCAGATCAGTTCTTCAGCAAATTTGCTGATGACACCAAGTTGAGTGGTGCAGTTGTCACAATAGGAAGTAGTGATGCCATCAAGAGAGATCTGCACCAGCTAAAGAAATGGACTCACATGACCCCATTGAGATTCAACAAGGCTACATGCAAGGTGCTGCACTTGGATCACATAAATTCATATTATGCATGAGAGAAGAGCTCAGTGAGTGCAGCCCTCCTGTGAAGAGCTTTAGAGTACTGGTGGACAAGTATCAGAACATGAGCCATCAGTGTGCTTTTCCCTGCTGCAAAAGCCGAGACAAAATGTGCAAGAGTGAGTGGCTGGTGTCTGGCCAGAGACTCCACCCCTCCTCCTCTGCCTGCAAGAACACTTACTCTTTAACTCCCAACATGATGTTCTGATGTGAAATACCAACAGCAAAAATCATGAAACCACAACAGTCATCAAGGCCTAGGAGGTGACTGTCCCCTCTACTCTGCTTTGTGAGCATCTGGAGTACTTCATCCATGACTGGGCCCCCATCACTGTGTATGCTATTTCTGACATTGATCAAAGCTGTGTAAATGAGCACTTGTTAATGCAGAGGAAATATAAAAAGTATTCAGACTTTTCAACGTAGGAAAATCCTATTCATTTAACAGAGAACAGCAAAGTTGGCAATTTTATTTTTCCTTCATATATAAGACAAAATACACCATTTACCTTGACATGCGGTATAAATATGCTAAGGTAGAAGTGGCTTTAGATATATCTGTTTTTTATATGCAAGATAATGTATGTCATTAAAATTCTGCTTTTCTTGTCTGTTGCATACAATGACATAAGCAGAACAACCGACCATATCTTTAGAAGATCAATGTTTGCTGTAAAATAGTAATTGTTCACATTACATTCTGTTCTATTACCGTGTTTTATGATGGAAATCTGTTATTATCATGAAGCTTCAAATATTTCATTGAAAATATTCTCTACAAAACTAAAATGAAAATGAAAACATTTAATTTGTTAACCATTCTTTCTACATTTCAAATACGACTGAAGGCTGAACAAGATGTCTAAAAAGGTTTTACATTGCTTTCCGGAAATAGCGATTTTGGTGGTTCCTGTTTCCCCACATATTCTCCAGTTATTGTGGAGAGAGAATTCATGTTTGGGGAAACACCATGGCCAAGACACTACTGTTCGTTCCCTCACTTCTCTGAAAGTGTAAAATAGTTAGACTTATAATTTAATAAGAGAATCTGATATATAATTTCAATATTAGCATAGGGAACTCAAATGGGTTGCAGTTACACACAGTACAAAAAGCAATGATAGAAGCATTTTCAAAAATCTGACCAATTCCATTGCTTATCTAAATTAAATCTTAAATTGTTATGAAGATGAGTCAACATTACAACAAATTACCTTTTTTTTTTTCATTTCAATGTTAAGAGAATTGTAATCCATTAATCCAGATGTTAATTAAAAAAAAAATGGTTCTCAAAATGATAGAATTTTTTAATTTTTCTTTCTGATCATAACTAATCCTCGGAGAAGACAGGGCCCAGGTGAATTTAGTTCTCAAGAAAACAGCAAGTACTGAATTTGCCGAAAAGCCTCCGTAAAATTGAAAAAAGACAAGCTGTCATTTAATAATGTTTATAATTAATACACTTTTTTGTCTGTGTTTTTGCTTTGGATATATAATAACAATGAAACTATAAACAGTGATGAACAGTTTATATTGTTTAAAAGACAGCTAATTTTGGAAAAAAATATAATCCCAGAAAACTCCAGAGTTCATCAAAGATGAAAGGTGTCCCATGAGGTTTAAGATACTATTTGATTATGCGTTTTCAAACCATACAAATAAGTACAGAGGGAAAGCAATGGCAAACTTGCCATCAGTACAGGATATTGGTATAATGTGGGTCACTCTGGACTGGTGACATAAAACAGATTTTTATTCATCCACATGTGTTATTACAATTGCTCTTCCATGTCAGAGTGCTGAGGGTACTACAATGGTGTCCAGTGTAATGGGATAGGATATGAGGTCCACAATTTCTGGTGCTCCAGGGCCGTGGGGTGAATTATCTTCTACTATTAAGGAAGTAACACTCTCCATACTTGATCTGCTGTCTAAATCAATTTTCTTTCTGCAATATTCACAGTATCATACGTTGTATGGTAAGATTAAATAAAGGCTGAAAGCCCTTAACTGCAGAATATCAGAATACATTAAAATAGTTGTGCAGTGAAAACCAGACACTGTTTTAAAATGTCTACTGTGGACTGAAAATCAACTACAAAAGAATACAGTTCTGAAAGATTATTCTTTATTTCTGTCATTCCTAAGAAGTAGTTCCATAATCTGTATGAACAGGACTACTGGCACTGTCTTCTAGGTCCTCGGGGATGCTTTTAATCAAACAAGGCATTGCCATTATTAGGAAGGCTGCAGTGTACACCATCATTGCATTCTGTCAGTTTACTTTTGCATGAGCCATTTGGCTTGTAACGCTCTAAATTTAATACTGTGCTACAGATAAACTAGAAACGGAATAAATATTGTAAGAACAAAGCTGTCACAGAAACACACTGTTTCGACCCCATTCAAAGGCCCTTCACTATAATTGTCTCTGACAGAAGGCCCCCATTCAGTGAGTACCTTAGACGCCAATGACCTTAAACACGATTATCATTAGCCTTCTTGTAATACTGTCTCTTCCTTGAACTCAAATTACTGCGCTTCTCAGATGGATTTATAAAGGCAGCCTTTCGGATCAATGCTGTGTCCTTTGTAAATAAAGCTGCATTCTGCAATCCATGCTGTAATAATTATTGCCATAATTTGTTATAGTTATTGGAATATATTTGACTATAGTAATTTGAAATACTGTTGCAAAGAAGACACAAGAAAATAATCAAGGAATAATTTATGCTGATAAAAATATTAAGGCCATTCCTAAGGGTGGGGTTTGTTTAAGCCAAACATTTAAATAATTAAACAGTAGTTCAGAGATGATAAAGCTACTTTGACTTGAAAACAAAACTCACTTAGCATCTCTTATCGGTTTAAGTTAAAAAAAAAAAAAAAGTATATTATTTTTGCCTGTTCTCATTGTACCCAAAGCTGATAGCATGCAGAGAAAAAAGTCCTTGACCAGATACCCTTTAAAGGATCTGATATTCTCTATTACAGATCCAATCGCTGACAATTTCAACAGAGATTGGTTGTGGTTTTGTTTTGCATTGCTTAATTTTCATCCCTAAAAATTACCTTATAATTCAGATAGAAGTTAGAGAATCATAGAATCATAGAATAGTAGAGTCATAGAATGCTTGGGTTGAAAAAGGACCTCAAACTCATCTAGTTCCAAGCCCCCAGTCAGGGGTAGGGTCGCCAACCACTAGAGCAGGCTGCCCAGAACCACATCCAGCCTTGCCTTGTATGCCTCCAGGGATGGGGCACCCACAACCTCCCAAAGGCAACTTGTTCCAGCACATCACCACCCTCTGAGTGAAAAGCTTCCTCCTAACATTTAACCTGAATCTCCCCTGTCTTAGTTTAAATCCATTCCCCCTTCTCCTATCATTATCGACCTGTGTAAACAGCCATTCCTTCTCCAGTTTATACACTGCCTTCAGGTTTTGGAAGGCCACAATGAGGTCTCCCCTCCAAGAGGCCTTCTATTCCCCAAGCTAAACAAGTCCAATTCCCTCAAGTCAGGGAAAGACAACAGTCCTTCTTAATTGCAATTGTAATAATAACTAGTTACACTGAGGTTTTAGTTTCTCCTGTAATCATTCTTTTGCATGTATCAGAAAGCAGGCAGGGACACACAGTTTTTGAAAAAATACTAGCCAGAGATGTAATTTAGATGCCTGAAAAACAAATTTTCAAACTGTATATTATTCTCTTTTTCTATTAACTTGCTGATAAAATTCATGGATTGTACATTTATTCTTTTTTACTTGCACATTGCCCAGACACTATTCTCAGTACTACAAAATCACAAAAATCAGAATCTGTCAGCATCATGACTTCATTTATTGACTGATTTTCTCCTTTACCTTTTATTTCCCTTCCTAAGTTTCAAAAAAAAAAAAAAAAAAAAAGTAGATAAAGTAATTCCTGCCAAAAACATCCAAACATTGTGGAGGACAAGCTTTGGATCTCAGACTTTTGATACATAAGCATGTGTCTGAGATATTTTAATGATGAAAGTTCTTATGCATCATTTACATATACGTGTGCATACAATGTATACAGTGTGCCTTATCCAGTTTGCATCATAACAGCCAAAAGTCTGCATGATAAAATCCCTGACTAGTAACTCTCTTTCATTAACCAGCTGCAGTTTTGTTCTAGGTCTCACTGAAATGACTTAGTGTCTTTCGTTCCATGAAACTCATAGGTGGTACTTATCTCCTAAAAAGCAGCAAGGAAAATTTGCATATAATGAGGCTTGTGATGGAAGCTAACTACCTAACCAACTAACTAAATAACTAACTAAATAAAATTCCAGTAGCTATAAAACAAGCAGTGATATTTATGACTTTTGAACTTGTAATTTCACTTCCTCTCCGGGAAAATTCTTTCCTTAACTGTCACATTATCAGGGTCTCCTGGTTTTATCCCTCAAGTGTCAGAAGAGTGACAACTTATTTCATCAGTGCAATAGACTGCATAAATGCATTTATTAAGGGGGAAACAAACTAACAAACAAGGAAACCTGCTTACCAGAGCAGGAAATCTTCCATTGCATCACCTTCAAATGGAGGAATACTAAGGAGAACTAGAGAACTGGACAACAATTCAGTTATGGTCATCACTGTGGCATCCTAATTCAGTACACCCAAGTAGTGATTTAAAACAACATCGCCTGAGTAAAGAGAAGAGAAAATCATAGAATAAAATAAGAGGTGATGCACATATTATTTTTGAGCTAAGCTGTTCTAAAGTAAAACACAAAACACACTGGCCGAAAACAGCAAGCTCTTCTGCCTTCTGATATTTGGAGCCATAGAAAATTGAGGTTCTTTTACAAACCTCCATGTTTAATGATTCCACTCTTAGGTCATCCATAAATTACACTCTCCCTGTGCCCTTAACTGTATACAAAAGAGTGTGTATGTTCAGATTTTCACTGTTAGACTTAATCATCATTTTTACAATGAAGAGTATAGAGAACAAGAGTCTTTTCATAAAACAAGGCACAGTTTCCTATCTAATATTTAAATGTGGAATGACAGATGAAGAATCTTCTCAAGAATCTTTAATTATGCAAAACAAAACAGAGAAAACAAGCATATTTACTCCTGATGTTACAATCCAGTAACATTTTGTTTTAAACTGACATGAGAAAAACGTTATGTATTATCTCTCAGATGGTTGATGAAATCACAAGAATATAAAAAGAGGGAAAAGGGTCCAAAAGGAAACCATGTATCAAATATGCCAGAGTCCAGTATAGTAGGAAAAGGAAAAATCTAACACAGAAAGAAAATACATTTTGGGGAACAAAATGGCTCATGAAGGAGAGAAGGAGAGGGGCACATTCTTTCAAAACTTTGCATTACCTGGATGCAAACTTCTTGCAAAATGATTATCTTAAAATATAGAAGCTATACAATGCACAACTGTAGAAAATCTGATACTATAACTATTATGGCAATGTTCACTACAATTGATGTTGTCTAAATTGTGAAAAAAGAGAGAGTAATTCACCTCAAAGCTTTAATGACAGCCAGTGAGCAAAAAAACATCACTGGTGGACGTTGAGACAGTGATCAAGATGTTTCTAGTCCTAAGTCAGCACACAGCTGCTGAAATCTTCTGTTCTTCACATCAGGCTGGGTATTGAAGTGATTTCAAGGAATAATGGTGAAGTTTCTCAGCTACATTGATTACATTCATCTATTCTTAAAGGTGCAAGGCAGTATAAAAAAGGAATTCTTCAGAGCACGAATGTAAATTTCTTCAGAGCACGAAAGTAAAATTTAATAAAAACTGAAATGATATTATTTCCTCTGTAGCAGAACACTTCTTCAAAAAGATGGAAGAGATAACAAAAAACAAAGAAACAAACAAAACCAAATAATAATAAAAAAAAACCATGTCACGCTCCAATATAAAGGAGGGAGACGAGGTTCTTTGATCATGTGTATACCCGATGGCGAGATTAAGACACAACGGGTCAAATGTTAGCCCAACCAGTTTATTACAATTACTAGTTGCTTAGGGATATGGGGAAGGGAAGGTGAGCGATAGAAAAAGGTCTAAGAAGCAAGGAGTCTTGATAGAAAGCAAGAGAGATATAATCACCACCGTGGGTCCAACGAGGTTCGCAGTCTCAGGAACTCGTCTGGTCACCGCGGTGGATGGGAGATAGCAGCAAGCAGGTCTCAGGGTCCGTCTTCGGGAGTTCTCCTCAAAGATTTTTCTCTTTGGGAGTTCTTCTCCAGGAATTCTTCTCTTCTCCTCCCCACAAAAAAAATCCTTGGTTCAGTGTAGGCCTTTTATCCCCATTTCTCAGGTGTTTTTTTTCTCCTTTTCTCTTGGTTTGTGTGACATGTCTGGCCCAACAGATAAGCCAGCAGCGGATGTTGCCTTCATTGCCATGCAGGAGCATTGTCTTTCTGTGGTGGTCAGCTTCTCCAAGCCGTACCCCCCCGGAAAAGACTATTTGCCCCTATTTCTGCTTATCTTTACAGCCATTAGCAGAGACAATGAGGCACCATAACACCCATCTGGGTAACCGGCAGTTATCAGTCAGAGTCTTGTCACGAGAAAAGGCCTTACGAAGCAAGCTTTGAGACAGAAGAAAGTAAAAAACAGTTTCTGTCTTTCACAAACCAACAGTGAATATTATACATATTCAAGCTGTCTTGAACTAGTCAGTTCACTGGGTAGGACTAATTCCCAAGTTTGCTTTTGATATTTGGAGATCTTGGAAATGTCATTGCCTCACTGTTTTTCATTTATCCCCTCTGGTCCTTAGAATCTACAGCCAAAAATGATTTCTTATGTTCCTAAAGTATACCAGGGAACAGTTGGGTACTGTTTAAGGATGTGCTGTTGTTACTGTTCAACTTGTTGCCTACCCGGACCCCCGAGTCCTTTTCTATAAAGGAAAATCACTAGATATAGGTGTAGATAATTCTCTTACTTGAATTTCACAAAGTTTCCGTGGATCCATTTCTGTAGTCATTTGAGTTTTCTCTTAGAGAAAACTCAGCCCCAGTCTTTGTGGTTGCACTGCACTATTCTTGCATGGTCCGAAATTAACACTTCCTATTTTATTATGTTGGCTCACGATATCAGATGTTGGTGGGATGGCAGTGGATACTGAACCTTGCCAGCAGTATTCCCATAAATTTTTATTGTTGAGTGACAGATGAAAGCTGAGGGCAGGCTGACAAAATGACATCTTTCATGGAAGTGCATATGAAGAAAAAGTGTGTCACTGAATTCCTCCATAAAAAAAACCAAAAAACGAAAAAAAGACTCATATTGACATTCATAGGCTGAACATTTATGGAGACAAAACAGTGGATGTGAGTACAGTGAAGCAGTGGTGATGTGTCTCAACAGTGCCAACAATGGTTGTGCTGCTGAAGATTTTATGAACACAGCATGCAGACTCTTACTCATTGCTGGGAAAATTGAATAGCTAATGGTAGTTATTATGTAGAAAAAAAGTGTTTTGTAGTTGAAATTTTGTCTATAAAACAGTGTTATTGTTCACTTTCTATCTTTTGTGGATTCTGTGGAAATAAATAAAAGGTATAATTTTTGGCATGACCTATATACTTCATTTGTCGATTGTACTCCTCCATTCCTCTACTCCTGTGAGGCCACACCTGGAGTCCTGAATCTATTTCTGGGGTCCCCAGAACAAAAAGGAGATGAGCTATCGGAGTGGGTCCAGAGGAGTGCCATGAAGATAATCAGAAGGCTGGAACACTACCCCTTTGAGAAAAGGCTAAGAGAGCTGGGAGAAGAGAAGGCTCCAAGCAGACTTTATAACAGCCTTCCAGTACCTGAAAAGGGCCTTCAGGAAAGCAGGGAAGGGATTTTTTACAATGGCATTTAGTGACAGTACAAGGGGAAATGGTTTCAAACTGGAAGAGGGTAGATTAGTTAACATATCAGGAAGAAATTATTTACTGTGAGGGTAGTGAGACTTGGAACAGTTTGCACAGGGAGTCCCTCTGAGAAAGCATTCAGGGTCAGACTGATGGGGCTGTCAGCAATTGGATCTAGAGGGAGGTGTCCCTGCTTATATCAGGGGGTTGAAACTATATGAACTTAAAAGTTCCTTCCAACTCAAATCATTGTATGACTAAGATCTCTGGAATAATCCTCTAGCCACTTAGAAGAATCAGAATTTGTGTTTCTTGACATGACAGTCTTTTTAGCCTTTCTTCCTAAAGGAAAAACTTTCCACAGTCATGCTCTAATTCTGTTTGTCCAGCTGCTAGTAAATTTAACTTCACAGAATCACAAAACCACAGAATCTTGGGTGCTGGAAGGGACTTCTGGAGATCATTGAGACAAGAATCCCTGCTAAATCAGATTCCTTACAGCAGATCACACAGATTTGCTTCCAACTTTACTCCTGTACTTTAGATATTTATAAGTAGTGATGAGATCCACTCTCAGCCTTCTGATAATGAACAGACTCAGGTCTCAGCCTTTCTTCATATGGGAAATACTCCAGGATTTTAATCATCTCTGTAGCCTTCCACTGCATTCTTTCAAGGAGTTCCCTGTCTTTTTTAACTGGGAAACCCAGATACTCCAGATGTGCCCTTAGCAGGGCAGAGTAGAGGGGGAGTATCAACTCCTTTGACATGCTGACCATACTGTTTTTAATGCTTTCACTGTTCCAGGGAAAAGCTCAGCCACAACTACCTTAGCAGACAGAGGTAAGGTGACCAATGTCATCTACCTGGACTCATGCAGACTCTTGACATAGTCCTCCACCACACCCTTATCTCTAAATTGCAGAGTTATGGGTTTGAAGTGTGGGTTAATTGATGGATAAGCTGTAGAAAGTAGACTGTAGTGAATGGCACTTTGTCCAAGTGGAGGCCAGTGACAAGTTGTGTACTCCAGGGGTCTGTCTTGGGATGGATGCTATTCAAGATCTTCATCAATGACATCAAAGACTCCAAGATGAGTGGTGTGGTTGACACATTAAATGGAAGTGAAGCCACCCAGAGGGACCTTGACAAACTCGAAAAGTGGGCCCATGTGTACCTAATGAGGTTCAATATCGCAAAATGCAAGGTCACTTGGATCAGATTAATCCCAGATATGTACACAAACTGGGAGAAGAACTCCTTGAGAGTGACCCTGTGGAGAAGGTCCTGAGGGTCCCAGTAAATGCAAAGCTGAACATGAGCCAGAGAGCCATGCTCTCTTGTAGCTTGAAAATCCAATGGTATCCTGGGGTCCATCAGAAGAGGGTTGGCTGACATGGACAGGAAGGTGATTTTCCCTCTCTACTCTGCTCCTGTGTGGACTTAACTAATATTCTGTGTCCAGGTCTGGGGTCACCAACACAGGAAAGATGTGGAGCTGTTGGAGTGGGTCCAGAGCAGGGTCACAGAGATCATCAGAGAGCTGGAGTACCTCCCCTACTAAGGTAGGCTGAGGGATCTGGACTTGTTCAGTCTGGACAGAAGAAGGGCTGAGGGGAGACCTTATTGCAACCTTCTACGATTTAGAAGGAGATTATAAAAAAAAGAGGAATCAACTTTTTACAAAGGTAGAAAGTGACAGGACAAAGGGGAATGGTCTGAAGTTGAGAAGGGAAGGTTAAGATTGGAAGTAAAGGAGAAGTTCTTTACAGAGAGTGTGGTGAGGTACTGGAATAGGCTGCTTGAAGACATTGTAGATGCTCCAAATCCAAGTTGGATGGGCTCTGGCCAATCTGGACTAGTACCAGATCTGGAGGTTGGTGACCCTGCCTGTAGCATGGGGGGTTGGAATTTGATGATCCTTGGGATCCCTTCTAACTCAATCTGTTCTATAATTCTGTTATTCTGTGTTGAACAAGACTTGATCCAGTACTGACCTCTGGGAAACATCACTAGCCACATGCCTCCAACTGGACTTTGTGCCATTGATCACAACCCTCCAAGCCAGTCATCAGTCTACCTCTCAGCCCACTCATCTACCCCACACTTCTTCTAATAGACTTTAGTACTCTTGTCAGATTTAATTACATTTAAAATAAAAGCTGAATTCCAAAAGATACACATCCTACACATCAGGATGAAGGAGACGGTATTTTGAATCTTCCTTGCAGATAGAAAGACTCATCTCTTACCAGTTAAATTTTGATGCTTTTGGCATCAGGTCAATCAGCAAGTATCTACCTGTAGGTTGCCCTCTGTATACATTCTAACTCTTCCGGGGTGTAAGTGAAAAATACAGAGCCAGAGGAGAGACAATGAGCTTAGTCACTGAGCAGAGAAAGTTAGACAGAATTATGTGTCAACTATACAATAAGGAACCAAGGGGGCCTGGGAAATGAATGTTCATAATGAGATAGAAGATTTGGGGACATGAAAGAAATCTAATGCTAGTTACTTATGAAAAAGTTTAGCACTAATGAGGAAACTGCTATGGCATCAGTATCACTGGATGCAGTTGAAGAACCAGTAATTATTACCATAAAAGTACCATAGGAGATGATGGATACAAATCTGCTAGTTTCATTAGTTTTCTTTTTTTTTTCTTAAAACATTCACTTGAGGATTTTGTTTAATAATAAGCATTTCTCTATCTCCTTCCCAAGTCCTTCTTTTCTGTAAATCCTTCAAACAGAGGGATAAATAAGTACTTTATTTGTTGGCAATGAGAGTGAAAGGAAAACAGAGATATAGAAACAGAAGAAAAATATTAAAAGTTGAAAATAAGTGAGAAGTTGTTAACATAGTATAGATGCAAAATTGTGCTTAAATGAAAATATCAGAAGAGTAAGAAGAATTTGCCACTGTACTTTTGGCTTCAGTAAATCTGTGTTATTTAATGAGTCAAGAATTTATTTTATGTATAAATGTTAAGCTGAAACATTTTAATTTGTGAATATAAAATTTATATTTGATTTTAACTGTTATAATTGCAAATAAAATAATTAAGCACTGTCATCTTTTGGTGGCAAGATCATGTTAATGCAATATTAAATGCAGAATACAGTTTTATCAAGTAAACGACAAAACTGTGTACAATAGATAGGAGAAAATATTATCACTGCCTAGCAGGATGTATCATTTGTTTACATACTTAAAGGGTAAAGCTATCAGAAGCAGGTTATTGCTGCTGGATCTTCTGCTAAAGTCCAAAATGCTACATGTCAGGAGAAGAGAGCTGAGGAGTGTTTGGCTATGGAAAATTCTTTTATGTGCCTCTCTTTCTTTCTCTTTACTTTTTTTTTTTTTTTTTTTCTTTTTTACTACTGAGCACTCTATACATCTACTTAGGAGGTTGCACAGAAACCAGTCACACCATCGTTTCAGCTGCTAGAACCTCCCAGGTGAGAGACAGTGGCTGTCATAAAAAAGACCATTTTTGTGCCCCTTTTCTCATGCCTCTGCATCATTATGGCAGTGCAGTGCAACACAGGCATGGCTTTTACAAGGATGTGATAAACATAATAATTGTATTCTGGCATCCTCGATTTGGTTGTTCTTGTTATTTATTCTATCACACACACCCTGAGCACACAGCAATTTGCATTACTTGTATTTTCTACTGCTCAGTGTTTTTCTCTTGCCAGAAAGTTAGAAGAATTATACCTGCCTAGTCTAAAATGTGTCCTTTGGCCCTTGAACAACATTTTGCTGAATAGAAAAATGTGGCTACTTATTTCCTCTGCAGATATTCTCCTCTTTTTAGCTGAGATATCTCCTTCCTCCTTCTACCACCTTGAATGTAGTACACTTTATATGGCTCTTGATGATTGAACATTTACCTTTTTTTTCTTACTTCTTTTACCCATTATAAAAGTAGTGGTGTGGGCTACATCAAAGTGAACTCATTTCCTGAGAGTGATCAAACATTTAATGACACACATAATACAATGCTTTCCTAGTGTTTCTTTCCTGTATACCTACATTTTTTATCCTTTTCAATTCCCTGGTGCCCTTCTTTTGTCTCTTTCTACCTAGTTCACTGTTTACAAGACCTGCAGCATCTTTTATCTCTTTGCTACCTCTTTCTTAGGTTCTCTCTTCTTGCAGAAATCTCACTGGCATGGTTTCTTTGTCTTTTTTAAGTACTGCATTTTTTTTTCCTAAAACAATATACATATCCATTTCTAGATCATTTTTCCTGGCAATTTACAAGAACCTCTTTCTCTGCACTGAATTATCTGCCATGACATACTCTTTATGTACATACATATGTATATAAATTCATGTTCATTTCATCATATCTCACTTGCCTTTACTCCACTGGAAATTTTACTTAGAAATAAAAAATGCGGGGACAAATCAGCCATACATTTAAACTCTGACATGACTTGGGATTGTCTGGTTTAGTTTACAGAAGAAAGAAATCTCTTTTTTTCATTTCAACTGTTATGTCTGGGAGATGTAGCTGCCAGCCTAATCCAATTTCATCTCTACTGCAGACTCCTGTTTTGAAAAGCCTATTGTTTAAATCTTCAGCAACTACATATAAAATTAGTAAGATTAGAATGATCTTTCTTGCCTTTTGGAAGTAATCAGCAACTGGTGATTTTTGTAGGCTATTCTGTTGGAGGTACTACAGCAAACACCCTCTGTGCTTACTGTTAGTGTTACAGTTATGTTCATGTGAGCTAAACAGCAATTTTTTTACCTGAATGTGCAAAAAGTTATTCTCATATCTTATATGCATCTTTGTTGCATTTTAAGTAGCTGAAATGCTTATAGAAACCGTATTTAATAATTTCATATCAATAATTGCATGGAGGAAAATCATGCTCATTAATCATGGCGTGAAATCACAGACAACTGTCACTTTGTAATTGGTGCTATTTTGTACTTACAGGCCAGTGCGAACAATGAGAAGTTCCTGGTGCTGCAATTTGAATGAATCAATTCTAAGTATTTATTTAATGACATATGCACATGCATGTTAACATAGAGCTTTGTTTTAAATTTCTATGATGAGGATCAGATGAGATTAATATGTAGCAAAGGGACTCCTAAAAAACAGATTTCATCTTAGTTTCAGACTTTTGATTATTTCAAGCATTTTTAGTACTGATTTTTGCCAACAATTTCTCCCTGTTTACTAATTCCAGAGGAATTTAACTTCTTTGTACAACTTAGAGTTTCAGCAAGGAGTATATGAATTTCTATTTCACATAATTCTATGAAAAATTAGAAGTCAGGAGAAGAGTATCTGCTTTCTAATCTTAAATGTAGTTCAAGAAAAGATACAGAAGTAGCTGACTCTGGTCTTTCATCAAGGACCTTTGAATTATCATAGATAATTTTAAAAGACTGCTGTTTTAAAAGAGGTTGACATAATGTTCATTCACTTACAATTTTACACATTAAAATCCTGACTGCAAGACTTAACTTCAGTAAGAAATTTTGATGCAGTTTTGTCTGACCTTAGCAATAGAAAATTACACTGTACTGCTTTCTGCTACATCAGAGTATGAAGTTTTTAATAAACTCTTGGTCTCTGCTGTGAAACCAAATCCTTTATTATCAATTCCAGCAAAGTAGAGGTTTCATCATTCAGTGCTTGCTCACAAATACTACTTCTTTCAGCTTTGCTTCAGTGTCACACCTATGCCTCAGTCTCTCTTGTTACTCTATTTTCAGCTGTTCTCTGGCCAACACTCATTGCCCTAAACCCTTACCATGAGAAACACCATATCCCAGGTCATGGATTTCTTGTCTTAACAGAAATCTCCCTGCAATGGCTCCAGGTTTGGTGAGCTGACTGCCTGAGTATTGTTTCCAATAGCTATATTTTACTAGCAATGAGAATAATTCCAAATTTTCATTCCCAAAGAAAAACAAACAAACAAGCAGAAGGGTTAGGAGGAGGAGGGTAGCCACATCTGTGTTCAGATGTGTGCTTCAGTCTCCTGGGAAGTGACAAAAAACAGGCAATGTCTGTATTGGTACTGTTACATTACCAGAGCTATCTTTGATTGGTAGATCAGCTTATAATGAGCTGCAAAAGTCAGGAACTGGGGCAGGGAAAATGGAGTTACTTTTGCCTGTTCTTTGGTTTTGTTCAATTCCACTAAACATAAACATCTTAAATCTGTCTTTGTGTGCCAGTTCTTTATGTGACCTATTGTTTACAGTTAGTATATATTCATTATGTTTCTTTACCCAACACTAATCTTCACTCTAAAATACGTGCATTTTTTCCCTCTATAATCATCCACTCTATAATTCCCTCTATAATCAGCCAATTGTGTTAATTATTACAGGACTAAATTTACTCAAATTGAATCTCACTATTTTACTGTTGTCATGTCAGATTCTTCAGTAGCCTATTTCTGGAAAAGCTTGAGTAGTGCTTTCTTAGTAATAGCGTACGCTGACATTGGTTTCAACTATTTTTTTTCAACCTTTTCTTCTGCATTTTCAAAAGTCATAGAGGGATTAAAAAAACTTAGAAAATACTTAGAACTAAGATGTGGTACAGAACCACTCTAAAGATTTCTCATGATCTAATCTTAAACCAGAGGAAATTGTATTGTCACCACTCAAGCTAATTGAAATACTACTTTGATGCTAGACATAAAGATCTGGGCCTCCAGTCATGAGCATTTATAGTAGGTTTATTGACTGATAAAGACGGCCTGAGTTGTTTGTTTGTTTGTTTGTTTGTTTGTTTGTTTGTTTGTTTGTTTGTTTGTTGATTTGTTGGTTTTCTTTCTTACATCCATGAGCCCTTTACATTTTTTTAAAGTTTTTAGGGCATTAGGTTTAATTGCACATGCAACTTAATCATTTGTAGCCTCCCTGCCTGGAATGCATGCTGTGTACTCACAGTTTGCTGCAGCTATAACTGCACAAGTTGGAGGCTCTTTGCTGCTGCTTATCAGTGATGAGTGCTCCTTGCTGCTGGGAGAGGCATCTCTTGAACCTTCTTCCATCCCAATCCCAGTGAATCTGCGTTCAGGATCTTTATTTGAATGATGACTCTCTGAGTGGGATGTTCATATTTTTTCTACTGATCCTCTCATTTCATGTGTTGGACATACGTACAAAGTACATCAGTTCACCTTAGCCAGAACATTTTTCAAATAGCAAATAAGAATAGTTGCAGCTGAGCTTTTCCCAGAACAGTGAAAGCATTTAATCTTTTATCATATCATGAGAGTATCTGTCTATGGAAAAGCAGTATTAAACCTAGAATGTTCTCCCTAAATTTGATGAATTGGAGTCAAGCAGGGTTAACTTTTTCCCCTAGATTATAATTAGAAAGATAACCATATTATTCTCTTCTTAAAAAAGTAGACAAAATGCAGGAGAAGAGGAAGAAAAATCTAACATGGAAATATATTCACAACTTGCATAACTATGTCAAGCATTCGTAAATTAATAAGATATGATTGCAAAGGCATTTATTAAACCATGTCTCCTGCTGCATCTTCAAACCATATTCAGTTCATTCACTTGGATGACAGACATCAGTGGAGGAGCAGAAGCTCAACATTAATCAAGGAAACAGTTCTCTTAAAAAATGCAAGAGACATTTAAAGGTATTTCTAGATAAGAATATAATATTTCTTAGAATATTTTTCTCTCATGTCTTTTGCTTCTTTCTTTTCTTTTCCATATAATCTGCATTGCTATGGATCATTCCAATCAGGAGAAAATATGACATCTTAGGCAGGAAAACACGATGTCTGACAATTTATTCTCCTTTCTGCATGGGAATTAAGCCAAAGTGAAGGTCTTCCAAAAATCTCTCTCCCTCTCTTTCATGTTTCTTCTTTGTTTCTTCCAGACAGTGAGTTTACAGAAACAGCTCTAAAAGGAATGGCTTAAAGGTTCTCAGTGCTAACCTATTACTCTAACTGAATGTACTCACCTGGACAGAAGCTATAATGCTGATATATGGTGTCAGAAATAAGTATGTTAAGAACAAAAATTGTTGAAGAAAAAGGTTTAACACAGCTTGATTTTTTATTTTATTTTTTTTGCCATCTGTCCATGTCCCTTAAAGTGGGCTGCATCCATGTTGCAGGGACTCTGATTAACATTAAATGAACGATTTGAAACTCTGGCTGCTGCATACTTGTGATTGTGGGGATTTAAAACTGTTCAGGTAATTCCTATGTACATCTAAAATCCATTTATATTAAGGGACAGTGCAGTTCAAAATATGCCTTAACGTTATCCTAATTATGCAATAAATTCTCAACAATATCAGAAGTGATTTGCAATTATAAATGTATTTTCTTCAGAATTGCTTTTTTCTTTTCTTTTTAATCCCATCACTGCTCAAAATGTTTCTATCTTGGAGGACAGTTAACCACTAAGATGAATATATATCCAAACCTAATTATTTGCAATTAAATGAATGCAAACCTTTTTTAACCTTCTAGAAGTTTTGAATCGACTTTGCAACAAATCAAATGGCCATCTGTCACACTCCAATATAAAGGAGGGAGATGAGGTTCTTTGATCATGTGTATACCCGGCGTGAGATTAAGACACAATGGGTCAAATGTTAGCCCAACCGGTTTATTACAAATACTACTTGCTTAGGGATATGGGGAAGGGAAGGTGAGCAATAGAAAAGAGGTAAAAAGCAAGGAAACTTGGCAGAAAGCAAGAGAGATATAATCACCACCGTGGATTCAGCGAGGTTCGTAGTAGGTCCGTTGATCTCAGGAACTTGTCAGGTCACCGCGGGGGATGGGAGATGGCAGCAAGCAGGCCTCAGGGTCCATCTTTGCAAAGATTGTTTTTCAGTGGGAGTTTTTCTCCAAAATCCTTGGTTCAGTGAAGGCCTTTTATCCCCCCATTTCTCAGGTGTTTTTTCCTTTTCTCTTTGTTTGCGTGACATGTCTGGCCTAACAGATAAGCCAGCAGCGGATGTTGCTTTCATTGCCATGCAGAAGCATTGTTGTCTTTTTGTGGTGGTCAGCTTCTCCAAGCCGTACTCCCCTGGAAAAGACTTTTTGACCCTATTTCTGCTTATCTTTACAACCATAAGTAGAGACAATGAGGTACCATAACACCCATCTGGATAACCAGCAGTTATCAGTCAGGGTCTTGTCACCAGAAAAGGCCTTACGAAGCAAGTTTTGAGACAAAAGAAAGGAAAGCAGTTTCTGTCTTTCACACCATCTTCATGGTCATTGTAATATATACCCCCATGTCCCATAAATCTCTATATCCTCACAATCCTACCTTTCCATCTACTTTTTTTGTTTAAATTTATTAAATCTATCATATTTTTAAGTTTTCCAGACAATGCAAGATCACAGAAGATCTGTGGCATTCTATTAGGGGTTTGGTGTGAATGTTTGCACACAGATTTTAACTTGTATAATTCTCTGCACCTTCCAATTTATGTTATGCAGAAACTTTAAAGCTCGACGACGCACATGATTTCATCTTGTTTGTCAAGGTTAGTCTTTGGTCCATACTTAAGAAATTATTTCTTTTTGGATCATTACTGGCTTACCAACCAAGATCAGTAAAGTTGCAAAATCTTGCGCTTCTTGTTGATGATCATCATCAGTATAATCTTGGGACTTATAGGAAATCAGAACTTCATTCTTCTTTCTGTTCAATTACATTACACAGAGAGATTTATTTGAATGTTAATAGTGTGCTTTATAAAAGAGACCAGAGAAAGCAAGTTGCTCTTTCACTGAGATGCTATCATTACTGCCATTGTAACGTCTTTGATAAAAACAGCAGCAGCATCACTATAAAATCTTTAAAATCATCAAGTTTATATCAGCAGTTAGCAGGAAAAAGCCTTAGGCATTCGTCTTGCAGGACCTTGATGGCACTTCTGATTTCCTCTGAAAGGTTTTAATTGAGGTCACCAGGTGCCATGAAATTTAGCATAAATTCTGTTTAGGAGAATTCAGCTCTGCTTCAGAATTACACAGTTAGCAGAATTGACTGCAGCCCTATTGGCCCTGCAAGACCTTTGGTTCATTCAGGGGCTCAGCAGAGTTAGACGGAATAATATTGCTTTGTAATTGATGGCAAACTCTTTTTCATTCTAAATCAGCTCATCAATTAAATGTGACTCCTACAATCTTGAGATAGGACTGCTTGGCTCGTGAGACTTGGGTTTGTGACTGGCATTTCTCTTTTCCCTGCTGCAAGGCCTGCCGCTTTAGATAAGACCCTGAACTTTGCACTGTCCCACTTTCCCCAGTCTACTAGGCAGGAATAATCATGCTTCACTTGTTTATTTATATTGTGTTGTTTTTGAGTGAATATCAATTACTACATTATTTTCACTATGTAAAACAAGCATGTAATGATGGCATATAGGAGGGATGGTGGAGAGTGGACAGAGACAGGCCCTTTTCCTAAGAGCTTTTGTACTGTGAAGAACAAATCAGTGTTTACTGTCTGATAGACATCCAAGTGAAAAATGATTGAACAGAAGACAATTGCACTCAGAAGTACAGTCTTGGGTGATTTGTGTTTGTTGTCACAATAAGGGAACTCAACAGTGACAGTGTATTCTCTGACCCAAAGACAAGCACGCATGCATCAATGTGGTGTGGTTAAAGAGTTCTGAGTTCCCCTTTTTTTGAACAATACACTTCCTTATATACCACTGCATTAGTCTCTGTTAACACCTATTAGGGCTGGTTCCCCAGTCCTATTACAGCACATACCATAACGTCCTCCTATCACATTATGGCACATACAGCAACAGTTATGCCCAGTTTTGCCTAATGCTTAGTCATGCTTAGCTGTTACTTATTACTTACCACTACTTGTGTTCCTACATGGTAAGTGACATATTAGGTCTTTTATCTTTACTGCTGGAGAAATGCATTTGACCAGCCAGATGTCCAATAATGAATGCACACTTATTTTAGCAAAGCCTGAAAATTCTTACAACTTTTCAGCATTTTAGATCAACCTTTGGACCCTGAAAGACACTTCAGTTATGACATAAAGGTAGAAGATATTTAAGGGAGTCTTATTTCTTTTTTTAACCTAAAATTTGGATCATCATCAATGAAGAGAATTTATTAATAAAATACTACCAAACTTATAAACTTCTACAAAATATCTCGCTAAACTCTATTATTCTAACAGTCTAGCAGCAGATCATTGATACACTGAGTCATAAAACTCACTATGCTTTCAAATATATGTGGGGAGTTATTTTTTTAAGTCATTGGGCTGGAAAGGGGAGGGATTTTCTTTGAAGCTAAGAATAAATGCAAGAAAATACCTCATGCCTCAATGAAATTATCCTTAATTAATGATAAGGACTTGACCATGTAAACATTAACTCTGGAAGACTTCAGGACATAAATTTAGAAACAAGGACTTAAACCTTGTTTTTATTATCTAACTGGGCATCATCTTGATTTTCCAAAATGACCATCTGCTTGGGTGGAAACTGAAAACACAACCCATACGTGTGAATCTCGCAAGTCTGACAATTCAAGTTAGTTCACAACAGAATTACAACAGACCATTAACTTCCTAAACTGCTGATCTTAAAACAGTAAAGAAAAATTAAAGCCGCATTTTCCACATCACGGCTGGGTAGAATCATCATAGAAATCACAGTGGTTTTCACACCATGCTGACAATTTCAAAAACTGCAGAAAGAAGTGTTGAAATATTAAAGTCACACAGTTGATTTTACTATAAAAATGTTCAGATTTTCATTCCAGGTTAATACAAAGCTATATATATTTGGTCACTTCCTTCTCTCTCTCACTGTGAAAAACAGAACAAAACTAAAAAAGAGAGGTTCTACACAAACCTCTTTGCAAAAAGGTTGTTCATTCACAATAGATCCTGCATTTCCTACCATGTCCGTCTGTCTGCATTCTGAACATAACACTTTTGCATCTACAGAAGAATTATCTCCAACATTAGTAGTCATTTTGTCAGAAGCTAAGAAAGTCTGGTTTAACTTGGTGTTTCTGTGGAGCTGTATCCACAATTAGGTGGCTTGAGTTTGAACATGATTTCCCCATCACAAACCTGCATGGTGTCTGGAAATCAACAGCTGTTCTGTGAGGAAAGAAGGGCATGTAGCTCTATGAAAAATCTTTAATTTCTCTTTTGTCCTGTACCTGCTCCCACTTGTCTCCATCTGCTAGTGTGCTGTTCAAGCTTTTGCAACCTCAGACAAAATCAAACATCATGACAGAAAACATAAAACTGATTTTCAACACACAGTATTGAAATTTCATGAGGAACACATCATATTCTATATTCCAATAAGCATTTTGTAAACCAGTCTGTTCTAACTCACTGCTTTATTTCTAAATTTTCCAAATAATTAATATTCTAGTGTTCTAGTATCTGACATGGTCAGATTTTATTGTATGAAGACTCACAGTTCAATCTCTAACTATCTGAGTGTCAACATAAAAATATCATGCAAAATACGGAAACCAGTGTAAAATCCAGATAATGTATTCTGACCAACTGACAGAGAAGCCTCTAAGTTCAGCAATAAGTACAGGAGCTGCTTAACTGTGTTAATCTACAGATCAAGCATTACAAATTTAGAGTCTTGATGGCTCCCACAGTTAAGAAGGCAGAATAGAAGCTATTAAACTGTCTGCTCCGTGACACAGTGCTGTCTTGACCATACAAGATCTGTATTTGAAAATAGTGAAGAACCCTGGGGTGAACTTGCTGACAGTGTTAGATGTAGTCTTAAAATGAGGTGCAAATGCAAAACCATAATTTGCAGGTCTCTCTCTAAAGCACAATGTTGTTGTGGTGGTGGTGTTTTTTACTGATTTAAATGTAGCCTTGTTAGTCCTGTATGAGGGAACAAGAAGAAGAGATGGAGCCAAGACCTAAGCTTTCTTATTTATACCCCAAAGAGCAATATAAGAGTGCTCTAGCGTCTTCTCTCTCTTCCACGAGCAACTAATCTGTGTTGTTAATTCAGCCTTTAGAGAACCATACACCCAGATCATTCTGGAAGCACACAGAGTCTGCTAGAGAAAATATACTCCTACTGTTACACTTTTCTGAGGGCACAGCCCTCACACTGTTTCCATTCACATGTAGATCGTGCTGTATGCACAGGTATTGCTTTTTTCTGAGTGAAATCCACTTTATGCAATCATTTTCTCCAACTGAATTTTCTTTGCATCATAATTCATTGTAGCATGTTATGGGAAAGGTTTTCTTTCCATCTGTATTCATATGTTTCTCACTGAGAACAAAATAGGTCATTTTTGTCCAAAATCTATCTCTAAAATTTCTTCATGCTGAAGTTTTGAAAAATTTTCTTTGCACTTTCAAGTTGTGAAAGAAGTGAAAATATTCTTTATCATGAAAGAAAAAAAAAATGCAAAGAAGGCCTTACTCCCACCATGAGCTTGTGAGGACATCTAAAACAAGATTCTTGTGAGTTTACAGCTTTATGTTAAAGATATGAGATCAAGTCTGTTATCAGAGGATTATAAATAATTTTACTAGATTTATTTTATTAAAAAAAATCTTTCCAGATTAATTTGAATTGAAATTGAAATAGAATAAATGAATAAAGATAATGAATTTTATCTCTGTACAATTTATCTTTTAGTATTTCCAAGCGGATTTACCCATCCTCCCTTTTCATTTACAAAGGAATTCTTATTGCCAGAAAATCTTGAACACCTCTGTCTAGCTCCCCAAAATTATCAAGGCATTGTAAAAGAAGAGCAAAAAATACATACATCCTTGGAAACATCACTGAAAGTACCATAGGTACTTCCAAAAAACACCTCTGAGAGGGCTTGGTTTACATTCATTCCAATGGTATCAGACATCCTGAACTAATTCAAACCTTTGTTCCCTACAGACATAGACAAATCTGTCCCAGCTTCTAAGAGATCTTCCTCCATATTTCATCAGACTGTAAATTCAGGGTCTAAAACTATTCGGTAGTGGACATGTTGCTGGTGTGGCTATTCCTGCTGTATGTCAGGTATCAAAGGAGTACTAGAAAGGCAGCGTTATGTAGAGAAAACTCCTCTCTGCAAAAACTGCAAATTAACTATATTTGTCCAGATCAAAACAGTCTCAGAAAATGCTAGATTTCTTCTGAAACAAATGAGAAATTTACACACACTTGCCATCCATCATTAAGAAGCCAATAAGTAGAACAGGAATGTACAATTCACAATCAAAATAAAAATAAATACAATTCATTATAACATATATCAGAAAAGATAACTACACACATCCCCAAGGCAAGCAGAATTTAGCAAAATAGCTTTTTGATACTATTCATAGCATCACTTGGCGGGCTGTGTGATACAGCTATAAATCCTCTGTTTTTAGGGCAGATGGAAATAAAGTCATAGTGACATATCTGTTAGCCTCAAAATATGTCCACTGGTATTCAGCAAAACTGTGTGATAATGACCCCAAATTCTGTATTCACAGGGGAAATTCACTGTGCTCTCTGCTTAGCTTTCAATGCTCGGTTATGTAGGCTTCCTCATGTTATGGACAGCCATTGTTAGCTTGACATGATGAATTGCCACTTTAACTCGCAGCATGCATAATTTTTTTCTCTGTGCTACTCACACAGCCGCTGTCTTTTCATGCAAGGAGAATGGTAAAGTCAGGAGAGCTGGAAGTTTGGAAGGAAGGAAGTTTGGAAGGAAGGAAGTTTGGAAGGAAGGAAGGAAGTCTGGAAGGAAGGAAGGAAAGAAGTTTGGAAGGAAGTTTGGGAGGAAGGAAGTTTGGAAGGAAGGAAGTTTGGAAGGAAGTTTGGAAGGAAGTTTGGAAGGAAGTTTGGAAGGAAGGAAGGAAGTTTGGAAGGAAGGAAGTTTGGAAGGAAGGAAGTTTGGAAGGAAGTTTGGAAGGAAGTTTGGAAGGAAGTTTGGAAGGAAGGAAGGAAGTTTGGAAGGAAGGAAGTTTGGAAGGAAGGAAGTTTGGAAGGAAGTTTGGAAGTTTGGAAGGAAGGAAGTTTGGAAGGAAGTTTGGAAGGAAGTTTGGAAGTTTGGAAGGAAGGAAGTTTGGAAGGAAGTTTGGAAGTTTGGAAGTTTGGAAGTTTGGAAGTTTGGAAGTTTGGAAGTTTGGAAGTTTGGAAGTTTGGAAGGAAGTTTGGAAGGAAGTTTGGAAGGAAGTTTGGAAGGAAGGAAGTTTGGAAGGAAGGAAGTTTGGAAGGAAGGAAGTTTGGAAGGAAGTTTGGAAGGAAGGAAGGAAGTTTGGAAGGAAGGAAGTTTGGAAGGAAGGAAGGAAGTTTGGAAGGAAGGAAGTTTGGAAGGAAGGAAGGAAGTTAGGAAGGAAGTTAGGAAGGAAGTTAGGAAGGAAGTTTGGAAGGAAGGAAGGAAGTTTGGAAGGAAGGAAGTTTGGAAGGAAGTTTGGAAGGAAGTTTGGAAGGAAGTTTGGAAGGAAGTTTGGAAGTTTGGAAGTTTGGAAGTTTGGAAGTTTGGAAGTTTGGAAGTTAGGAAGTTGGAAGGAAGGAAGTTTGGAAGGAAGTTTGGAAGGAAGTTTGGAAGTTTGGAAGTTTGGAAGTTTGGAAGTTTGGAAGTTTGGAAGTTTGGAAGTTTGGAAGTTTGGAAGGAAGTTTGGAAGGAAGTTTGGAAGGAAGTTTGGAAGGAAGTTTGGAAGGAAGTTTGGAAGGAAGTTTGGAAGGAAGTTTGGAAGGAAGTTTGGAAGGAAGGAAGTTTGGAAGGAAGTTTGGAAGGAAGTTTGGAAGGAAGTTTGGAAGGAAGTTTGGAAGGAAGTTTGGAAGGAAGTTTGGAAGGAAGGAAGTTTGGAAGGAAGGAAGTTTGGAAGGAAGTTTGGAAGGAAGGAAGTTTGGAAGGAAGGAAGTTTGGAAGGAAGGAAGGAAGTTTGGAAGGAAGGAAGTTTGGAAGGAAGGAAGGAAGGAAGGAAGGAAGGAAGGAAGGAAGGAAGGAAGGAAGGAAGGAAGGAAGGAAGGAAGGAAGGAAGGAAGGAAGGAAGGAAGGAAGGAAGGAAGGAAGGAAGGAAGGAAGGAAGGAAGGAAGGAAGGAAGGAAGGAAGGAAGGAAGGAAGGAAGGAAGGAAGGAAGGAAGGAAGGAAGGAAGGAAGGAAGGAAGGAAGGAAGGAAGGAAGGAAGGAAGGAAGGAAGGAAGGAAGGAAGGAAGGAAGGAAGGAAGGAAGGAAGGAAGGAAGGAAGGAAGGAAGGAAGGAAGGAAGGAAGGAAGGAAGGAAGGAAGGAAGGAAGGAAGGAAGGAAGGAAGGAAGGAAGGAAGGAAGGAAGGAAGGAAGGAAGGAAGGAAGGAAGGAAGGAAGGAAGGAAGGAAGGAAGGAAGGAAGGAAGGAAGGAAGGAAGGAAGGAAGGAAGGAAGGAAGGAAGGAAGGAAGGAAGGAAGGAAGGAAGGAAGGAAGGAAGGAAGGAAGGAAGGAAGGAAGGAAGGAAGGAAGGAAGGAAGGAAGGAAGGAAGGAAGGAAGGAAGGAAGGAAGGAAGGAAGGAAGGAAGGAAGGAAGGAAGGAAGGAAGGAAGGAAGGAAAAGAGGAAAAGAGGAAAAGAGGAAAAGAGGAAAAGAGGAAAAGAGGAAAAGAGGAAGAAAGTGGAAGAAAGAGTGAGGGAGGAAGAGATGCAGGTGAGGATATGGAAATATCTTCTTCATTGGTCACTGTTGTTGCTGACATTTTATACAAGTTTGTTGATAGTGGCCTTAATCTATTTTAATATATAGTCTCAGGAAACTACTTTGATGCATAGTTCAATTGAACTTCTCAACAATTGTTTAATTTTCTGCAAGACTTCTTTTTTAAGGTGTAAAGAATAATTTCAGTGTCTTGTTATGATTTATACATCACTGCTTCAGTGATTTTAAGTTGATAGATATTTGGTTTCAGTTGCAACTGAAAGTAGTTGCTTACACTTCACTGTTATGTAACAACATAAATGAAGTCTTAATACTCAAGAACATGCCAAACCTCTATTAAATGCTGTGATGCATGGCTTAAGCAGTATTCTCAGGTGGGACTCACCTGTGAGAGTAGTCATTCAGTTCTGCAGTCCACTCCTAGTCATATACTTCACAGCTATGTTATTCTCCTGCAGTCAAACATCTACACAGAATTTCCCTTTCCTGGACTTCAAGATATAATCAATTATTATAAAAAAACAAACACATTGTTCATACCATCAAACCCATATGTAATATATCACATCAGTAGAATCTCCGGTAATCACACTGAAATGAGAGCCTTCAATAACTTTCAACTTATTTTTCCTTTCCTTCTTTTGAAAGCCAAGTTAGTTCATTTTGATTTATATTTGGCAATGGTTACTAAACCTTTGGGGAAAAATCACTTTATTTGGGAAGCAATCATGCAGCTTAGCAGCATTTCATCTATCAGACAAGCTGAGTTGTTGTATTGGGCAGCAATTGGAGAACGCAGTGGCATTAAGCCAATAAACTAAATGACCAGTGAATACGAGGTGCAGATGGGATGGTGGATCTCTTGCACAGGTCATGAGTGGTAACTAATCTTGTCAAAAAGCTTCTTTGCAATTATTAAGATGATTTCCCTATTTGACTGCTAATTTCACTAATAACATTCACCCTGTACTGCTAAAGTGGGAAGGCAAACACAAACACCAAACTCAAATCTGTAGCAATCCCCTAAATAATCACAATTTACATTTCAATCTTTTTAAGAGATGTCAGTTCACTCATCTGAGTGGATTATTTTTCTTTGCTGGAATGTAGGGTTTGGGATTCTGTAAGCCTTCTCTTTCTGGCTACTTCCACAGCACTATGCAAGCAAAAAGATTACAAGAATTCATACTGACTGTTTTTGTCCTGTCTTTTTGCATATGTTTAATACAGTTTAATTCACTTATGATGTCTGACTACAATTTACTAGCTTTGCTAGTGAGATGAAAATGCAAGGAAAACTCATTTGAGTAGATGTGAATGTTTTTTAAAAGATAGTAAAATAATTCTAGATTTTTGGATCCCTTATTTGTCCAAAGCAATAGATATATAGAAGATTTTTTAGGGAACCCCAGGGAAATTGAAGTCAAATATTTATAACTAAGTTAGAAAAATTGGTTGACTGAGAGACAATTGAAAAATTATCCCTGTTACTTTTACCTAAATATCCTTGCTGTGATAACGATTTCATATTCAGGAAAAATGCAGACTTAGGACATGTTAGAATATGCGGATAGTGGCCAGATCTAGGTATATTCTTAAGGCATTCCTGGATGGCTTTTCTCTTTCTTTTCTAAAACGCTTCATAACTTGATTTCTCATATGAGTTATGCATATTAAAAAAAATGAAGTCACTTCTTTACAAATAAATCCTTGCTGTTATTGACCTTTCCCATTTTCTATTTTTATAATAGGAGATGAAAATATGAATTTTTAATTATTTTATTCTTGTCTTCATTATCAACTGCTATGCAGTAATACTGCATCAGCTGCTTTAGAGAGAAGCTTGGTGCATGTGGCCTTGCTTGAAAAACTTGTAAAGCTGATAGCCAAAATGAACAGCTGATGTGTGAGCATAAAAAAATAAAGGAGTTAAGGAGTCACAGATTGGTAGCATTTTTCTATTTTTTATGGAGAAAAAAAAAAAAAAGACACTTTTATAGTGTCTAGATGTTTGTTTAAGGATGAAGGTGAAGAAGCAAGAGCATTGAAATTATTAATGATCATCAAGTAGAATGAAACCTAGCCAAAATATCCTGAGAAATATCAGGATAAAATTTAAATGTTATTGTTCAAGCTGAAGTTATCCCGGTTCATACAGCAGACAAAGGTGATTCTAGCATACTTACACTGCCACAATAGGTAATATACTTTCTACTCGGTAATATCTCTTTTATCTCCAAAAAATATTCAAAATTTTTAATAAAGAAATCGAGGTTCCCTTAGACTTGGCATAGAATAATAACTTATAGTTGATGTAAATCATCATAGATTATTGATTCAATACAGTGACTTTTGATTCACTTTGCATGACTTACAGGAGAGTCAGATTCTATGCTTCTATAATTTACTTATTTGTGAGTATTTGTGAGGAGGGACACAAAACTGCAAATACTGTTAAGGACCAGACTGATGGATAGCTAATGCTAAGTGCCCTTAATGTGAGATGTTCAGCTTTGCATCTACTGTGCTCATATGTTACCTCTAACTTAGTTTTATGCTTCATTATTAATCTGTAAACTGTCTGCAGAACAACAGGAGATGAATATCCAGGCTGAAATGGGTGGGAGTAGTCATTGATCAACCTGTACAAGACAGTTGCCATCGATTTTCTGAAACTATGCATCCCTGCATGCCTGTAATAATATGGAAAAGTGTTTTACAATGCAGACAAAAAAAAAAAATCCTCATACTTTTGGATACTGCATAGAAAGTAGAAAACCTATTATACTTCATGTGTACAGTAAGGAATCTTATACTGGTTCCGTTTGCATCAATAAGCTTAGTGACTAGCTTTTTACTGTATATTAAAGCACCTAAGCAGAATGGTGACTATAGCTATTGGCACGTAAGGAATTTAAATTATTTTCTTCATGCTTCTGAAAAGAAACTTCCAATATTTGCATTTTATTTGAACATTGAAAATACCTTGACTGATTTGGTTGGATAGAAACAGTAACATGAACAGGCTCATCAACTTATGCATGTACACATAGGTCACACTGAAAGTAATGCCTCTCATTTATTCCAACGGAAATTACAACAGATGAAAAGAGCACAATAATACTGATTATCTCTTGATGCATTCTCTTCATCATCAAAGGAAAATCTCTAGAACTTCGGATTTTTTCTTGGAAATTCTCCAACTGTTATGTGATATTCAAAAGATAATTGAATATACTGAGTGAGATGAGACCCATAAGAACCATTGAGACCTAATCCTAGTTCCACACAGGACCACAAAAAAAATGCTAACATTTGATTGAGAATATTGCCTACATGAGTCTTGAGCTCTGGCAAGATCAGTATTGTGACAGCTTCCCTGGGCAGCCCATTCCAGTGCCCAACCACCATCTTGGTGAATAATCTTTTCCTGATATCCAACTTGAACGTCTCCTGTTAGAGCTTCATGGTGTTCCCTCAGGTCTCATTGCTTGAAATAAAAGATCCACATCTGACCCTTCACTAAAAGGAGAGGAACTATAAGCCATGATGTGGTCTATCCTCAACTTCATCTTCTCTAGGCTGAATAAACCAAGAGTCTTCAGCTACTCCTAATTCATTTTCCCCTCTAGGACCTACATCACCATTGTAGCCCTCCTTTAGACACTCTTTAAGTATTTTATGTTATTTTTTTGTACTGTGAGGTCCACAGCTCCACACAGCTCTCAAAGTAAAGCCTCACTGTGCTTTAAGTAACATAATCACATCTTCCGATCAACTGGCAGTGCTGTGTCTGACGCACTCCGGGATTTGGTTGGCCTCCCTGGCTGTCTGGGCACAACGTTGACTCATGTTTAACTTACTGTCAACAAAGACCCGCAGATCCTTTTCAACAGATTTGCTTTCCAGCATCTCATCCCCCAGTCTGTACATATAACTAGAGTTGCCCGTTCCCAGGTGTAGAATCCAGCACCAACTCTTGTTAAACTTCATGTAGCTGGTAATTGCCCAGCTCTCTAATTAGTCTAGATCTCTTTGCATGGCCTCTCCATCCTCAACAGAGTCAACTGCCCCTCCCAGTTTATCGGCAGATGCAAAAATATGTTCAAAACAACTTCCAGTCCTACATTCAATTAGTTTATGAAAACATTAAAGAGAGCTGCCCTTAAATAAAGTCCTAGGGAATCCCAGTCCTTACCAGCCACCAAACTGATGCAACTCCATTTAGTATAACACTTTGGGCCCTACCCATCAGACAATTGCTCACTCACTGCATTTCTATTCACTTCTGTCTTTTGGCAATATCCCAATTGGATATTTGATATAAACCTGGATTAGGAGAAATTAAATATCTCTCATCATATTTTTACGACTTGCTTTGTTATACATTGTGCATTCACCTTCTGAGAAATGAAGAGTGTTATTATGTGGCAAAACCGTTGCTTTTACAGAGTTCTCACCATCAGTTCCAGAACAAATATGAATTAACTGTACTTTCTTATATGGATTTCCTTTTTAGTCTTTTTTATCATTTCCCTTCTCCTAACCAAAGCTTGTTTAGATAGAAGAATATGGAAAGCTATGTAAGAATTTCCCACTAAGAGAAATAAAAATGCTTATTTTCTACTCAAGTTCTAACTGTCATAAACCATATAAGCGACAGTGAGAAAAATTGGATGCATTGATGCCATGATGCCATCCATTTCTTACTCTTCAGCTGCTTTATTAACTCAAAACTTACTGGGAATGAAATATTTCAGCTTAGCCTTGCAGCACTGATCTGAAGCATGGTTGAGCCAGTTATTAAAACATTGAGTTTTTTGAGTCTAAGAAATAATCAAAATTCCAATTAATGCTGCTGCAGTATTACACTATTGTCATAGTAACAGTGGCATGAAAGTTTGCATCAAAAGCCTTGTTAGGAAGTGTCAGTCTAAAAGCAATCAAATCCCTGGGAAAGCATTCTTAAGTTCAAAAGGAACTAATGAAAGAGGCCTTTAGGATGTACTTTCATTGACAGTTATTATTTAATAGAGGCAACACAATCAAGGTCTTCTGTTACAAGGAAGCTCAGTGGTTTAAACAAATTTATTAGAGCAATAGTGTAAAAATTAATGGGGAAAAAGAAAAGACATTGTGCGGAAACAAGAAAGCACAGTTTTGTGTTTGTAAAAGGTATCCACAAAACAGTATTAGCATTAAAAAGTCTGCTTTGGAACAGAAGAAACTGGAACAGAAGGAAAAAAAAAAAAAGGTTACTTGAACTATGGACTGGAAAAGATCCTAAAACCTAAGATAACAAAGACATCTAAGCCTCTGTGTCCCTGGAGAGAATGACATACATTTATTAAAGAGGTTTATTTAGTGCCCATGCAAGTATCTCCTCACTCAATGAAATAATTTTTTGTCTAGGTATCATGGTTTTATGATTTTTGGTATTGGTATTCCACATCATAACAACATGTAGTGCATTAAAAGTTAAAGAGTTAATACTCCAACTCCATAGATCATTGATATTTCCTGGTATACCTGTCTCAGAAGAGAATAAGAACTACATTCCCCAGAGGACTTTGCGATGCTTTGCATTTTTACGTATTTTCCGCTCAGAGGGAAAAGATAAAAACTCTCTGCGGTCACGGGACACTCTCTTTCCTTCGGGATCGACTCAGCAGTGGGTGCTCGCTGCCGTATCGCCTTCAGTGTTAGCGTAAGGCCTTTGGTTTATCGGACACTCTCTCTTGCTCATTTTATTTGATTTATTAGCTTCAATACAATTATATTGTATTATATTGTGTTATTTTGCTTTCTGATATCTTATTTAGTAAATTAGCTTTCCTCCTCAGATCGTTGCCGCTGTTTTGTTTCTAGGCCCATCTCCCTTTTTCCTTTTCCCTTTCCCCCTTCCCCTTTCCTGGGGCGTGGGTCTGCAGGTCCCCCGCACCAATTGTCATGGAACCGGGCTGATCCAGCCCGGTTAACCCTTGACACTAGGTTTTCATAAAGTTAGTTGTATCTTATCATTTTCCCAGAGCAGTGGACCAAAGAATGTTGATTAATTCTTTCCTTCTTTCTGTTTGTGTTTTTATTTCCTAGGTTTGTTCATCTTTGGTCATTTTAAACCTCATATTGGGATGGTGTAGGAAACAATATCATTTGGTTCTCATATCTTGCATCTGAGAAGTGTACTCCTTGTTTTTCATCTTCATATCAAGATTTTCTTGGATAGTTTGTTTTTGTTTGTTTTAACGTTCTGTCCTCTTCTCAGTTTATTGTAGAGTGAATGAAATAGCAAATACAATATTTTGATTAGAATTTCATCACAGATGAAATAAATATCTGACAAAATGCTGCTCATGTAATAAACTGCTCTGTACTTCATGCAGAAGCATATTAAAAGGAGTTTTAAAGTCCACATATGTCATAACTTCCACACTGCCTTCTACAACTAGCATGTCATTCAGTGCGATAGCCTGTATCTGTTATTGCTTCACATTTTCATCTAAAATCAACAAGATTCTTTTATTTTTCTCTATTGTGTAAGGGGATTATAGTGATTGTGGAAGGTAGTAGGAAAATCTATCAGATTCCTGGTAGAGGTTCAAGGTTATGTAAATTTTCTTACTTGTTTCTGTATTCAATCATACATTACATTGCTTTCTGTACTAAAAAATATTTCCACTATATATTTTGGAACTATTTTCTAATACTGCCATTCATGATGAAGACTGAGTTTCATTCCCTGTTCACTTGTAGACCCACATACAATGTAAAAATATGTCTATATGTGCAATGTATAATGTCGAGGGCCAAATAGGGCTATTATGATTCACTTTATTTTTAGAGCATAACCACGTAGATCAGTTTCTTGGAGGCCGTTTTAAATAATTAGATGAACATAGATGGACTGAAGGCTTGTATATGACATTGCCAGGAAGACCCTCAGATCTCTTTTTGTGGCACAGAAAAAGAAAAAGATAAGAAAAACATGAACAAAAAAAAAAAAAAAAAAAGAGAACATATTCTGATGTTGATCAGTAACTTTTATGTCATTTCCCTTGCAAAGTTAAGGAATGTACTTACTGTAATTTCCTATTTTATGCTTTATGTGGAGTCCTAATAGGAAAGTAGATTGTTACTGATTGCAGTTTGAAAGCATCCCACAAAAAAGAAAAAAAAAAGTGATTCCTTCACAATGTTCCAGGAAACAGTTGAGGAAAATAAAGAAAAAAAAACCCAGCTCAACACATAGGATCAGGAAGTCATTCCACTATTTTATAAACTCATGTGGCAGAATCAAATGGAGATACAAGTCTTGTTTTACAATCTAACTCAAAACTTAGTACAGATTTTGAATAAAGTTTGGAATTGGTGATCAAATTTTTCAAGTTTGGAGGGCTAAAATCAAGCAAATGCAAAATGTTGAAATAATCACTGCTCAAATCCTCTGCAGTCCTGTCAAATCAAAAGGTAAAAAGAACAAAAAAAAAAAAGAATAACAGATGTGAAATTGCATCTAAAATTAAAAAAAAAAAAAAAAAGAGTGAAATGAGTCTAGGGAAGAAAGGGAGGTATAAAAAAATCACGCACATCCAGGTAATGTTCTTTGATCTTCTTTCACTCTGTATCTCATTCTCATCTTTAATGCCTGTATAGAGAGGAGGAAGGATGGAAAATCGGGTAATTAGTTACATGTGTATTTTGAACGGTACTGCATTTTTCTTTTTCAAGCTGTTTGCCAAAGTACTAACAGATGAGAAGAAGAGTTTCATTTATGGCAGTTTTTCAGCAAAGTACATTCTTCAGAATGTTTCCTTAATCTTTAAATTTAATCCTGCTCTTCTCTAATGATAACTTCAAGGTATTTCTATGGCTTGGATCAGACTTTATTTCTACTGCACCAAAGCTTTCTACCTGGCAGAATTTTCATATAGTAACTCTCCATATCTTCAGTCTCAAGCTACTGTACAAAGGTGAGTGTTTTGATTTTCTCTGGGGTAGAAATAATTTTCTTCATGAAATATGCTGTGCTTTGGATTCTCTAGTTGTTACAGAGCAGTGCTGTCGCAGAGCAAGGAATTTTCTGCATCTGGTGGTGCTCTGCCAGAAAGGAGCTGGGAGAGCACAGGGAGATGGAAGAAGACTGGACAAAGACAGCAGACTTACATTAGGCAAAGGTATATTCCATACCTTATGATATCATGCTCAGCAATAAAAGCTGAGTAAAGAAGGAGAGTGGTAGATGAGGAATGATGGTATTTGTCTTCCCAAGAAACATGTAATAAGTCCTGCTACCCTTGAAGTGTTGGAACAGCAGACTGGTGATGGGAAATTGAAAATTATTTTCTTGTTCTGCTTTTCTTGTCCATGAAGCTTTTGCTTCACCTAGTAAACATTCTATCTCTTTGCAGAACAAGATCTGCAGAGACAACTAAAAAGTAACTTGAAAAGTTAAAATTACTTCTAGAAATCTCTGCTTTAGTGCTTAGCCTTTGATCTACCTTGAAGAAAAAACTCTTCCCACTCCTTTTCCTATTGGAAATAACCAGAACTATACGTGAAGTGACATGGTGCCAGTCATGCAGGTTGGGTACCTAATACCACATTCAGCTTATCATAACTTCCCTTTATCATTAAATGTAAGTAAACAGAAAAAGAAAGGATTGGAAAAAATACTTCTGTGAAAAAGACAACCTTTCTCAGTTGTACTGGAGCAAGTCATTTCTCGCCTCGTGTTGACACTGAAATAGGAGTAAGATCAAAACAGAAGTATGTTTGTACCATTCAGTTAACAACTGGAAGGGAGGGAGAAGATACATCAGCAAATCCCACAGACGTGCATAGCTGGTTTTGTTCTTCTTTAGTACCGTGCACTGGGAGCTGATCGGCTTACAAGATCAGACATGGGTCATTTCTCAGTGTCCTGGCTGGGAGTAGTGTTTGAAAGTGGGGTTGTGTGTGTTAACTATGACAATTCTCTATAGGAAGTTTTACTGGAACTTTAAAAATGCGCCCTGTAATAGTCTCTGACAGCAGTCAGCCTGGATCTGACTTTACGATCCTTTTCCTTTCCATCACAGAGTCCCAGGACACCTGTCCGTAAAGCTCCCCTCATCCACTATAACTAATGAGGTTTTGAAGTAAAAGAGAGCACCATAGGTCACTCACTACTAACAGTATGACAAGTGTTGGTTCTGTATATATTACCTTGTTGGCACTTTTTGTAGAATATTTCATTATTTTGCGTGGCAGCTTCAATAGCAGCAGCATGGGACACATTGCCCATTAGTTGTGTACAATATATTTTCTTGTCAGTTAATCTTGAAAGCTGACTACTGTTCCTCAAAAAGACTGAATCTTTCATTTCCTTCTAATAAACACTTCACACTAAAAGCATTATTTCTAGAGAGATGTCAGTAATCAACTTCTTATCATCAAATTTTCTTGTGGCCTATGACAAAAATATTTTCTGTAGTGAATGCAGAAGGAGAATAAGAGAGATGATGGGAGTAAAGCAGGGAAAGGAGATCAAATTGAGCTTTAGATGAATAGCCCTCTGAACAGGCTGATCTATTGTATACAAGGCAAACTCTGGGTGGCTCTGAAATCTGAAAGAGAAATTCTCAGAAGAACACAAGTCTGTGAAGTATTAATATCTCCTTGAGTATTTTGTGAATATTCTATGGTGCTTACTGTGGTTTATGGTTTTTTTTATAGCCCATCAGCATGTGTAATGTATAAGTATTTAATACCGACACACACACTTTAAAAGGCAGTTATTGGAGATTCGACTTCTAAAATTGTTTCTATAATTTTTTTTTTTTGATAGCATAAACATATAGGCCAGAGCAATGACACACTATTTCTTTTGCATCGTTATCTTCTACAGCTTCTGACAAAGAATTAGCCATTTTAGGTGTGTTCCATGCATTTCAGTTTCATATTCCAAGCACCAAAAAAAGCACAGCAACATCTTGCAGAATGTTTCTTCCAAGAAATAACGATACTGCTCCTGTAATAGCAGTGGGAGCACAGGCTCCTCAAAAATCATAAGAAGAAAAGCAAAATACAGTGAACTCCTACAACAATGCATGTGAGAAGATGAGTGGAGGAGTGAGAAAGGACAAGTGTAGGGGTTTTTATTTGTTTGTTTTGATTTGTTGTGTTTACAGTGTTTTGAAGATCAGACATGAGTGCAGGTTTGTATATACATTTGCAGATTTATACTGCATTTATTCTAAATTTACTCAACAAAGTAAGACTTCTGCTGATAAGACCTTATGGACTGAATATTTATTTTTTTTTTTCTTTTTCCTTGACCTTTTATAAAGTAGGTTTATAACTCTTCCACAGAGTCTCAAAAGTTCCAGATAGCCATTCCCTGGTTTACAGCAAGGTGACAAAGTAACCTGCTTTAAGCTTTCACAGGTCAACAGGTCTTCCATACCTCAAACATGTCCATCCATTTCAGCACATACCTCCATCTCTTTCACTTAAAAGTATGGTCTGAACCCCCAGTATTGCAGATGAATTTGACGCTCTTCCTCATACTGGGAAAATAATTTAGCTTTCCTGTGCCTCTTTGCCCTTGATGAAAGAGATAAAATCTGTCATTACTTCTATACATTTTCTTGTCTGTATCATGTTTATATAGGTTTGTAGGATGAGCTTCTTATCAGTGATAAAATGGTATTTTGTAAATGGGGTCAGCTTCAGTGTCAGAGGTCCTTGGAGAACTACCAAAGAGATACTAACAGGGAAGTGATTTGTACAGTGGTATTGGACACATATCAGGCCCCTAAAATTCATAAACCACTTAACTGTAAGAGTTTTTAGGGATCTTTGGGCTCTAAAAGCTATTGATCAGTTTAAGGAAAATAAAAGTGAAAATTCAGTCTGCTCAAACATATCTGTCTGTCTATCTATACATTAGTTTTACACCATCATCTTATCACTGCATCTGAAAAGTTTCCACAAAAAAATCCTCAGTAACAGTGGTGTTATCTCTCCTTGCCTTTTTTTTTTTTTGCCTTGGCTTTTCTCCTTTTCATTCTTTCCCTTAGGCTGGCTCTGCATTTGTCACTTTCATGCTGTGAACATCAGTGTTGTCCATAAGCTAACTTGGCTAAAGGAAGTGATTTCATCTGCAACCAAGACGGCCAGCAAGTACAATTTATCCTTTTTACTGCAACTACTGTGAGTCCAACTGAGAGGCAGAAGTCTGATTTCTCAGCCCACAAAATATTTGTGGTGTCTGGGAAATCCAAACGTCCTCCCTCCCTCCCTCCCTCCCTCCCTCCCTCCCTCCCTCCCTCCCTCCCTCCCTCCCTCCCTCCCTCCCTCCCTCCCTCCCTCCCTCCCTCCCTCCCTCCCTCCCTCCCTCCCTTCCTTCCTTCCTTCCTCCCTTCCTTCCTTCCTTCCTTCCTTCCTTCCTTCCTTCCTTCCTTCCTTCCAAACTTCCAAACTTCCTTCCTTCCTTCCAAACTTCCAAACTTCCAAACTTCCAAACTTCCAAACTTCCAAACTTCCTTCCTTCCTTCCTTCCTTCCTTCCTTCCTTCCTTCCTTCCTTCCTTCCTTCCAAACTTCCTTCCAAACTTCCTTCCAAACTTCCTTCCTTCCTTCCAAACTTCCTTCCAAACTTCCTTCCAAACTTCCTTCCAAACTTCCTTCCTTCCAAACTTCCTTCCAAACTTCCTTCCTTCCTTCCAAACTTCCTTCCAAACTTCCTTCCAAACTTCCTTCCTTCCTTCCTTCCAAACTTCCTTCCAAACTTCCTTCCTTCCAAACTTCCTTCCAAACTTCCTTCCTTCCTTCCAAACTTCCTTCCAAACTTCCTTCCAAACTTCCTTCCAAACTTCCTTCCTTCCAAACTTCCTTCCAAACTTCCTTCCAAACTTCCTTCCAAACTTCCTTCCAAACTTCCTTCCAAACTTCCTTCCAAACTTCCTTCCAAACTTCCTTCCTTCCTTCCAAACTTCCTTCCAAACTTCCTTCCAAACTTCCTTCCTTCCTTCCTTCCAAACTTCCTTCCAAACTTCCTTCCTTCCAAACTTCCTTCCAAACTTCCTTCCTTCCTTCCAAACTTCCTTCCAAACTTCCTTCCAAACTTCCTTCCAAACTTCCTTCCTTCCAAACTTCCTTCCAAACTTCCTTCCAAACTTCCTTCCAAACTTCCTTCCAAACTTCCTTCCAAACTTCCTTCCAAACTTCCTTCCTTCCAAACTTCCTTCCTTCCAAACTTCCTTCCAAACTTCCTTCCTTCCTTCCAAACTTCCTTCCAAACTTCCTTCCAAACTTCCTTCCAAACTTCCAAACTTCCTTCCAAACTTCCTTCCAAACTTCCTTCCAAACTTCCTTCCAAACTTCCTTCCAAACTTCCAAACTTCCTTCCAAACTTCCTTCCAAACTTCCTTCCAAACTTCCAAACTTCCTTCCAAACTTCCTTCCAAACTTCCTTCCAAACTTCCTTCCAAACTTCCTTCCAAACTTCCTTCCAAACTTCCTTCCAAACTTCCTTCCAAACTTCCTTCCAAACTTCCTTCCAAACTTCCTTCCAAACTTCCAAACTTCCTTCCAAACTTCCTTCCAAACTTCCTTCCTTCCAAACTTCCTTCCTTCCAAACTTCCTTCCAAACTTCCTTCCTTCCAAACTTCCTTCCAAACTTCCTTCCAAACTTCCTTCCAAACTTCCTTCCTTCCAAACTTCCTTCCTTCTCTTTTTCTTTCTTTCCAACTTTCTTTCTTTCCAACTTTCTTTCTTTCCAACTTTCTTTCCAACTTTCTTTCTTTCCAACTTTCTTTCTTTCCAACTTTCTTTCTTTCTTCTTTCCAACTTTCTTTCCAACTTTCTTTCTTTCCAAACTTCTGAACTTCCAAACTTCCAAACTTCCAAACTTCCTTCCAAACTTCCTTTTTTTCCTTCTTTCCTTCTTTCCTTCTTTCCTTCTTCCTTGCTCTCTTTTTCTTGTTTTCTTGTTCTCTCTTTCTCTCTCTCTTTCTCTTTTCTCTTTCTCTCTCTTTTTCTCTTTCTTTCTCTTTTTCTCTTTCTTTCTCTTTACTGGGTGTAGGGATGGAATCTGGAGATTTGCAAAGTTCAATTGGAAATTACATATATATATATACAGATATATTTATTTGTTTATATACACACACGTACATATATATAACCTATTCCTATCAGAGTGTATCTTACATGACGTTTTATGTAGTATTTTGGCTTTTCTTGCTGTACACTCCTGCTTCAGGGAGGAAAAGAAGAAACACAGAATAATCTGTTTCCTGTCTTTGTTAAAACTAAGATTAAAGATACTGTATTCAGAAAGGAGCATTAATAATTCTGTAAAGTATCACAGAACAGACTTATAGTGAGAATGCTTTTTCTGTCAATTGAACTTTCAGATGAAAAAAAAGAATCAGCTTCTTGATATTTTTTGTCTTTTCACTGAATTTAATCCAAATGTAGTCCTTCCTTTCTCTATGCTCCCCTCAGTTAAGTCCCATCATACTGTAATACACTGAAATATTGCTGTTTCACTCATAGGTATCCTCAGTAACATTACATTCAGGCGCATTTCAAAGAGAATTATACAGTCCACAAGATAAAGCTAACTTGCAAGACTAACTTTAGCTATTACTAAAAATATAACAAAGAACAGAGTATAGAATATATAGAAATGCATTAAGGGACAACATAAATTAAAAAAAAAAAAAAGAAAACAAAAAGAAAAAAGAAAAAAAGAATTGTCTCTGAGAAATGTACTAAAACTGCTCAACAGAATCAATTCCAAGTTGTTATATGAGACAAACCACTTATGAAATTCCAGAACACATGCTTTAATATTTGCTCATCGAAGACTCTAAAGACAAATGCAGAACTTTACTAAATGAAATGAAGTGTACGTAAGAAATGAAGTCTCAAGAGAAAACATGCTTACTTGTTGAAAACTAAATAAATAGAATGTACAGGAGACCTTTCAATTTGGTCCTGTACATTTGTTCTTTTTCTTCATGAATGGCTCCTAAACATTTTGGTGTTACTAACCTGTATTGTGTTTAAAGACTTTGTATGTCTGATACACCTGTGGTTTCTGTGCAACAGTGTATCTAGTATAAATGCTTAGCAAATTAGACCTCTGTGTATCAATAAATTGAAACAGCTCAGGTTACAGATACCTGAAAGCTTTGTCTATAAAACTAGAATTAGTTAGATCATGCTGTGTTAACAGCTTTACTCTTCTTCCAGGTGTGCCATTTCTTGACTTATATTTCCTTACCAAAATATTGGATATGAAAGTTAAATAGTTAGAATACCAATGCAATGTGAGGAGGATCTTCTGCATAACTACTGAATTAGTCCCAGTTTCAATATTTCAAAGAAAACGAACTTGGCTGTTCTTTTCCTTTTTGACTTATAAGTGTCATAAAGAATGAATTATTAGCTAAATGGTTCTGAGAGAAAGTTCTTTCTCCAGATTTCTGTTACTCATTTTTCTTTTTTTCTTTTTTAAGGATTTGCTTGTTTTGCTGAATGTGCACAGGTTGAAATGTAAATATATCCTTATTTTGTGACAGGTTAGGAAAACATTTCCCTGCTACTCCCTGAAAACTAAAGTAAACAATAGAGACTATTCGTAAGAGGCATTCCTTGCTTTTTTCTTATCTATTACAGTGGTTTACAGTGTATTGGGCTATACATTATTGCAACTATTTACTAAGGCAGATAACACTTTGACTCTAATAGCACCTGACTTACATTACATCACATGAATTGGTTTCTATTATCTGATGCTGTACATTTATGGAGGAGGTGAAACAGAAAAGATGTCTAACTGCATGCTTTTTCTGGAGTGCTCAGTGAGCCCTGAAGCTCAGAAAGGGGTAAGAAAATCCTTCTTTATTACTAGATAGTGACCCCTACCTTTCTTGGGTGATATGAAACTGGTTTAAAGCAACTATGTCTGTTGTTACCTATCCTTATATTACTATATCCCCTTTTTTTTTTTTTTTTTTTTTTATCATGGCCCTTTGATGGCATAAACAAACAAACAAACAAACAAATAACCTTCACAAAAATATGAACAAGGATTTCAGCGTTTTAAGAAGTGTCACACTAAATGGTTCCACGTGTGTTTGAAAGGTTTCAGAAGTGCCTACTCTGACTTTTTCTTGGCATATTAGTAATGAGAATATAACTGACTTTGGTTAATAGAGTTACTTTATTCAATGCAATTTATCAGGAGACCCAATATGCTTGATTCTGTACTTGATTACCTGTTTTTAAATAAAATTTAGTTTAAATAACACTCAATCAATGAAAGTTCAGTGTTAAATACAGTACCTCTTAAAGAGACTTTGGTCAATGAAGAAGTTGGTGGGGTTTATCTGTTTGAAAATTGGACTAAGACCAGGCAAATATGGGAAAATAACTTAGTGGAAGTTATTTTCTTTTCCTTTGATCTGTCTTTATAGTACAAGAGTTCTGTGACAAATGCTTTATAGTATATATTATAAAAGAACCTTTTTTCTCTTTTTCTCTCTGTATTTTTCTCTCTTCCAGCTCATGCGTCTACAGAATAATTTTAGGTCTTTCAAAACTCTCTATCACAGACTACATAGTTGTCAGTGGTACTTTCCCATCTTTCCATCTGAATGGAAAAATTAAAATACTCTTTTTCATTTCTCACACTGGAGTTAGGATTGCACTTTGGCTCATCACACAGAGGATCATCTGTTAGAGGATCAGATTTCCACACTGAAGGTCTGCATGTTTCTACACACTGAATCACGCATAGCACCAATAGTGTGAGCTCTTAGCTTACTATTGGCTGATATCTCTGAGCAGCTCACTGCTACTGAGCCCCTTTCTTGGAAATAACCCATATTACTTATCACTAAACTGTCTTCTGGTCTTTTGCTATTGTCTTGCAATTTCAAATTCTGTTTTTAAATTCCATGGTCAGTTTATTATTTCTGAAATGATGGAGTCTACATTATCAATTGCAAGTCTCCAAAGACAAACGTTTAACATTTAACAGTTGACATTTATACCTGAACTGTAATTTAGCCTTTTTATCATTCTCAACATTAAAGGCTATAGACTTTGATCATTACGATATAAAAAATTAACTTTCACATGCCCAAATTTAGATATTTCAAATAAGTAACCCAGAATCTTCACAGAAAGGAAATTATGTATAATCTGGATATTCTTTAATATATTTTAAAATGAGAAACATACTCAAAAAAAAATTAAGAATCACAAAAGTACACTTCTTGAAGGTTATGTTCCTGACTAGACTCCCAGTTTTTGTTGATAGCAGAAAATTTTTCAATTCTATAATGGTCTTTGTCATTTAAGTCTTGCTCAGCTCAAAAGTCAACATGGCTCACTTTGCTCACAAAACAAAAAGGAAAGAAAGAAAAAAAGTACAGAGTACTCTGCTAACTGTTGGAGTCCAGCGCATTGCACTGCTCTAAAATGCTCAATTGGCAATCTGCTATATCTTAGTGCAATTGCCAGCTGGCAGGTAATTTTCCTGTAGAAAACTTTTCCTCTCTGTAAGTGCTGTCATGGTAATATTCAATCACAACAATGTTGTTAAAAGAAATTGAAAGGAATTGGCACTTCTGAGGGTGACTCAAACCCATCCAAAGACAGGTATGTAAGGTGGGATAAATCACTTTATGAGGTACTTCCATCTCTTTGCCAATTAGAAATTAGACTACACAACAGACTTTTATATACCTTAAGTTTATTGGGATAAATTTTATTCTGGGCATTTAACTTTTGTGACAGGTAATTCTACTTACAATAACTATTAGGTTGCTTGAGATAGAGGTACATTGGTAAACAGTTCTCATTGCTCATCAGGTTATACAGAAACAACTATGAGAATATACTTCAACTTAACTCTACATATGACATAGAGGGATAGACAGAAGATTCACATGCTCATAGGAAACTGTAAGGAACAAAGACACTGCTTGAATCTCTAGACATTACTGATTAGTCTTGCAATATAGCTAGCCATGGATATTTAGAGTAAATCCTCGAATGTCAGCAACCCACCTTTTAGAACTGCTCTGCTAGGATCCAGCAGAGTGCAATACCTGTAGTGGATGCACCAGGAGCTTTTGAAAATAGTGCTTTAGAATTTTAGATTATGAAAGGGAAAAAAAAAAAAAGAAAAAGAGAGAGGGAAATTTCATCTGAAAAAACCACACTGTAACAAAAAGAGAAAAATGACTTGAATTGAAAGTGATATGAATAGCTTTGTGGTATAATACCTGACAATATCATTGGTGAGAAAACATCTACCTTGTCCTGATTTTATCCTTAGATTTGTGAATATTAATCAATATATATGGATTTATGGACCAGTAGCAGACAGCACTGCAAACGCTGTGGATTTTTTTCATTCTATCTTACTTGCAGCTGAGGTGGAATTGTTTTCTTCAGAGTATCTGGTATGACACTGTTTTGATTCTAGGAAGAAAACCAATGTTGACTGTAGCTGGACTTGATAATCTTGAAGGTCTTTTCCAACCTGAGCAATTCTATGATTCTGTGATAGCACACGAATGTTTATAGTTTCTGATAAGCAGTATTGCACAGAATCAAGACCATTTTTAGTGAAGAGAACAAGGAACTGGGAAGGAACAGTATTAGGACAGCTGACTTAAAACTGGACAAAGGGATATCCATACCGTAAGGCATCAAGAAGAGTTTTGAAGGGGGGTGGTTGTTCATCTTAGTCTCTTCTACTGTTCAAGATGTCAGCTGGGCATTGGCTGGGGGCTAGTGAGCAATTACTTGTGCATCACTTGTTACATACGTCCACATATAACTATATATTTGTCACTATTATTATTATTTTCTTTTTCTCTGTATAAGTGAATAGTTTTATCTCATCCCATGAGTTCTTCTCTGTTGTTTTTTTGTTTATTTATTGATTGATTTATTTATTCTGTCCTTCATTACACTGAGAAGGGTGAGAAAATGGAAGGTGTGGTACTGAGCCTTCTGCTGGATTAAACCATAGCAATCAATTTTTAATATTGTTAGAAACTTCCAGAAATATGTATTTGATGATAAACATGAAAAAGTCTCATGTCCTCCCCTCAAGCTTCAGGCTTGGTACCCACCTAAGACTTAATTCAGAAGTATTAGTATGGGTTAAAAAGGAATTCAGCTTTCATGTTAAATAACTGAATTTCTTTTGCTTGTTGTTGTTGCTGTTTGTTCAGGCAAAATTTGGAGATGTGTTAAATGCAGTATTTATTTAGCTCTCATGAATAAACTAGGAAAATATTTAAAGAACATGAAAATACATTTCTTGTCTCTCTCATTTTAATCCAGTTCTAATTTTCTTTTATAATATAATATGACTTTGAACACAAATAATGTATTTTTTCTCTTTAGGTTTCATACCTGATATCTTTAAACCTGCTTCTACTTACACATCTATAATCCCCTTTGTCTGCCTATTTGGCTTCTGATTCAAGGCCTTCTGCCAATCTCTTGTTCTTTTTGCATCCTCCTGTGTAGTTTGCTGTTTCAGATCAGTGAATTCTTTATTGCCTACTATGAAAATGACAATTCACATAAAAAACAAACAAACAAACAAACAAACAAACAAAGAAATAAAAAAGAAAACAAGAAAACAACACCTTCTTAATCAGGATTAGGCCAACTTCAAAAGCAGATGCTATGATTCAGTAGTCTTAATACCACTGACCAAAATTAAATGACTACTTTGCAAACAAGTCTCATTTCCTGTGGCAAATGTTAGAGAGGGGTACTTTCTTGTAAGATATTTCCTAATTCCTAATGCTAAAATCAATCAAACATATTAGCTCAATGTAAGCAGTCCCAAAGGTAGAAAATACAGAAAAAGTTAACTGAAGAGAGGGAGAGACATGAGAATAGATAACGTGGTTGATCACACTGTGCTAAACATGGTATTGGACATGAAAACTTGAGTAAAAACATAAAGAGAGAGAAAACAAGCTTCTAGAAACACAAAACAGAACAGAACCAAACAGCATCTCCACCACCACATTCATGAAAATCGGTATGTCTCCTGATTATTTCCAAGGAAACTACGTACTGATAAAAAGAGCACAGGAACACTATTTTATTGACCAAATTTTCAGTTACAAAACACTGTTTTTCAACATACTCACCAACATTTGCTATGCATTCTTGCCAACAATAAACAAGAGTCTGCATGCCATGTTAAAAAAAAATGCACCAGTGTAGGTGACTCACTGTCACTGTTGTCACTGCTGAAACACACCACCTATCACCTCATTGTTCTTACATCCACTGTTTGGTGCCCAGAAATGTTCAGCAAGCATAAGTGAAAGTCAACAGGTGTTAATATTTTTTCATGGAGGAATTCAATGGCACATCGAGTTGGAGGACTGTGGTGTTTCTCAGGGGTTGATGTTGGGTCCGGTCCTGCTCAACATCTTCATCAATGACCTTTATGAGGGGATAGATTCCACCCTCAGCAGTTTGCTGATGGTACAAAGCTGGGAGGAATGGCTGACACACTGGAAGGCTGTGCTACCATTCAGCAGGACCTGGACAGGCTGGAGAGTTGGGCAGAAACAAATCAGATGAGATTTAACAAGAGCAAATGTAGAGCCTTGCACCTAGGGAGGAATAACTGCATGCACTGGTACTAGTTGGGGGATGACCTGCTGGAGAGGAGCTCTGCGGAGAGGGACCTGGGTGTCCTGGTGGATGACAGGTTGGCTATGAACCAGCAGTGTGCCTTGGTGGACAAGAACGCCAGCGGCATTCTGGAGTGCATTAAGAAGAGCATGACCAGCAGGTTGAGAAAGGTGATCTTCCCCCTCTACTCTGCCCTGGTGAGGCCTCATCTGGAGTATTGTGTCCAGTTCTGGGCTCCCCAGTATAAAAAAGACGGGGATCTCTTGGAAAGAGTCCAACGGAGGGCCACAAAGGTGGTGAAGGGCCTGGAGGATCTCCCCTACAAAGAAAGGCTAAGTGAACTGGGTCTGTTTAGCCTTGAGAAAAGAAGACTCATCGGAGATCTGATTCATGTCTATAAATATCTAAGGAGCAGGAGGCAAAGAGACGAGGCTGAACTCTTCTCAGAAGTGTGTGGCAATAGGAAAAGGAGAAATGGCCACAAATTAATGCATAGGAAGTTCTGCACAAATGTGCATGGGAAATTCTTCACAGTGCAGTGACGGTGCACTGGAACTGCACAGAGATGTGGTGGAGCCTCCTTCTCTGGAGATGTTCAAGAAACACCTGGATGCCTATTTGTGCAACCTGGGCTAGGGAGCTGCTTTGGCAGGGGGGGTTGGACTCTATGATCTCTAGAGGACCCTTCCAACCCCTACAATTCTGTGATTAATGCATACAATGAACTCTGCTTCGAGACAACATCGCTATTCTGTATGGAGTTTGAAAGAGATGTATCTGACAAACAATCACATCTATCTAGCCAGATTGTAGGAGTGCTTTTCCTTTTTTTACAGATTTAATACAATACCTCTATGTAGATTATCAGAGTGCACTGGGGTATGTGTAGGTAGATTTATACTCACTTTCTTTTTGCATAAGAAAGATTATAATTTATGATGAGTTTGCATTTAATTTACAAGAACCATACAAATCTGACAGGATATTGAATGTATTATTATGCTGCCAAAGTGATCACATTTGCTCAAGTGTTAACTTTTTTATCAATATTATTTTTTATGGATTAAATTCATATCAGTTTTCATCTTTCTAGTTCTTCTCAACTCCCCTCCAAGTCAGGTAACTAATATTTCTGGGGAATAATTCTCAGGTTTGCAAAATTTAGAACATTGCTGAAAATGTCTTATGTAACTAAAATAATTTATTTCAAGATTCTGATGTGATGATGATATAAAATGTTGCATTTTGCTTTGGAAGACCATGTATTAAAATTAATTCTTTTACACACTGGATTTCATATAATTTCTTTGTGAAATCCAATTTATTTATCTTTTCCATAGAAGTGTTTGATGTGCTTCAGTGTCAGTTAGAAGAAGGTAAGTATATAAGGAATAATATGACCATTTCAGCATAATTTACAAGCTTTATTATCACAGTTTTGAGTATTGTGCAAAGGTAAAACAGAGAAGCTGCTTTTATTTCATTAGAAGCAATGAGGATGTAAGACTTACAAAATATAGAGATTATAGATGCTAAGGGCTTTTATGTTACCCAGTGTCACTTGGTTGTACAGTCAGATAACAAAGACAAATTCTTACCTTCCTCTCAGGAACACAAAATAAATAAACATATAAATTAAGTGTTATTGCAGAAGTTCTAAGACTGTAGTAAGATTAAAAATGCAAACATTTGCTGGCAGAAAAGCAGATGTAAAGCAAATGTACATGGTCCCTTTTAGAAGTTTGTAATGTTTAGATGAAATCACGGACTCCATTATTTTTCCTGCAATGTCTCATTAATTTCTGCTATTTTTTTTTTTTTTTGAATCTTAATAGAGTTATTTAAGTTTATCAGCAACTGCCCAAGCTTCAACAGTGAAAACCTATCTGAAAACCTTTTCTTCTCCTTTGATTCATGGTTGTATGAATATATTTCTTTGAGAAATACGGGAAATGTGGTTTGGAATGACAACAAAACCTGAAAAGGACACTGAAACTCCATGTATAATTTTCAACTTGCTTATAGATTTGGTCTTCAACATTTTTGACTAGTTTTGTCTGTTGAGAAAAGCATGAACAGATGCAAAGAAATGCTATGAAGTATAAAAAGGTATAATATATAAACTGTGAATTCACATAGAAATAGGAAGCTAAAGTATATTTAATAAGAAGTCTATGTTTTCCTCCTGTTTCTCATACTGTCATCATGAAAGAGTAAATGTGTGGAATGCCATAATATCAGCTAAGATAATCCTGTGAAGAAAATAATATTAAAAAACAGGAAGAGAAAGGAATATTCAATGGCATTGGTCTGACAACAGAATAAAATACTATGAATCAACATTCAAAGACTGTCTGAGCTAGTATGCACCTTCTTATAAGCTGTCCTTCAGACTGACTGACCTATGTATCTCAGAAACACACAAAATTGGAGAATTCTTCCTAACATTCTTATTTGGAAAAAAAAAATTCTTTTGAAGCAATGGGAAAATGGAGGTTCCTGAAAAGAAGAATTAACTGTGTAAAAATTGATCTAAGATATCCAGACTCTTCCTGTATTATCTCCTCAACAGACACCAAGAGAAGTCACATCAAAGGCAGTATAAGAACTAGAGTAACTGATCCTGATTACTGGCAATGATTGGCCTAAGCATCCATTAAACAAATTTAATAGATTGTCATAAAAATGCTATTAGCAGAAATATGCATAGTTTGATTTAAAAATTTGGAGATCCTTAATAATTTGAGCATTTTTCTTAGCCAGAACAAAAGGTCCCTCTTTGTCTGCAAATCTAAATTTTGTTGGAGACAGACAAAATATTAGGCGTTTATTGATCTTATTATATTCATAAATGCAGCCATACATGTTGAATGATTAGTTACCCCATTAAAAATATAAAGCTGACAATCATTGCCATCCCTAATTAGAATGTCTCTACCACAACCCCATGAAGTTTAGGAAGAGTGTAATGAATAATATTTGTACACTTAATGAAAGAGAAATATGCTCTTACTCAGATGATTACTTCTCTGTTATAATACTTTGGTTAGTCTTGCAGCTTGACACTTTCTGCTACCCAGAAAAAAGAACAGAAATGTCATCAAAACCACACAACACAGAACATCAAGAGGCTGCTAGATCAAACCAAGCCAAATTGCAAACTACAAAGCCACAAAAAGCAATCAAAATATCAGCAGCAGAATAGGAATCTCATCAGCCCCATAATGTCCCTGTTTCTCATTTTAACAAAGCTGGCCACAAGCAGAACAGTTCTTCCAGTGAGGAACATCTCCACGCTGACTCTAAGAGTGTCATTTCCTGTGTTTTTTTTTAATCTACATTAAATTCAAACAGATTTGCAGGTCTTAACTGAACAGTTTTGTTCTCAAAAAAATTGCTAATGCTCATGAAATTTTTCTCCACAGCTTTACTATTCTCTAGAGAAAGGAATCATTGGCTTGCTGCAGCTTTCACTGAAGTATGTGAAATCCTTCTGCTTGATTAAAATCTGTTCAAACAAAGTATGGGAAAAGTCTGTGGACCTCATATCTTGTCCATCCATCTTTCCTGCTAGCTCTTGCAAGGCAATCCTTTGCTCAGCATGTCTTCTTTCTTGATTGCTTTCTTTGAGACAGTTGATCTATCACCATTAACAACAGAAGAATCCTATGCATAGGATTTGTTTTATCTCACTCAAGATATTTAAAGGGGAGACATCTAAATCTGAGTTGCCCACTGTAGACACTTTTTTTTTTTTTTTTATCAATGGAGAAAAATAGGATAGAAGCATGAGTCTCTGGAGATGCTTATCTCATAATGATGTGAATCATCCCTTAAATTAGGCCTTTTCTATAACTTTAGAGATCAAGCTTATGCTGTATTTCCTTGTAGCTAATCCTCTTATCTAATAATCTAATAATATCTAGTATCTAATAGTATCATATAATGTCTAAGGCATGATCTATAACCATGGTGTGACTATAGATCCGCACTTTATTCAAAGTGGCATTGTTTCAGTCTCTCCTAACAGAACTTTCCTGTATTTTAAATACCAGTGGGAAAATAGTTGCTATTTATATCTCAGATGCTTATCTACAGCAAAAATAAGTTTGATTTTAAAATTTCCACACAATCTTCACATACAAAAATGCAGAAAATGTTCTAGTGATCAAAAAATAATAATAATTTTGAACAGTAAAAATTATCAATAAAATATATTATCCCCATGTATTTTGTTGTCCTTGACAGACTTTCAATACAATCATGTACTTCAGAATGCGTTCAATGGAATAAAAGATGTTAAAAAACAATAATAATAAGATTACTATATTCTATTGAATGCAAAGACGTTGAAATATTCAGTGATTCTGAAAGCCAAATGATGATTTCTTCAACAGAATATGTCAAAATATAATGGTGTACAGTTAAAACGCAGTTGCAAAGTAATAATTAATTTGCACCTGCATTATCATTTCTCGTTTCCCTACTTACAGCATGATGCTTTTGTTTATCACAGAGTCATATTCTACTCTCCTTTAGTAGTTGATTTCTGGAAAATAAGTCATGCTGAATTCTGAAACACAGAAAAATGTGATGATAAAATAAATAATATTTCTGTCCCTCTCTTGTTTTAAGAAGGAAAGGGTCACATCTCTTATCATTTCCTTCTTTTCATTCCATGTTTAAATTAATTAGCTCATACAGAACTCATATGAATGAAAACATGAACATAATTGAGGATTAGAAAACCAACATTTCTATTTTGTGTGGTAGGAAGGGTTTTATATCATGTAGGGCATAGGAAAGAAAAGGATCAGGAAGAAAAAGAAGATACTGGTTGATTTTTAGTGAGAACATTTTTTTGGCTGAACTGCTGAAGATAGAGGCATGAAAGTTCATTAACTTCAAGAACTAAATGAATACTGAAAAGTTAAAAATTACAATACTCAAGACTAAGAGTAAATTGTTTATTTTGTATTTTGTGATGAAAACAGGCCTCAATACAGACAATAGAGATCTGTGTACTAAATGCTTATATTCTTTACTGGCTATTCAATCTTAGAATTAAACATAAAAAAGGTCTTCATGGAATACTTTGGAATAATGCAGAGTACTAGGATCTAGCATTTTTTTTCAGCAACATCGAAGGGATATTTCTGCATGGGAGATGAAGCTTTCACTGACAGGACAGGACAACAATATTGAGGAGAATGCTGAAAGAAATGAAAAAAAAATAGAGAAAAGGAAGGAAGGGAGGAAGGAAGGAAGGGAAGAAGGGAGGAAGGAAAAGACAATTTAGAAGCATTTTAGCCAGGAGGAATGTAAGTATGTGTAATGCTGAACATGCTGAGGAGGGAGGTATGAATATGAGCAGATCAGGACAGGCAGAACCTGGAGCAGTCTTTGAAGGTCAGCTCCCTGGCAGCAGCAAAGAAACGCTTTTCACTTTCTGTATACTACAGCCTGAAAGGAACCTCATAATGAAAATTAGTCACTTCATGGCTGCTCTTTTATATGTGATGCTCCTGTGAAATCAATAATCTGTCCTACAATAGTGGAGAAGGAAAAGCTCAAAAATGATAGATCCACAAGCACACACTGTAAATATGAATACTTATAAGCAGATTTTGAAGACTATACTCTCATCTGTACCATTGAACTTTTCTTGCATAAACACCTACAAAAGAAAATTGCAGTCAGGTTCAGTAATCAAGAGGATAGAGATGTATCTTGGATGATGGATGACATCATTGGCTTTCCTGAAGAGTAAGGTACATGGCAGCAATTCTCAGACTTGTTATCACATATATATTTAATTCTTAAAGATAAATAGTTTATATATTTGAATATGTTGAAAAGGTAATGTTAATTTGCTGTCTCCAGATTCTTGGTGATTGCTGAGCTCTCATCTAACTGCTTAGTTGATGAGTGAAGTAATTAGATTTCATTTTCTTGTATGACAGGATTTAATACTAAGCTGTATCGCTCAATAAGATGTTTTGAGCTACACAGATATTTTCAGGAAGAAATAAAGGTTTAACGATTGGTAACATATGTACACACTCAAGGAAGCATAGAAGAACAAACATAACATCAGCAACAAAAAAAAAAGGCCAATGGAAGAATCTTTCACAAAGAGTAACTGAAGACAGTATAAATAAATAATAAAAAAACCCTACCAACTCCTTAAGCAACCCAACCAAAAATAAAGACTGTTGCCTGTAAAATATGGTAAAGAACCCTACTCTACACCTACAAATATCAGGAGGAAAAGTTTTTAGCATAGCTGCAGCCAGCATACAGTAATAACAATGCAAGAGAGCTGCTGCAATTCTCTTGTATATGACATGGGCAGACAACCATTTCTTTACTCACATGCCACCGTCAGACAATGAATCAAAGCATCATGGAATCATCAAGCTTGCAAAAGAACTCTAAGATCATCTAGCATCTTCCTATCATCAGTATTTCCCCATTAAACCATCTTCCTCAGTACAACATTTAAACATTTCTTGAACATCTCTAGGGACAGCAATTCCAGCACCTCCCTGGCATTCTATTCCACCACCTTACCTCAATTATGGAGGGGAAGTTTTTCCTGACATCCAACATGAATTTTGGCTGGTGTCACTTAAGGACATTCCCTCTAGTCCTACTGCAAATTACACAGGAGAAGGGGACAACCTTTCAGGTAGTTGTAGAGAGCTATAAGGTCTTCCTTGACCCTTCTCTTCTCTGGACTGAACAATCCCAACTCCCTCAGCTGCTCCTCATAGCCCTGTACTCCAGACCCCTCACCAGCTTCTTTGCCCTTCTCTGTACACATTCCAGGACCTCAATGTCTTTCAAGTGGTGAGGGGCCCAAAACTTAGTGAAACACTGAAGTGTGACCTCACCAGAGGTGAGTACAGGGAAACTATCACCTTTCTGCTCCTGCAGGCAACTCCATGTCTTACACAAACTAGGATGCCATTGCCCTTCATTGATTCCTGAACATATTGCAGGCTCATATTCAGCCAAGTGTTTACCAACACCCCCATGTTTGTTTCTTCCACAGAGTCTGCCCCAAGCCTGTAGCATTGCCTGGAGTTATTGTAGTCAAAGTGCAGGACCTGACACTTAATCTTGTTGATATTCATCCCACTGGATTCAGCCAAGCGATCCAGTCTGTCCAGGTCCCTCTGTAAGAGCTTTCTACCCCCAGGCACATCGACACTTCCTGCCAATTTGGTGTCAGCAGGAGTCTTACTGAGGGTACATTCAATGCTTTCATCCAGATCATCAATAAAGATATTGAACAGGACAGGCCACAGTACTGATCTCTGAGGAACACCACTCACGGCTGGTTGCCAGTTGGATTTAACTGCATTTAACCACCAGTGAAGATTTTCAGCATGAAGTAGGAGACCTGACTTCCAGCCTAACAATCTTGTAGTACCCATATGTAGAACCTCTAAGATATTTATTTCACCTTTTTGTTTGTTTTATTTTTGTTGTTGTTGTTGTTTTCTTCAAATTGTTTGAGACTTTGGAAATTAGTCAAAATGTTATCTCTTTTCTTTCCTTTCTAAATGCGGGTATTTAAATCAGTAATTGATTTAGTAACAGAGAAAACAAAGTTAAGCAATTGGTGCCTGCTCTCAGAAATTAAGAGCAGAATTGCTATAGTAACAACAGAAGACAGCCACTATGACAAAAATGTGGCAGCCTGACAGAAAGGGCTAATGACGGAATTCAATTTGAGTTGAATTTCATTAAATTCAGTCTTTCCCCAACACAAAGAAAAAACAAGTATGACCTATGAGGTAAAGACTATGTTAACATTATTGTTATTTGGAAATGAATTTCGTCTTAAGCTATTTAAAAAATAATAATTTTAAAAAAGATTAAAAAAAGAAAAGCAGGTAAAGAGATGAGATTAGACATGGTAAGAATAGAATTGGGTCTTTGTTGCTTGTGGTCATATCTGACTTATTAACTATGTAGGTGAGGTTTGTGTTTTAAATAAACCAGTACTTTTCCGTGCTGTGTCTTTTAGTTTGAGATCCTGCCATTCTACCCTGTGGATTTCCCTCCACTCCTCCTTCTTTTCCTCCTTCTGTAAGAAAGGTTTGCAGGAGAGTTTCAGCAAGGTAAAGCAGTAGTCAAGACCAGAAAGGGACTGGTAGAATCATAGAATCATAGAACTAACACGGTTGGAAAAGACCTAAAAGATCATCCAGTCCAACTGTTCACATGTCACCAATAGCTCTCACTAAACCATGTCCCTCAACACAACATCCAAATGTTCCTTGAACACCCACAGGGTCAGTGACTCCACCACCTCTCTGGGCAATCCATTCCAGTGCCTGACCACCCTTTCTGAGAAGTAGTATTTCCTAATGTCCAGCCTAAATCTCCCTTGGTGTAGTTTGAAGCCATTCCCTCTAGTCTTATCACTAAATTACACAAGAGGATGACCCCCATCTCACTACAACCTCCCTTCAGGAAGTTATACAGAGCAATAACTTCTCCCCTGAGTCTCCTCTTCTCCAGGCTTAACACTCCCAGCTCCTTCAGCCTCTCCCCTTAAGGCCTGTACCCCAGACCCCTCACCAGCCTTGTTGCCCTTCTTTGATCATGTTCCAGGGCCTCAGTGTCATTCCTGCAGTGAGGGGCCTAAAACTGGACACAGTAGTAGAAGTGTGTCCTCACCAGTGCTGAGTACAAGGGGACAATTATTTCTCTGTTCCTGCTGGCAACACTGTTCCTGATGCAAGCCAGGATGCCGTTGGCCTTCTTGACCACCTGGGCACACTGTCAGCTCATAGAATCATAGAATCATAGAACCATAGAACTGTAGAATCATTGAATCATAGGGGTTGGAAGGGACCTCAAGAGATCATCAAGTCCAACACCCCTGCCAAAGCAGGTTCCCTACACCAGGTCACACAAGTAGGTGTCCAGGCGGGTCTTGAATATCTCCAGAGAAGGAGACTCCACAACCCCCCTGGGCAGCCTGTGCCAGTGCTCCGTCACCCTCACTGTAAAGAAGTTCTTGCACACATTCATGCAGAACCTCCTGTGCTGCAGTTTCTGTCCATTCCCCCTTCTCCTGTCTTCTGAAAAGAGTCTGTCCTCGTGTCATGGTTTTATGATTTTTGGTATTGGTATTCCACATCATAACAACATGTAGTGCATTAAGAGTTAAAGAGTTAATACTCCAACTCCATAGATCATTGATATTTTCCGGGTATACCTGTCTCAGAAGAGAAGAACTACATTCCCCAGAAGACTTTGCGATGCTTTGCATTTTTACGTATTTTCCGCTCAGAGGGAAAAGATAAAAACACTCTGCGGTCACGGGACATTCTCTTTCCTTCGGGATCGACTCAGCAGTGGGTGCTCGCTGCCGTATCGCCTTCAGCGTTAGCGTAAGGCCTTCGGTTTATCGGACACTCTCTCTTGCTCCTTTTATTTGATTTATTAGCTTCAATACAATTATATTGTATTATATTGTGTTATCTTGCTTTCTGATATCTTATTTAGTAAATTAGCTTTCCTCCTCAGATCGTTGCCGCTGTTTTGTTTCTAGGCCCATCTCCCTTTTTTCCTTTTCCCTTTTCCCCCTTCCCCTTTCCTGGGGCGTGGGTCTGTGGGTCCCCCACACCAATCGTCATGGAACCGGGCCGATCCAGCCCGGTAAACCGTTGACACCTCGCCACTTTGTCCCCCACACCTCAGATATTTATAAACCTGGATCAGGTCCCCTCTCAGTCTTCTTTTCTCAAGGCTAAACAGACCCAGTTCACTTAGCCTTTCTTTGTAGGGGAGATCCTCCAGGCCCTTCATCATCTTTGTGGCCCTCTGTTGGACTCTTTCCAAGAGATGCCTGTCTTTTTTATACTGGGAAGCCCAGAACTGGACACAATACTCCAAATGAGGCCTCACCAGGGCAGAGTAGAGGGGAAGGATCACCTCCCTCGACCGGCTGGCCATGCTCTTTTTTGTGCATCCCAGAATGCCATTGGCCCTCTTGGACATGAGAGCACACTGCTGGCTCATGGTTAACCTGTCAGCCACGAGGTCGTCCTCTTCAGCAGGTCGTCCCCCAGCCTGTACTGGTGCATGCAAATATTCCTCCCTAGGTGCAAGGCTCTACACTTGCTTTTGTTAAAATTCATCCGGTTCCTGAGTGCCCAGCTCTCCAGCCTGTCCAGGTCTTGCTGAATGGCTGTACAGCTTTCAGGAGAGTCAGCCAATCCTCCCAACTTCATATCATCAGCAAACTTGATGAGGGTGGCCACTATCCCCTCATCAAGTTCATTGATGAAGATGTTGAACAAGACTGGACCCAACATTGACCCCTGGGAGACACTGCTGGTTACATGTCACCAACTGGACTCTACACTGCCAACGACAACCCTCTGCGCTCTGCCAGTCAGCCAGTTCTCAACCCACTTCACTGTCTAAGTCATCTCAGTGTTCTTCCCTACAATGAAGGAAAACAGGCAAAAACTACTTGTATGCCTGCTCCATCAGCTAACCTCCCCAGTCCCCTAAAAAAATTTTTTATAATCCTCAGGCTTCCATCAGCGATCTCATCACTGCTGGCCTGAACTGTCAATGATGGTTAATAATCAGAGGGGCAGATCAGACTGGGAAGTTTTCTAGAAATATCCCTGACCCTGGCCCCAGGAAGGCAGCACTCCTCCCTACCTGTAGGGTTGGGCCGACATATTGGGCCCTCTGTTCCTCTCAGAAGGGAGTAGCCTACGACTATCACCCTCCTTTCTTTTTTGGAGGAGGCAGTCTTCAAGCATGGAGCTGATCGCCTCACCTTGTGAAAGTTCGGAGACAGTCCTCCCACCTTATCCCCACTCACCTCTACCTCCGGGCTTCAAACCTGTTACATAGAGGGACCTGGGGAACTGAGGTAGGTTGGGATGGGGGTTGTCTGCGATGCTGAGCTGGGACCTGCTGCCATTCCTCCACTCCTCTCAAGTTGGCTGTCTCAGCTTGACTATGGCAAGGGAGTGGGTCCACTGCTCCCTTGGTCTGGGGGGCCCAATGTCTGTGTCTTTCTTGCAGAGTCACTCCACCAATTGATCTCCCGCTTGCACTCTCTGATGCTCCTTAATCCCTCTACCTCCTCCCTAAGCTCCACCACCAGGCTGAGCAGCTCGTCCACCTGCTCACACCACTCACAAGTGGGGTCCTTCCCATTCTCTCCTGGCAGCAGCAGGTTCAGGCACTCCCTGCAGCCAAAGGCCTGAACCAACACAGTTTTGGGCAGACCCTCTGTCTGGCTTGCCATGGTCTTCTTGGGGCAAGCATGCTGTCTAGTGGAGACCACGACTGAAGCTGTATTAGCTGTAATTCAGGAACAGTCTAGCAAGACCTAGAGCAGAAACTCTAACTACACTAACTGAAGCATTGGTGAGGTGAAGAGATTATACTACAGAGGGTGGATATTCTGATGTGCATCATTCCGCACCTTATCTTGTAACTACACCTGATTCTTGACATTAATGTTTGTCTTGAAGATGCCTTTAAATCATTCCCCTGGAAGTCTGTTGGAAGATCCTCTGAAATTCAGATTGCCTGGCAAAGTTACATGAATATAGGCTTAGGTTTGTGGCTAAATACTCCAAGTTGTCATTTTGGGCTTAAATAGCATGGAAGGAGGTTTATGTATGTATAAATATACTATCAAAATTTCTTTGATAACTGTGGCTTAGATATGTCACTCTAACACTTAGAAATAGTTTCCATTAAGAATGTGTTTTCTTTGACCAATGTTTAAAGAATGGAAAAGCTGTAAACCTTCAGATTATCCCATTGTAAATATTTAGGCAAAGTGCTTTAAACCACAGTCCAGGACTGGCCATGGATGCTGAAAGTGTAATGTTGCCAGTCGTCTTTATGACATAGCCTACCACCAAGTGTTTCTGGACAAGTGGAACTTCTGGCACCTTAAGTAAAAATTGTCAAGTAGTCCATCCCGTCTTCCCTGTTGAAATATAGACTTTGCTTTGTAGCTCCAGGCCATGAAAGAATAGAAATACCTGACATGAAAAGTTCTTAACACAATTTTTTTAAAAGTTTTTTTTGGTCTCATTTCTTTTTTCTTTTCCCAAGAGAATTTATCTTTCAGTCATACTAAGTGTCATTTTTCACAAATGAATAGCTTTATGCTAGTTATAGGAAATGCTCTTTCTGGCTATAAAAATGACAAATACTTCAGGATTTTTTTTCTTGTGGGATGGGGGAATTAAATTCACCTTTCTTTCTATCACAAGGAGAAGGAGGTCAGATGTAATTTGTACATTTTGGATTTCCACCCAAATAAATGTTGTTTTTCCAGGAAGGTATCATTTCAAAATGAAAAATTAGAAGAAAGCAGTTGCCATACTGAAAGAGACATAAAACCACAAATCACCTTAGGGGAAAAAATAAATCTTTGACATTTTGATACCTTTTCTGTATCTATCTGGTAAACTGTTGATAGAACAACATGAGCTATCAGATGAGAAAAATATTTCTAATTCTAATGCTGACAGTGGCATAACTTCAATTTTAAAATATATGCTGACATTATTTGAGAATGAGGCAACAGCACGTTTATTAAATGACCTCAGAAATTTTGGGGTTTGCTGTCCTGTCACATTGCACAGCATTTAAGCTTCTCAGTTTTTTGGTACATGCCTGGCATGCTGGGAAAGATATTAGGAGCATTTAAATTGAGTGGAATAGTGATTCAATTTACTCATGAGAAAAATCTGAATTACAGGCTACCCTTTTATGTCAACAACTAAAGTTTTTCTTCTTTTCAGTTTCAAAACAATGTGTGTTTCAAAGCTTCATTTTCTAAAATGAGAACAATGGCTTTGAAGTTCTGAGACCTTGAAAATGTTTTTAAATGTATGTGATTTGAAATACATATTGTAGCTGATACAAAAATGTACAGGAATTTCCTAAAAGGTTATAATAACAATTTTTTCTGGTACAGACAATGAGGAAGCCAATGAAAAAAGGTGCCTTCGTAGATCTGTTGCTTGTGTACAGAGCAGGTCTCATAGGTGAAGAGACTGATGGCCATATCTCATAGTCATATAGTGACTACGAAGTACTCAAATTTAAAATCTTTGGTGACAGGAGAAAAACTGCCACTAAAATCTCAACCCTGCATAAGAGCAGATTTTAGGTTGCTCAGTGGAGTAGTTAGTAAGGTCTCCTGGGAAACTAATTTTGAAAGCAATGGGGTCCATCAGTGATGGTCAATTTTTAAGTACTGCCTTGTGAGAGAACAGGAATAACCAATTCCAACACATCAGAATTCAAGCAGGAAGGACAGAAGGAAGATTTGTCTGAATAGGAATCTTCTTCTAGAGCATCTAGAGAATTAAACAACAGTGTGTGGCACCAATGATCGGTGCGGAGGACTCGCAGACCCATGCCCCAGGAAAGGGGAAGGGGGAAAGGGAAACAGAAAAGGGAGAATTGGCCCCCTAAACAAAACAGCAGCAGTGATCTGAGGAGGAAAGCTAATTTACTAAATAAGATATCAGAAAGCAAAATAACACAATATAATACAATATAATTGGAATTAAAGTTAATAAATCAAATAAAATGAGCAAGAGAGAGTGTACGATAAACTCAAGACCTTACACTAACGCTGAAGGCGAGACTGCAGCGAGCACCCACTGCTGAGTCGATCCCAAAGGAAAGAGACTGAGTCCTGTGACCGCAGACAGTTTTATCTTTCCCTCTGAGCGGAAATATGTAAAAATGCAAAGCATTGCACAGTCCTCTGGGGAATGTAGCTCTTCTTCTCTTCTGAGACAGGTATACCCAGAATTATCAATGATCCATGGAGCTGAAGTATCAACTCTTTAACTCTGAATGAACTACATGATGTTATGATGTGGAATACCAATGCCAAAAATCATAAAACCATGACAGCTGGAAACTATGTTAGGCAACATGAGAAGACTGTAGATGATGCTATTCACCTTTGTAGGCAAAAAATTTGTCTGTCTCAAGTTCAGAGTTGAGGGTGCCTAGTATTGTGGGGGGCAATAAAAAAGTTTTTATAGAACACATTAGAAACAAAAACAGTACCAGAGAGTATGATCTTGAATGAGAATAGCTGCCTTATGAGCAGGGACATAGACAATACAGAGAAGTTTGATTGCTTCTTTTCTTGTCTTCAACCATGGTGACAAGTATTGGCACTCCAGATTTCTAAGTCTGAGGACCATCACTATGATAGCAGTCGACACCCAGCCAACCCCGAGCTTGTGCAGGATTTACTGCTCCATCTTAGATACACATATGTCTATGAGGCTTGATGGAATGAATGCAGGGTAGTCAGAGAGCTGGCTGATATCACGGTAAGACCTCTGTAAATTATTTTTCAGTGGTCTTGTGAATCTAGAGAAGACCTAGAAGATGGTAGAAGTTTGTCAGAGGTTTGATGACAGTAATAAATTAGAAAAACCTGTTGATTTTGTCAAGGCTGGAGTAACATCACAGAATATCTAGAGAAATTAGATATCTGGGCAATGACCAGCTACAAGAAGTTTAAAAAGAGTATGTGCTAGATTCTACACTTGGGAAGGGGCAGTTCTGGTCGTATGCACAGACCGGGTGATGGCCTGCTGGAAAGCAACCATACTGAAGTGGATTTAGGGTTCTTTGTTGGCAGCAAGTTGAGCATGAGTCAACAGCACTGCCAAATGCTCCTCAAAGTCTCCTTCTCTGGAGATATTCAAGGCCTGCCTGGACGCCTACCTGTGCGACCTGGTGTAGGGAACCTGCTTTGGTAAGGGCGCTGGACTCAATGATCTCTAGATGTCCCTTCCAACTCCTGAAATTCTGTGATTCTGTGAAATGATCAGGGGAAGAGGCTGTCCCTCTCTACATTGAATATGAGCATCACAGCAAAAAAAAAAAAAAAAGTCAAACTCTCATACAGGGTCCAAAACAGAACAACAAAGGTGATGAAGGCCCTAGAGCCCCAGAAATAAAGATAAGTTAGCAGAGACAGAAGTCCCTTTTTTGTTCAGCCTACAGAAGAGAAGACTCACAAGAGATGTCATTTCAGCCTATGACTTCCTCATGATTCAGGAGTACATGTCTCCATTCTCGTGATCAGAGGCAGAGCTGAGAAACAACATGGACCTGACACAGAGGAGGTTCATGTTGGAAAAGGTTCCTCACCAAGAATCATAGAATCACTCTGGTTGGGAAAAACCTTAAAGATTATCAAGTCCAACCATGACCTAACCATACTGCCCTCACTCTAACAACTCTCCACTAAATCATGGCCCTGAACACCACATCCAAATGTTTTTTAAACACATCCATGAATGGTGACTCAACTACATTTCTTTGGGACCCTATTCCAGTGCTGAAAAACCCTTTCTCTAAAGATGTGTTTCCTGATATCCAACCTAAACTTACCCTAGAGCAACATAAGACCATTTCCCCTCTGTCACACTCAGGAGGGAGACAAGGTTCTTTGATTATGTGTATACCCGACGTGAGATTAAGACACTATGGGTCAAATGTTAGCCCAACCAGTCTATTACAAATACTACTTGCTTAGGGATATGGGGAAGGGAAGATGAGTAATAGAAAAGCGGTGAAAAGCAAGGAGTCCTGGCAGAAAGCACAAGAGATATAATCACCACCGTGGATCCAAAGAGGTTTGTAGTAGGTTCATTGATCTCAGGAACTCGTCTGTTCACTGCGGGGGATGGGAGATGGCAGCAAGCAGGCCTCAGGGTCCGTCTTTGGGAGTTCTCCTCAAAGATTTTTTTTCCGTGGGAGTTTTTCTCCTAAATCCTTGGTTCAGTGAAGGCCTTTTATCCCCCATTTCTCAGGTGTTTTTTCCTTTTCTTTGTTTGTGTGACATGTCTGGCCTAACAGATAAGCCAGCAGCGGATGTTGCTTTCATTGCCATGCAGGAGCACTGCTGTCTTTTTGTGGTGGTCAGCTTCTCCAAGCCGTACCCCCCCCTCCCCAGAAAAGACTTTTTGACCCTATTTCTGCTTATCTTTACAACCATAAGCAGAGACAATGAGGCACCATAACACCCATCTGGATAACCAGCAGTTATCAGTCAGGATCTTGTCACCAGAAAAGGCCTTACGAAGCAAGCTTTGAGACAAAAGAAAGGAAAACAGTTTCTGTCTTTCACACCCTTGTCCTGTCACCTGTCACCAATGAGAAGAGACCAACCCCACTCTTGCTGTAAGCACCTTTCAGATGTTGGAAGAGAGCAAAAAGGTCTCACTTCAGCCTCCTTTTCCCCAGACTAAACAGCCCCAGTTCCTCCAGTCCCACTTCATAGGGCATATTCTCCAATCCCTTCACAAGCCTTGGTGCCCTTCTTTGGACCTGTTCCATCACATCCATGTCCTTTTTGGACTGAGGTGCGGAACACTGAACACTGAACACAGTACTCGAGGTGAGGCCTCACCAAGCCAAGTACAGGGGCAGGAATACTTTCCTAGTCCTGCTAACCACACTATTCCTGATACAAGTCAGGATGCCAATGGCCTTCTTGGCCTCCTGGGCACACTGTTGGCTCATATTCATTTGACTGTCCATCAGTACACCAAGGTCCCTTTCTGTCAGACAGCTTTCCAGCCACTTGTCCCCATGCCTGTAGGGCTGTCTGGGGTAATTGTGACCAAAATGCAGGACCTGACACATGGCCCTATTGAAACTTGTATACTTAACCTTGGCCCATCAACCCAGTCTATCCAGGGCCCTCTGCAGTGCCCTTCTTCCCTCAGGTAGATCAACACTCCCTCACAACTTGGTGTCATCTGCAAACTCACTGAGTGCGCACTTAATGCCCTCACCAAGATCATTAATAAAGTTGTTAAATAGAAGCAGCCCTAGTACCAAGTCCTGGGGGATGCTGCTCATGACTGCCTGCCAGACTGATTTAATGCCACTGACCACAGAACTTCGGGCCTGGCCATCCAGCCAATGTTTTACCCAATGAAGCTTACACCTCTCCCATCCAAACCATGGCAGCCAGCTTCTCCATGAGAATGTTACAGGGGACAGTGTCAAAGGTTTTACTGAAATCCAGATAGATCACATGGACAGCCTTACTTTCATCCACTAAGCTAATCCCTGTAACAGGCTGCTCTGGGGAAGTAGTCATGACACCAAGCTTGCCAGAGTTAAAGAAGAATCTAGTCAACACTCTCAATAAAAAGGTCTCATTTTTGGCCTGTTCCTGTCTGAAGTGAGAAGGTGGACTCATTTATCCTTATAAACCTTTAACTCAGGTCATTCTATGATTCTGTGATATTTTTATTCAGAAACAAAGTGAAAAAAGACTACCAAAGCAAATTTTTCATTGTTTGTCAGTTCTCCTTGCTGAAATTTTACAGTCCCAAATTACTGAATTAAGTTTGAAAATACAGTCTTGCTTTCTGATAATTTCCTGTTTTACTACAATTACAAAAAGAACTTCAGGAAAGTCTATGTATAATTCTTCAGTTTCTTTACTATATCATTGCATTCACTTCATGATGAAAGTAGTATTTATTTTCATAAAATAACATGCAAATGCAAAAACATTTGAGTTATATTTTTCTACCTGCGTAGTACTGTTAATACCATTAAGGAAACTGTGGGAGTTAATCAGGTTTGATATTTGGAAGAATTTCTTCTCAGAAGAGGCAATGGAACGTGTTTCCTCAGGAAGTGATAGAGACATTGACATTGACCCTGGCAGTGTTTAAGGAAAGGGTAGATGTAGTACTTCGAAAGGTGATAAATATTGGCGATAGGTTGACAGCTGGACTAGAAGGTATTAGGAAATTATTCCAGCCTAAATGATTTGATGATTCTATGATATTATGAAACAAAGCAAATCACTCCAGACTATACAACCACTCCAACAATATTTGAGGACCACTGAGTTTGGTCCCAAAGTAGTTTAGTTGGCTTAAGAACTAGAATAATCTTTCTCAGAGGTTAACTGTCCTTCGGGTTGCTGAAATGAGAAGGCTGATCATCTAATACTGAGCTAATATTGATTGCAGACTTTACAATTTTCTGCAAAATGGAAAACACAGAGAGCTTGCACAGCTTATTTTTCAGAGGCTCATTTGCGGTTTACAGATTAGCACCATTTTTTTCTGGTTTGTTCATTTGTTTTCCCCATGAAGATTTTTTTGTTTGTTTGTTTCTTTTTAGTAAGCACAAATGAAATTGAAGGCTCTTGATCAATGGATCCTCTCTTCACCCTCAGGACTCCTCATTCACATGAACAAACACATTATTGCTAAAAGGAATATTCTTGTAAATATTCAGTCACCATAATATGGAGTTGCACAGCCTCCTCCCTGTCACTTCCTGTAACAGCTTAAATAGCACCAGATAGATTTCAGGTAATTAGTATGAAATGGAAGTGAGTGTGTGGTCTTTTTCCTTACATAGTGAAATCCAGTGTTCATCCTGATCTTGCCTGAGTACTTGGTGAGTGAAGGAACCAGTTCCATAGGATTTCCCAGATTTTGCGAGAGACACAGATTATGCTCTGGGTTGCAACTGAAACAAACAAACAAAAAATACATATATAGTTATTAACATATATATTTACAAAATGTATATGTTTTATACATAAAAAAAAATATATGCATGTGTTTTATATATACAAAAATGAGGTCCACCCACAAAAACAGGTGTAGCCAGCTCTCCATAAGGCAGGTAACTGATGTTTAAGCACAGCTGTACATGTCACCTCTTATTTTTAAGGTAGAAATTGAGGGGATGTTCTGTGGCCACTGTTTGAAAACTTCTGGCATACAAAGACATGTTTGATTGTGAGACGTCTCCTTCTCGAGGAAAATCTTTATCTAAAGTATCTCCTCTCTTTCAGTGAACTAAGAGTTATATGTCATTGTATTTTTTGGTTTTTTTTTTGTTTGTTTGTCTTGTTTTTGACCATCTTCAGTTTTACTTGGATAGTGTCTAACATTCTCTGTTCTCTAGTCAATGACACAAATATTCCATATAAGGAAGTTGGCTTTCTGTAGAAAAGAAAGCTCTCAGGAACAGTAGTTTAAACATATGTAGAGATGTTTTCTCAGTGACATTGAGAGCAAGAGAAACTGGATCTCTTCCTGAACGGGGACTTAAAAAGATGAAGAAATAACAGGTTGTTTAGAGAAACAGTGTTAAATGCAGCCACTTGGTTACTCTTACAATTGTGAAGATTTACTCTTCTGTTCCTATTTTTAAATTTCTTGATTACCTCGATCACTATTATGAACTGTCCCATTTTGTTTTAATAATAACAATACATAATGAGATTTATTTTACAGTATTGATAAATTCTTAAGAAAATGAAAACACAATTAACCTGAGCTGGTTTATCTCCTTTACATCTTAATTTAGTATATTCACCATTGCCAGCATGAGTTTGACCCTTTCATATTAGCCAATGATTGCAAGGCCTATGATGAAAAGATACAGATCCATTCAGTGAGAGATAAGTGAATCACAGAGAGTCAGAGGATTTGTAAAATCTGTTTATCACTGAACCTCTCCTAGTCCTCCACTGACCAGCCCCTGTAATGAAGGAAATGATTTCTCAGGAATAAATGAGAATCTACACTAAAATACCAACAGTACGTTTGTAACTGTGGAAATAATCAGAATCACAGTCTGTCTTTTGTGTTTCCATTTACAGCTTCTTTATACTGCTTCAATGTAAACGACAATCAGGTCTTTGGCATTTTACTTCCATTCTGCTCATGCAGTGGGTTTTTAGTTTCTTTTTAACCTTTTTTTAAATGGATTTTCTTCAACCATTTGTTCATTGGTGGAGATAAGTCAGGAATGAATTTGGACTTGGTCTTCTATATAAATGATGATTTATATCATGCAAACTGAGCAAAATCACATGGAGAAATAGGAGATGCCAGTCAGGATTATGAAAAGGAATTTTCTCAAAGAGGTGACTGTGCTAAGAATATAATTTTCCAAGTAGCGTGCTCATCTTGCAACAGAATAAGCACAATCAGACCATGAAATACAATATATTTTTAATGGCTTTTTGTGTGTTTTGACAAAAATAGTCCAATAAAACTCTCTGAGGAAATAAAGATATTTGAAATGTATTCCTATAGTGTTTCCTGTTAGATACATCCAGACAAAATACTTCTTGTAAATTAACCCAACTTAGTCATTCTTAGTATTTTTAATCAAAATGAACAGAACAACAGCATGGAAGTACGTATTATCTTTTAAAAGAGTGTTTAAACTTCTACTAGTCCCAGAAATATATATGTATGTGCCTTCTCAGAGTTGGCCAAGTACAGGAAGCAAATGTGACTGCTAACTCATGTCTTCTGTCTGACTCTCAGCTTTCCAGTTCCCTTCTGTTATTACACAGAATTAAGACTCCCAACAAGACCATGCTTTTAAGATATTTCAGTTGACACTGTTTGTATCACAACTGAAACACTTGAGCAAAATTTTACCATTCATGTCATTCCATGGAAAGGAGGACTGCTGAAATGGACTTAAATGCATGTAATGAGCACCTCAGTTGGATTTCCAACCTCCTATGGTGTGGAACCTTCTTAAAATCCTTGACTGGACATTTACAGAAATAAGAAGTTTGGAGAAAATTGAACTGCAAATGCTTAAGCATATACGTGTGTGCGTGTTCATTATACATATTTTGGAACCCAATGAGGTGAGCTCTCACCTATCCTAAGAACTCAGGCTGCTTAACAGATGTAAGACTACGTGTAATGACCATGAACTTCAGTGAAAAGTGCTTCCTAAAAAAAATGAATGCAGGTTTGATCTCATCAGTAGTCTCTCTCTATTGCTATTCATTTATTTTCATTTCTCAGATCTTGTCATAATTTTGAGGGGAAGATACAGCCACAGTTTTTCTACTTCCCCCAGAATGATCAGATCTTCACACCTCACCTTGAGTATAACAGTGGTTCAGGCCTTGAAAACACTGAAGCACAGTCTTTTCAAGGTTGAGCATTGCTTTAATCACCCTATGATTGAGGGGGTAAGTGGGAACAAAAAAAAGTCAAAAAATTGTGGTTAAGCCCCTCTTTATCTAGTCAGCGTGGTGACTCACTGGTGACATAAGAAGATCTTGATGGCTCACAGCTCCTCTATTGACAACTCATGCTTCTTGTTTCTTTTGTCAGTGTAATCCCAGCAACTGCCTATCTTCTATAAAAAAAAGCTGAAATCCTGTTTTATGCTTTGGACAGACACTGTTATTTACCCAAAAGGATGGTTCCAACTGAGTGACAGGCAGAAGGGTGGTCCTGTGATGGTTCCCCAAGGCTCAGGCTACTTGTCACCACTGCACACAGTGGGCAGAGTGACAGCTCTTAATGAGAATGACTGTAGCAGGCAGCAGCCTAATAAAAGTAATCCTATTTACAGCCTGCCCTGAGATGTTGCTCTGAGTTGAAAAGTTCACCTGTGGCAGTTTCCTGGCCTTGTCACCTTTCCTGCCCTTTCTCTTGCATATAGCTGAAAGGCTTGGATTTTTATTAAATGGAAAACAGAAATAATAAAGGAAAAAAAAAGTACAAAGTAAATCACGTCCTTGTATATGGTAAAAGTCCCATCTCTCTGAGCTCAACTGCAGCACATTTTTGTTTCACTGTCAGAGACAAAGCAGTTCATACAAAGCTAATCTGCAATATTACATATGCTTTGTATGTGGCTGATATTATCTCCTATCCATGGGCATTCAATCCTAACTTAATTAACTTGGCAAGCAGAAGCATTATGCTGTGGCACAGTCAGTGTCTTGTTATGTTCTTAGACCAACATACCCAGCTGGGTATCAGGATTCTTAAGCTGCCTTCTCTTACTTTTGATCTGCCTGACATACAATAAATCCATCCTGCAACCCCACAGAACTCGAATCTGTATAACCATTTTCTAAGGCTTTAGCAGACTTTTTCTTCTTTTTCTGTAAAAATGAAAGCCTTCTCTACCCCACAAAAGAACCTTAAGTTGAGAATGAGAATTATCTCATTTTTCATTATTTGATTTTATTTCTTAGACCATTGTATGCAGGAGTGAAAAAATAGACACTATGAGAAGATGCTGGAATCTATTTTAAGCATGGTTTGCACAGTAGCGCTCATAAAGTACTAGATTCAGATTCCAATTATGGGGCGCAAATACAAAGAATCCTCTTATATGATTTGTCCCTTTAATGTGAACAAGAGAGACACTGGAACTGATGGAATCGATTTTTAATTAAGGAAATGGAGGTCCTGAATGTAGGTCTTTTTTTGAGGCTTGATTTCCAGGAATCAACAACTTCTCTATTTTCACCAAACATTGCCCAAATTCTAATCTGTCAAAAAATGAAGCAAGTGACTAAGATATACTGCATATATAGAAGAGTAATTAAAATAAACAATGTTACAGGCTTTCAGAAAAGAGTCTTACTAGATTATCAAAATTCTCTGCTAATTTACCTTATTTTCAATAAACAAAGTCTTTTTTTTTTTTTTTTTTTTGGCACTCTGAAAGGGCTGTAACCAAAATATCTTTCTAATGCAAAAATACTTTGTTTAGAACAGTGGATTTGAGTAACCAGTATTTGGCAGTGGTCAGTTAATATAGTGAACAATACGAATTATAATCACTGCCAACACATTTTTACTCAAATTTTGGGCAAGATGAACTTTACCTAGAATTTCAATATCATTTCCATTAAAAAGTATGGTATTTTTACTATAAAAACTAAAAACATATGTATTATCATTTCTAATTAAAAATTATTGTTATTACCATTTTTAGGTGGAAATGGATTTATAGATTTGTATATAAACTCATTCACTGATGATGATATATCAGAAGTGAGATTCAGTGATGTTAATATTTGTAGCATAAATGTGTTGAACAGCTGCTACTCATGTCTGGAAGCCTTGTTCTGAGAGAAGAGGGAAAGAACAGAAAATCCCAACAGGGAGAAATTTCATTCCACAATCTTTTGTAAAAACTTTCTTATGGGACAAGTACACAGAAGTTATTCAAATTTCTAGCTTTCTGTTTTCAATTGTAAGAGTGTATTATAAAGAATGTTCTTCTGTTTCTCTATTTAAACAGAAAAAAAATATTCTGTTTAAGTGTAAGTAAGTATATATGTTTGGAACAGAGCTTCTTTGAGATGTTAAATACTCATTTGCAAATCTAAATAAAAGAAGAAAGAAAGAAAGAAAGAAAGAAAGAAAGAAAGAAAGAAAGAAAGAAAGAAAGAAAGAAAGAAAGAAAGAAAGAAAGAAAGAAAGAAAGAAAGAAAGAAAGAAAGAAAGAAAGAAAGAAAGAAAGAAAGAGAGAGAGAGAGAGAGAGAGAAAGAAAGAAAGAAAGAAAGAAAGAAAGAAAGAAAGAAAGAAAGAAAGAAAGAAAGAAAGAAAGAAAGAAAGAAAGAAAGAAAGAAAGAAAGAAAGAAAGAAAAGAAAGACAGAGAACATAGTATAAAAATTGCTCTTCAGACTATAAGATTTACGAGCTCAAAAGATTTACAAGCTATTTTTTAAGTGACTTAAGTTGCACATGAACCCATCAAATAAAGATCACTACAAAATAAATAAATGAATAAATCATTTGATTGTAAAATTCAAATATGAGTTCAAACATAGTAATGCCCATCTGAAGTATACCAGGCACACACTCAAGTAGCTTCTAGAGTCACTTTGAGCTGTAGGATCTTCAAAACACTGAAAAAAAAAACAGTGAAGGGAGAAAAAAATAGTAATAGAAAAGCCACCTCCCAGTTTTTGTCTGACCAAAAATAGTGAATGTATGCAAGTAAAAATGGGAAGAAAAAGCATCTGAAATAATAGCTTCAAAGCCAGATCTTTCTAATTAAAAACAGATTTGTACAAAACTCCAGACAAAATGCCATTCACACTTCAGTCATCTTGGAGTTCATGCATTGTGAACACAGTGGATTTAACTTTCCTAGTAGCAACAAATTCATCTAAATGTATAATAATGTCTGATATGTTGCTAAGCATCTTTATTTTGTTACATCTGGTAACTGAAAGGTAAAGATTAGGAAATATACAGAAATTTCACTTGGGACTTTGCTGTACATGTCTTCCATCAAAATTGGAGTGAACTGGGAATAACTGTGATTACTCACAGGTAATGGAGCTAAATGTGATTGAGTTGTTCCTTTGTTTATTTCACACTTTCTTGAAGCTGTTTATTTCAAAGAAACTCATGAACTTGAGGGGAAAAAAAAGTTATTTTTTTTTTCAAATTTGTAGGAAATTGATGTACTCAGGATTGGATTACCTTGGTTATCTTTACCTGACCAAATACAAATTATGCAATCTAATTAGTTGTTTAAACTATGGAAAGCATCCATCTAAGTAGTTACTGAAGGCTTTCGATGGATAGTGTTTAAAAAAATGATTTCAATTACTCTTCAATCCATCCTGATGTGGAGGGTCTAAGTCCACTAATAAAAGCTGTTGCTACCCCCCTGATGACGCAGTGAGCCTAGATGGTGACCTTAGTTAATGACTCCTTAAATTTGACCTGTGTGTCTTTTAACTGTACATTATGCTCAAGATACAGTTCTCATCTAACTGTCTTACAGTTGGATTCAGATGCAGATATCTCTTTTGCAAACATCTGGAAGATTCTTGAATCTACTGCTGAATTGTCCTCCTTCCTGTACACTTTAGCTGAGGTGGCTCTTTCTTAGATGTTAGATCAATAAGACATGAGAGATTTCATCTGAGATCCCTCCGATATGCTGAGTGAACATGACTGATGGTCACCTTTAACCATCGCAGTTGAAATAAGGACAAGTTTTTCCAAATCCTCCCAACAGAAATGCTGCAGAAAAAAAAAATAATAATAAAAAAAAGGTTCTTCTAATGGTTTGACTTGCAGTTTAACAAGGTACAAGGACAGGAACAGTTTTAAAACTGTCTCACACTAGTTCTTTGTACTTTTTTCCATACTCCTTTCTTACGATACCTGGAACGTAAAAGCTGTTTCAGAACCCACTTATGACATCTATAGCAAGAAATGAACTGGGTTAGGTCATGACAAACTGGAGAGAGGGGCCATTTTCAAACACAGTGGCAACTTTTTCATGCTTCCACCTCTGGATATGTAAGAGTTTTACATATGCTTCTCCATCTCTGTGCTGTGCTCAGTCTAAAACAAAGAAATGCCCCATGGATCTTAGAAACTTTCCTTTGCCTGCATCTCACCATATTGCATTCAGCTCCTAAGAAAATTAGTAATGGATTAGGTCCAAGAAATCATGAGTAACAGCAATTAATTTGACTGCCATTGTCTCACAGCAGAGAATATACAATAATATTGGCAGCTGATTTCCTATAGGATTCTGCATTTCATCTTATCTAGGAAGAAAAAAAAGCTGAAAATACTGATGTTTATTTTTTCCCCCTATAAACTATAGTTTGCATGATCTTTTTTTTGGTGTAAGGTTTTACCCTTACAGGCATGGGTTTCACCTATACAAACTTTCAGAAGTGAAAAGATGAAAATGCAACACTATTATATCTAATAGTTGTGATCTAGTCACACCATTGCTATACTGGAGAAAATTAATGTCATGGTGATGAAATCCAGCTATATCACAATTTCAAGTGATGCAGTAGTAGCCATGGCAACAAGGTATTCCAGTAAATGCCTGTAATGGTGCTTTTAAGATTGTACATCAAAGCCAAAGCATACCATTGAATCACCCTGGAGCAAGTACTGACTTCAAAGCAAAAAGGTCAGAACAATAGGTGATTCACAAACAGAGAATAATTCTTTTCCAATTTACAAGTTTTCTTTGAGATATGCTCCAAGATAAGAGTGGGAACAATATAGTGGATCGGGCACTTAGCTGTCTACTCTGAGGTTGCTGTAGCACCCCCTATACTTTCCTGACTTTTTACAAGTCTGCTAATACTCTCCATGGGCATGATGTTCACTGCTGTCCCTTCGAGCTCTACAGCAGTCTGTGATTCAGGCTGATGAAGGAGTATGAGATTTACAGAAATAAGAGGGATCTGGGGCAGATGGTCTGGGTTTTTTAGTTTGTTTGTTTTTCTAGTCTGGCTAGTTATTCTACTAGCTTTATTGTGAAATGTTAACACTAAATTATGAGACTAGACATGAAGAAGCTGTTGAAGAAAAAAACGTAGAAGAGAACTGGCTTTAAAAACCAAACAAGCAAACAAAATACAACCTGGAAATGCTAGCCTTTGGAAAGAATGCTGAGTTTATTGTTAAATAATTCTGCAACCCCACAAATGCGAGTTGGAAAAAATTCCTTCTTACAGATGGGTATTTCTTTTTACATCATTAACATAGTAGTGAAGCCTATTACCTTTTTTTAAAATGAAATTCTATATTTCCCATTTTTAAAAATGATTTCTATTATGCATTGCAGCAGAATTTATTCTTCTTTCCCTTTTTTCTTTTTTTTTTCTTCCTGAAATATCTTATTTTTGAACTGACATCTTTCCAATCCATTACACCTTCTCATGTGGTGATTGTAAAGATCAGGACAGGACACTAATGTTTCAGAGGAACTAAACTAACAATAACAATGTTGTGTCTAATTAACTCACAAAAAGAAATATATTCACCTGAATGCTTGAAATACCTTACTAAGAAGTCTTTTTTTTTTTTTTTTATTGAATTCCTTATGTGGCAGATACTTTAAATATAGTCTTTTTAAGTTTCATGTGTTTATATTTCTATGTCTGTTAAAACAATCCATAATCCAGAGACAAAAGCATACAAGTAATGTGAGGATTTCACAATTAGCTTTTTATATACTGGGACATCAATTATTAGTTTGTTTTCAACATTTGGAAACCTCATGTCAGCAGCTGAGAAATTTACTTGATTTGAACAATTTATGGTCATCTAATAGTTTTCCAGACTATTGGATTATTTATGTTTCTTTTCCATTTGTTGGAACAAGTTTACCATGACACTAACAATGTCCTAATAAAGCCTTTTTTCTTTCTTTGCTTGAATTATATTATGAAGACAAATGAAGGGACATGTATGCATGAAGACACTTTGTCTATGTTCGCAGGGGTAATATCTAGAAGATCACACAAAGAAAAGAAAAATAATAGCATAATAATAATAATAGCATAGTGAGCATGAACTGAAAATTGAATCTTATGTCTTTCAATGATGAAGAAAAAAAAACATAAAATGAAAAAAGAAAATATGTACATTAAATTTATGTATCTCTTAGTTACAAATCTGAGGTGGAATTTCCTAACGACTAAATCACCTATAGTTTCCAAAGGTCTCCAAAGTCAAAAGTTTATAGAGGCCAACATCCTTTAGCTCTACTGCAAGTAACAAATGCTAAGATTCAGATTTTCACTGATCCTCACAAGCAGCTGAGGTCTTTCCCCTCAGCTCTTTACACTGACAAATTCTTTTCTTCTTTCATTCCAGCCTCTAGACTGTCCTTGCTATTGCCTATCTTCTACAAAGATCTCACACACCTGCTGAAAGCTAAGTTTAGAGTGAGGTTTGCATTCACTGCTGATTAATTCTATCAGATTTCTGTGGACTTCTTCTTGCATGTGTGTTTTTCTTAATCAGAGGAGATGAGGATAGAATTGATTTTTTTCAGAAGGTTAATACCTCATACTGCTTAGTCACCAGACCTGTTTGAAATAAAATATAACAAGAAAGAAATCCCATTCCATTTCAACTATTTAACCAACATTTTTCAAGATGGCAAATTATATAATTAGAAGATAAACATTGTTGAGAAGACAAACATTAATCTTCATAAAAGCTTTCACTCAAAGTAAATCATATGCTATTCAGTATTACTCCAAATTGTGATCTTTTTATTCACATAAAGGTCAATAACTGTAGTCCAATAATTGTATACTTGTACTGTTGTTTGTCTGGTTCACATTTGAGAAATGAGATTCAATTAGGATTCCACGTATAATCTGTTTGTTTCATGGAAAAACTGACAAGCACAAGATCTGACATTCAGAGCAAGATCAATACTTTCGTAGAACATTTAAACATCTCAGGTAGTATCACAGGACCAGAGTAATTTGTGTTATGTGGAAAATTCTAATCAATGATGCAAGAGGAGTACGAATTGTATTTCTTCATTATTTAGTCTGCACTTTTCTGTTCTGCTCATACAAGGCTATTGATTAAATGTTCATGTATCTTACATTTCCCCCCCTCCAATCATGAGAAATGAGAATTAAGAAAGATGAAATATTTTCATTACTTGTCAGGTATAAAAGGCACTCAAGGTCAGATGCAGATAAGGAGAAGCAAGGAAATAGAAAGGCTTGGTTTACACAGTGTCGGGCAGTGATTTATTTCTTTATTTATTGTTCCAGGAAATGTCTCTGAAATTCTGTCGAAGGGATATTAATATTGTTCTCATCTGTTTTAAAAGTGTTAGATTTTCTGAGCTCATAATATCTGAATCTAAAATCTTCTTCAGCCCCTGTGAAGAATTCACAGGACCAAATATTAACAGTTCATTTAAAAGCCAAGATACCTCACCTTAAGCAGAGAAGTATTTATCCAAGGGGGACAATTCAGTAACTAAAGTATAATCCAACATTGAACTGAAAGCCTGACAGATTACAAAACATTATCTTGTCCACCTTTCTGCTTTAAAGACAGAACTTGCTAAGCTTCTTAAATTCATCCAGTGCTGGAATCCTATCCAACAACCTCTGTGGAACTCCAGTGACTCATTAGTTATTAAAAAGTTTTCTTATATAATCTTTCTGAAGCTGAAAACTCTTTCCTTCTTGACAGTTCTAACTTGAAGGTAGAGCCCATATAGTTATATTTCAAAATGCTATATTTATTAATGTATCCAAAACAAATTAACCTGTTCTTATCAAATACTTGTTGGAAAGTGGCTTTTAGTTCATCTCCTTTCAGAATCTAATTGAAAACTTTGTCAGAGATCTGGTTGCCAGGTTAAGGTGGGTAGACTCATCCCCAAAACTTTTGAATGTTAAGTAGAATTAAGCAGGTTATATATGATTCTAGGCTTAAGTGTCTTGTTTTAGAAGATTTTAGAAACTTTATACCATGTGTCAATAATATTATGAAGAGATAGAGATAGGGAAAAAAGAAAGAACAGTTAAACAGGTCATCTTCCAGTTGTTTGCAGCTAAAAGTCAAGAAATGAACAAGTAATCCCAGATGAATCTTAAATAATTTTGATGAGGTCAGATATCAACCTTACAGCTAAAACCATTTATTTCAAAAGGCACAGAATGACTGAATGGAAGGATAAAGGCATTGTTAGCAGTGGATGAGAGAAGTAGCTAAGTTTCTTTCATCAGACTCACAGGATTAAAAGGCTGAATCCTTCTCCCCCTCCTCCCCAGTTAACTAAGAAGAGCTCCCAGAGCAACTCCAAAATAAGACTGGTACTCTTGCTACTGTTCTCTGGTACGTACTTTTATGTCCAAAACAGAAAACATAAAAGAGTTCTGGTGTGTAAATATCAAAGACTTGAGTTAGTAGCTGTTACTTAAATATCTTCTCGGACCTGAGATAACTAAGGCAGTGCCATCTGATCTGCAATTGTTTCTGCAGATGTGTACAGTTTCCTTTAGATTCTGTGTGAGGTCTCCCAGTGACATGTAGAAGGGTTGGATACTTCAAGTTACCTCAAATAATGCTAAACCTTCCTGAGAGAGCACAACTGAAAGAAATCCAAGGTCAGTAAAATTCTGCATACATTTGGAAATGGCTAAATGTGAGTCAAAAGCTATTGCTCTGCCTGAAATAGAATTAATTTTCTTCATAGAGATTTGAATGATGCTGCATTTTGGATTTTTTATGAAAACAGCACTGCTAACATGATGTTTTGGTTATTGCAGAGCAGTGCTTACACAAAGCCAAGGCTTTTTCTGTTTATCATGTTGTCCTGACAGCAAGGAATCAAAGGTGCACAAAATGTTGGCAGGGGACATATATAAGACAGAGAGCCAGACTTTCCAGAAAGATATTCCATACCAAGTCATGTCATATTCAGCAATAAAAGTTAGGGGAATGAAGGGGAATGGAGGAGATGTTCAATGTGATGATGTTTGTCTTCCCAAGAAACCATTATGAACTCTGGTAAGTGGGTGAAACATTTGCCTGATGATGAGAAATAATGAAATCCTTGTTTTGCTTCATTTTTGTGTGCAGCTTTTGCTTTATCTAGCAAATTTTCTTTACCTCAACTCATGAGTTCTCACATTTTTACCTTCCTGATTCTCTCCCCCATACATGTGGGGGGAGTGATGCTGAGCTTCCTTACAGGGTTATATGACAGCAGTCCCTTTTGGTGACCATCACAAGGCATAAAGGGTTGAGATGATGTCAGATTTGGTTGGAGTGTGGAGAGTGCTAGGCAAAATGTATAAATGTTATAGCTGTTTATCTTTTAATTGGCAGGCTCCTGTGCTTTTCATGGGGCTTGCTTGCCTTACTAGATTTTAGAGTCCAGTGCTTGCTGGAATATAGAACACAGTGACAGAGGGACAGCCGTGATGCCCTGGCTGTATGCCAGCTCAGGCTCATGGCCATGGCTGTTATCAAACTGTTCCCAGGCACAGCAAAGCAAGATGATAAGGAGCAGAGCAAACAGCAGAAGCAAAAGCAGTCAGAAAGAAGCACTGGACTTTAAAATACATGTCAGGCAATTCATTTGCTGCTTCCCATCAGCAGACAGATTGTTCAGCCATGTCCAGGAAAGCAAGGCTCATCACACACCACAGTTTCTTAGAAAGACAAATACCATCATTCTGAACATCCCCTTTCTCCTTCTTTCCCCGGCTTTTATTTTTGAGCATGAATCCTTAGGGTATGTAATATCATTTGGCCAGTCTGGGTCAGCAGTCCTCACTTGTGTCCATTCCCAAATCCTTGTTGTCAGGGCAGCACAAGAAACAGAAAAGTCCTTGTCTGTTTGTAAGAGATACTCTGCAACTAAACTAAAATGTTGGTGTGCTATCAGCATGTTTCATTGGAATCCAAAACAAGGCATTGTACCAGTCTCTACAAAAATAAATAAATAAATAAAAACAGACAAAAAAAAAAAAAAAACAAATAAAAAAAATATCCCAGCCAAAACTTTGATACCCAGATAGAAAATAAAGATCCAATCCCAAAATAACTATAAACATATCAGTGTAACATTAGAACAAGGATTTTCATCTTTAGCTCGCAACAAAGTAAGCTTTTCTGAGAATAAATTGACATTGTTTCTTTTTGCATTTCTGCACTGGTAGTGGGGCTACAGCTAACAGAATCAGATATTGTGCTTTATAAAAATATACCGAAATATATTTGAACTTAGGAACACAAAACATGCTATGAAACATGTGTCTTTATGTACATCAGAATCCTATGTAGATTAACGTGGTCCAGTTCTTCAATCCTTCTTTTCAAATTCAAAAATATTCCTAAAAATATATTATTACCTTGAAAAGCCCAATTTCCTAGAATTCTGTTTTGTTTCCCAGTGAGTTTTAACAAACACATCATGGATGTGATATAATTGCTATATGTATATCTACTATTATACAAGTTCACTGGAAAAAAGAAACCTTGCTAAGGTATTTCTACAGCATCCTGTACACCAACATTCTACTTCAGCAATTTTTTTTCTAATTGGACTGCAATAAAAAATGATAAATACAAGTAATTATATCATTTATAACAATGTTAAATACAAGTATTTATATTTCTATATTTATACTTATATGCTTTCTACACTATCATTGATCTTGTATCCTTTTGCTTTCATTCAAAATATGAAAAAGATGATAAAGTGTACAGATGAAATTTTCTTTAACATGCTGTTAGAAAAAGAATCTTTAATAGTACTGTATTTAAGGAAAACGTAATATTTAAGAAAGGTGTTCTAACAAAAGAGGCCTCACAAAAAGACAAATTTTCTTAAAAGATAACTGGGCTGAAGACAATAAAGGCTGCAATTTCTTCAAAGAAGATATTGATAAGGAAAGACATAACACAGAGATTTCAATGCTAGCATAAGTATTATTTAATAATAAACATGAGTAAATATGGAGCTTGGGGGATTTGATTTTTCGTTTTGTTTGTTTTTTGTATGAGATGAAATAATATAAAAGTGAATATTATACAACAGCCTTCTGGAATATATTCGCTGATAATGGAAATAAGGCTGGCCTATTCACTGAGATTATACACTGAAGAGTACTGCACTGTATTAAAAATTATTGAGTCTTTCAAAAGTGAGCTAATGTACTGCATAGAGTCATTCAAGTTCTGTTAACCATTAAACTAAATAGAACACTATTTCATGTGTGATTTCATTAGCTAGCTGGAATAGTAGGCCCAAGTAGTCAATGGATAATAGTGGAAGTGGAAAAAACAAACAGGCATAAAAGACAGAAAAATCCTTGTGCTGTGTGCCATTCTCATGTGATTTCAAATCACTGAATCATAGAAACACCAGTGTTGGAAAGGACATTCAAGATCATCTAGTCCAATCATCCACTTACCACCAATATTTTCCAGTGGCTTATTAGAGGTCATTATGGACGCCCAACTTATGTGTTAATTATTGTCGCTAAAGACAGAATCAAATCCTAACACTATAATTGTTTGCAACCTTGTAAGGAAGAAAGAAGCAGGTTAAAAGTGACTACTGAATTAGGATCCTTAATTATTTATTGTGGTAAATTCTTCAAGGTTGTTGAAGGTTCCTCAGAAACATTAGACTCTAGCATCTGAGCAGGGTCCAAAGCCCAGTAACAAATGACAAACTCTACCTGAAATTAACTGTCATAATATGAATATACAAATATATATGTATATATGTATCTTTTTTCACCTAACACTACTAAAATGTTGTATATGTTTTATTTCTCCTTGGTCACTGCAGTACCTCCCCACTAGTTGTCTCAAGAGGGGAAATAAGTAAGCTTCTTGAGATTTTTTTACATTTTGAGCTCTGTTGGAGTTACTCTTGTGAGTTCTGTTTGTAAAAATAGGACATGTAAACATTTTAAGTTTAAGGAAAGTTAATGTAGCAGATAGGTGTCACGCTCCAATATAAAGGAGGGAGACTAGGTTCTTAGATTATGGATATACACGGCATGAGATTAAGAAGCAACAGTTCAAATGTTGGTCTGACCAGTTTATTACCAATATTGACCAGGGAGATGGAGAAGGGGAAGGCGGACACTGGTGAGCGACAGGAAAAATAGGAAAGAAGCAAGGGTTTGTACAATGCAGGGAAAGTCATTAGCCAGGATCCTAGGGGCGGTCCAGTTGCAAATGGCTCCGATGGTCCAAGGAAGAAGGGCAGGGGTGGCAGGGTCAGGGTGAACAGCAGCAGCAACAGGCAGCCAGGAAGGAGCAGCAGGGGAGAAAGCAGCAGGTCTCAGGCAGCAGGCCCAGGAGGGAGTCCATCAGCATGAAGGGAACAGCTCATGAGGGTTCAGATAGTAGAACACCTGTACTCATGGTGGTCATTTCCCCTTTTATCCTCCATTTTTCCTACCTATGTGACAAATCCTGTGCTAGGGTGTCAGGCAAGCAAATTCTGAGTTGGCTATCTCCCCCTGGAGATGAGTACCACACAAAAGAGTGTTCTTCAGCCACTGAGCTGCAGTTTCTCTCTCTTTCGTTGCTCCAGGACATGCCCATCTGCTGTGTTCTGCAGACAAAGGATTTCACAACCCTTGCCCAGGGCTTGCTTGGACTTGTTCACCAGCAAACTTTGAGGCAATTGTATAAAAAAATAAGAATTGGTTGGATAATCACAATCAGAGTATTATAGTCAACAAACCTCTATTCAGATGGAGGCCAGTCATGAATGGTATCCCTCAGGGGTACACACTATGATTTTTCTGGAAAGGGTGATTTTTTTGGTTTGGAAGGGGTCCCAAGAATCATTACATATGAAAATCTTGCCGACCTCCAGATCTGGTACTAGAGCTGGCTCCCCAGGGCCCCATCCAACTAAAGCATCCCTAGCCCTTTACTTTGGAGAACAATATTGACACATTATATCCAAAATTACTATCTACATAGGATCATACTACTTCTCCATTTGTTACATTTAAACTTGGTCTTTCATTGCTCCAGTTTTAACAGTGTTTAACCAACCATCAGTGATACATTTATTGATTGGGATCTTCACGGCCAGCTTTTGTTCATTTCTGATCATACCATTCTAGTATCTCTCTACATTACTTTTTTGACAGTAGACAGGGTCAGCATAAAGGTTACAGGTACAAGTTAAAGAAGTACATTTACCCTTACTTAAGTTTAAAGCAGTGAAATAACTAGAGAATTGATACAGCAAGAATAATACAGAACAAGGCAATACATCTAACCATTTCTACATTGTAGAGTGAATAACCCCAAAGAGCGGTACTCAAAGAAAATAGTGTGAAAGATGGTATATTTTGCTAGGCTTATCCAGAGGGTAAGCAGACAACCAGTGAATAAAGAGAGGCACACCTTTTCCAGATAGTTGAGGTTTGACAGTAATTCCACAGGGGAAGGGATTTCCAACAAGAGAACCTTTCCCAGTGGTGGTCAGCCCTTAAATAGGGCCTGGGAGAGGTGGAGCCAGACTCCACCCCTTCCAGTCACACAACTACATTGCCTTCACCTGTGCTCCTGTGGCTCACTCAGTGCTCGCCTCAGGCGATCAATCAGTGGTTCAGGCAGTGATTCAACAGTTCCCCTACATACACGGTGTTAGAAAAAGCGATTATGAAAAATGCATCTCAAGTTACCCTAATACTTTACTGTCATCCAGATCTGCAGTTGCTGGAGTGTACTTGGAGTGCCTTTCTTGGCACTTGGGAGATCCTACACAGTGTGTCCTCTTGTAGATGAGGTTTCCAAATTTGCATCAAGAGGGTTCAGCTTTTCAACTGTTGAATAACAAGTTTACACAACATTAGGCAGAAACATCTGATTTAATTCTCCATTTGGATTCCACCTCAAGCCTAGGCAGGGCTCAAGGAAGAAACAATGAGGTTGGTGGACAAGTAAGCCTTGAAACTATGCTTCTAAGCATGAGAATTCTAATACATTCTCATAATGCTTAATCTAAGCCACATCTCTTGCTAATGAGATGTTTTGTCCAGGATGCATATTATGTTAATGATCATACATATTTCAGTAATGATTGGATCATAATGATTATATTTGTGAGATTCATCTACAAACAAACAAACTTTGGTACGAGGTCTACTGTTCAAGGCTAAGTACTTCAATTATATGCTGTATCCTCACTCCATCACATCCTATGCCATCACATCATATCTGTATCACTAGGTACTACATCTTAACATTGCGAATATCTTAAATGTAGTCAGATACAGAATAGCTATCTTTTGCATTTTTAAATTTTAAACTATTTATGTACTGTGATAATAGAAGTAAGGTAAAACCAATTGTCCATAAAGATCCACATATGGAGGGTTGGGTGGTGGTGAAGGGAATGGGGAAGCTGTTCCAGCTAAAGGTGCTAAGGCAAGCCTTGCTTCTCTGACTTTACAAACTCAGTGTAAACCTGCTTAGTAGCAATAACACTATAATATTATACCACTGGGTTATAGCTCGATACTCATAATAATTACATGAACTACTTCATCAGGGCTAGCTCAAAATCTGCAGCCATAATTGTCTTCAGGGACATGATGAGGAGAAAATTATTAACACTTATGAATGCTTATAAAACATTATGGTGATACAATGAGAAATGCTAGATAAACATATTACCAAAAAAATTCCAGAAGAATACATTATCAGGGCTATGGAATCAATCTCCTAGAACACATTTATTTCCCTGAGTTATTAACCAGTACAATTTACCACTTTAAGGGTACTATCATAACTAATCAGTGAATCATTTATTTACAAATAGTTTTCTCTTCTCAAGCTGCTGCTATGTTGATTGATTTGAGGCTCTCCATTAGACAGCAAGATAAATCTACTTTCATTATGCATTGCTCCAAAGCCTATTGAAGTCTGAATCTGTTAATTGACTTTCTTGGTGCTTGGAATAGAATCTATTTCTGCAATCTCTAAAATCTGTTCAGAAATACTGTTTCCAAATTTGCCTCTATTAGTCATCTACAAGAAAGGAGAAAAATGCTGAGAAACTTCATTTTCTCATTGTACAAGAATACAATTGAGACGTAATACTAGCTGGAGAATACTGAAAACATGAGTGAAGATGAAAACTTGTACATCTGGAGGGGCAAAGGAAGAACATACCTAGTGTGTATTATTAAGAATGTAACAGAAAATAACTTGATGAAACTGAGGGATAAAATAAATTTTAATGAAAAATATAGAGCTCAAGTCAGTCAAATGGGTTGGTGATAGTGACAAAGAGGACAACAACATTAAGAACACCAAATTTTAAACAAGTCCTCTTTTTTTTCTTTTTTAGTGATCACATAAATTAATTTTTTCCTCTGATTTCTCTGCTTTGAACTATATTTTATTCTCATCTTCTAAGGTTATTACTATTTTATTACTATATTTCGTGATTTTTTTTCCCCTTCTATTTCTTTTCTGAATATTTGTGGATATTTCCATGTATAAACTAGGGACTTTCCAGAAGAGATGACTACTTGATAGTAAACTAATTGAATCATGAATGGTATTTATTGAATGCAACAGAAAGATGAGGAAGAAAAATAATGAAGTTTAATCTTGGTATAGATTAAGTTTATAAATGTTATAGTACTTAATAATATGGAAAGATTATGTGCACAATTATTGGAATTTGACTACAACAGGGAGAATTTTTATTTTTATTTTTTAAAGGAAAAAATATATTAATTAAATACTTGCTATGAATGATTTAAACAAGTTAGACCTTGAAGGCATATTTTACAACCTAATTTTCCCTCTTCTTTCTTTGTAAATATATAGTATGGTTTGAAATATTACTCAGCTCTAGTTATTATCTTATTTTTTGAAGTCAAATCTTATATTTTCATTTAGTAGGCAGAATAGATCTTCTCCAATGCTGATAGTTGAAATGTGCAATTCTTTCTAGATATGTGAGAAAACAACTCTATGAGGTACTTTGTAGCATAGCAGTCATTCTGCTGGTATGAGCAGCAGAATTGTACCTAAATTTTTTAAATGCTTCAAACAACAAGGATTTTCATTTATAACTTGATGAAATGATAAATATGCCTGCAGAGATGACAAATTACTGGCTTGTACATGGTGAATATTAATAATAAAGCATAAGGTATCAGGAACATTAGGTGCTTATTAGTTCCAGGATTGTAAGATCCAGCTTCATTAGCTCCTTCTGGTGATCAATACTAATTCTGCTATTACCTCATTTCACTAATGCCACAGATGGTTCCCATCTGACATTTTCTGATATGCTGCTGGGTGAGCTGTTTACTCAGAGGAAGTTTATTAATCATAAACTATTCAGAGCAGTTTCAGTTTTGCCATTAGTTGATCATGTTTAAACCTTACTAAATTTAATATGAAATGGGCAATGCAACCAATAAAAAAAAAATCCTCAAAAACTGTAACCTCTATGAAGAAATCGTATCAGTACCGTTAGGACATCTTCTGAATCTTCTGTAATATTCAAAATGCCCTAAACTTGAACATGATGAACAAGTATGAGGAAGAAGACATTTTAGGAGAAAGGGTTCTTCTTTAATAAAAATTCTTCAATAATTTCCTTAATAGTTTCTTAAATTAGGTAGACTGAAAAGAGGGTAGAAAGCATCAAACAAAACACCAGTATTCTGAGGTTAGATAGATCAAATAAAGTGAATTACAGTGAAGCTATGTGAATTACATATCATCTATCTCTGACTTATGAGCAAGCACGTTTTCTCCACTAGGTGGGATGTCCTGGAGAAGTAAAATCCCCTGTCTTTTACTCAAAAAAGCTATTCAGGTATTATGTAGGCTAGACACAGTTTTGCTTATCTGAGGAATTCTCATTGTCATATTGCATCAACTGATTTACTTATAATCATTTATTAATATTTTAATATTCTGGAACATATGTAATATATTGGAGATATGCTGCATTTGTATATGCATATAGATGTATAAATGTACGTATATGTATACATATATGTATACATATGTATATATATGTGCATACATACACAAATATGCATATACATTTACATATACAATAAGATAGAGAAGCATGCAAAATTTTTCTTCCTATGTCATTATTTTCCTGCCTAGAAATCCAAATATTTTCATCTCTAAGTCAAGTGTAAATTTACCTCAAATAACTATGACTATGCTTATCCAAAGATAAGTTTTATATTTAGCACTCAGTAATTACAAAATCTGTACGCATTTCATATTGCCATTTGTTGCTACATTATTACTTTTATTCAGTTAATCCTGGAAGCTGTAACTTCAAAGATTTTATGAACTGGAGAGGACTTCTCATCATTTCAAGGAAAATACGTCCTCATCTCTTGCATTGGCTGTATTTGCACTTAAGATTTGTCACAAATCAGTCAGTGAACTATTTAATACATAAACTCAAAAATAAATAAATAAATAAAAATAAAGCTTTCTATGAAACATTGACTTTGTGTTTACTTCATCTGTGGTTGTCCAGGATGTAAATTGAGATGGTACTTAAGCACACTGGAAATTTGATCACAAAGTGTCTCCGAGTAAGTAGGGCTGAGTGTGCTTGTGTCACTGTTTTAAGATTTTTGTTATATTATTGATATTCCATATCATAACATCATGTAGTGTATTGAGAGTTAAAGAGTAAATGCTCTAGCTGCATGGATCATCGATATTTATGGATATGCCTGTCTCAGAGGAGAAGAACTGCATTCCCCAGAGGACTGTGCGATGCTTTGCATTTTTATGTGTTTCCACCCAGAGGGAAAGATAAAAACTGTCTGTGGTTGTGGGTCCAACTCTCTTCCCTTTGGGATCGAGCTCAGCAGTGGGTGTTTGTTGCAGCTGTCCACCTTCAGCGTTAGCATAAGGCCTTTGGTTTATCAGACACTCTCTCTTGCTCATTTTATTTGATCCATTAGCCTCAATTCCAATTATATTGTATTATACAGTGTTATTTTGCTTTCTGATATCTTGTTTAGTAAATTAGCTTTCCTACTCAGATTGTTGACAGTGTTTTATTCCTAGGTCCATCTCCCTTCTCCTTATTTTCCCTTTCCCCCTTACTCTTCCCCGGGGCATGGGCCTTTGGGTTCCCTGCCTCTATCATCCTGGTACCGAGTCAAACCAGCCCACAAACCATTGATAGCATGGCACTGGAGTGGTCCAACTCCTTCCATTGATTGAGAGATGAATATTGACCATCATCTGAAACTAAGATTTTCCTTCAAGAATTTTAAATTCTCATTGAATTAATTGAATGATACTTCAAAAAACACCCCTGGCAGCAGAGATAGATAGCAGATAGCTACGCATTCTTTGTTGTTAGGAGGCAAGAAGATGGAGATTCTCATATTAAAAGCATTTAAATAATCCTCATCAGGGACCTATCTGTTATGATAAATTGATCATATACATATAAATCATATGCACGTCACTCTTTAGTTAGAAGAAAGAGAAGTATTTCTAGGATGTAATTCATCAAGTTAGAGACAATATTATTTGTCAAAAAAACCTTACCTGTATTATTTACATGACAAAATTAGACTAATACTCTAAGATTTATAAAGCTGAAATAAATTCCACTTAAGTTGAAATGCATTTTTAATGTAGCATGTTAACATGATTTTCTTTTGGTTTGTTTCTAAGAATGGAAACATAACTATTGTATTATACAACTATTTGATGTATTAAGAAACTGGATTAAAATGTTCATTACATTTCCTTATGAATACCCATTTATTTCTTTCCATTTTTTTCCTCTTATTTGCTGTGCTCTACATGCTCAAAGGCAATACATTTATTTGCCTTTTGTTTATCAAATTGTTGTTACAACTCAGTTATGACTTAAAATGCTCAATGGTATCATCATCACCATTATCAAATAATGATATCTCTAGAAATCACAGTCTGAATTTTTTGTATACTGTCATTACTTCTCTGTTTTGTAACTAAAAATAAATTCATGAGTTTAGTAGTGATAATTAATTCATATATCGTGCATTTTCAGTATACTATGTAGAATGTATTATCTTGTCACCTGGCAAGGTTGATAAAGACAGTAAAAACAAGTTGAAAAAGACCAGTAAGATTGAAGGGAAATATTTCTGAATTCTAGGTGGGGAAGAGGTTTTAATGAAAAAGTGCCTGTTTCATGCTTTCTCTGGCAGCCTACATGACTTTTTTCTCCCTTATACTATAACACTCCGGAGTAGATCTCTGACACAACGACTACATTAACCACTGGTGGAATAAACAGCTATTGTTGGACCATGTTGCTGTATTTGACAAGGGGCAGCTATAATTTTATGTGTGCATTTCACTTACAGCCCGTATGAAAGTTCTGATCTGTATGCTGTGAGGCTGATAGCCGGGCAAGGATGCATTTTACTCCATACGACATATGTCACAATGGCAGCACTAGGAAATGGGAGGGGAACAAAGAAATCAAGGCATCTTTGCCTGCCTTTCTCAAATTATTCTTCTTCTTATGAATTTAATTTTGGAGAAATTTTTGGATGGATAGACACTGCTACAGTTACAACTAGACAGAAAATCTTGTGTTTGATGTTCAATTGTAATTGAAAATCTTGATGCTGACTTCTGCTCAGTGAGATTGTGATTTTCTCCACCTTTTTTAATTTAACATTATTTTCATCTCTTTGACAGTGAAAAGACATTTAATAAGCAACTTCTGCTCATTGGCTCTCTCTGACCTCTCTCTGAGAGGTGCAGGTATCCCCTCCCTGAAGTCCAAAGATCAACAAGTCAGTATTGAAACAACAGCATCAATACGAATGAAGTATCTTCTTCACACATGAAACAGTTGCCTGTAGAACAGATCTGTTACACTGTGTGCAGCGAACCAATTCCCACCCAGGGGAGTGATTTCGAGTCTTGGTATTAGTGGAAATATTTATAAATCAAACAAAACAGTGCAAGTCTCTTCAACCTATTTATAAATTAAATCCACATATACTCCACCTATCCAATACAGAAGAAACATTACTAAATACATATTCATTAGGTTATACAATCATAATACACCTTCCTGTTTTGGCTACTTTCTCTGCAATAGTTTGTACTGAGGTATTACACGAACTTCAGTGGACATTTTGAGTGGAATACCCTTACTGCTTTTATTCATATATAACCATATGTCATCCAAGAACCAGATGGACAACTCTCATCTTGTCAAGTATTCAAGAAAAACTGTCTTTGATTAATCTGATAAGACCAATCCCAAGACACATACTCTTTCACATAAACTGCACTTGATCAAAGGATTGTATGTTTATGTTGACTGAACCCCAAAAATACCGCCTGCTAAACCAAGTTACCCTACAATAGGTCACACAGGTAAGCATCCAGATGAATTTTAAATATTTCTGAAGAAGGAGACTCTACAGTCTCTCTGGGCAACCTGCTGCAGTATTCCACCACCCTTAAAGTAAAAAAAAAAATTAAAAAAAAAATTATTTCACATGTTTATAGGGAACTTTCTATGTTTGAGTTTGAGGCTATTGCTCCTTGTACTATTGTTATGCACCACTGAGAGGAGCACGGACTCATCCATTTGCCTCTTACCTCCCTTTGGATATTTAAAAACAAAAATGCACAAATTCTTCAGTTCAAAAATCTTTTTCATTGTGTTTCAACTCCAGGGTAAAACGACAGGAAAAATAATAATAATATGTCTGAATGAATAAAAGCTAAGCAATTCAGTGGTATATAAAATATACATATATTTATTTATTTACATATAATTTCTCCTAATTGTTTTCCAGTAGTACCTTGAAAACTAAAGGAAAAAGCAATTCAGCTTGTATTTACAAAAAAAGAATTATTGATAGGGATCATAAAGTCTTTGATCTCTTAAGACACTCACAAACAGAATTGCTTTGTTAAAATACACTCTATCATTTGCGTTTTCTGAACCTAATGTATGCTCAGATGTCTTTTCAGTTTGCTGTCTTCACGTAAATATAAAACTTTTCAGAGGCTGGATCTTACCTACCACCAGAGCTCTGCTGAAAGATGTCCCATGTTGTTTCCAAAATAACACCTCAAGGAGAGAGGAAAAAAATCACCTGTAGACAAATATTTTATCTATGGATCGTACTCCATGACTCAAATTTGTTAGCAACACATGAATAAGATAATTCAGTAATGACATTGTCAGCAGTAATTTAAGATTAAATGAGTCCAGGATGGAAGCAACATTCATCTTCTATTTGGAATAGCTAGCTCAATGGTTTACCATATTTTCAGCCTTCTTCTGTAAAGATAAGTATTTCCCAAGATTAGTTTCTCTCTGTAACCTGGGAAAATAAGAAAATGAGAAATCATTAGCACAATCTTTATGATGGTTTAATTCTTTATTATTTAAACATCAACATAATGCTACTTTTTCTATACAAATAGTACAAACACAACAAATAATCATTGTGGCTCCACATACTTGTTTGATATCTTTGGGAAATAGTCATTTAACTTCTGTATTACACTGAATTTCATTCTCTATTTTTTTCATGATACAAGACAATAAACAATACAAAAGTTAATACTGAAACAAGGCTATTTTAATTTGCATAGCTAGGCACTGGAATAAGGAGCTTAATAATAAAATATAATTAAAAGCTAGTTAATTGCATTGCTTGACTTTCTGTAGCAATAAACTGGCAACATTCATGAGCATTACATTTAGTCCAGCTCTGTAGTACAACAGAAATATAAAATTTACCAGAAAAGTTACACATTTCCTTCTGTGGAAATGAATATTTGAATTGAGTCTGATCAAAAAAAAAAAAAAAAAAAAAAAAGAATGACATGATAACAGTAACTAATGAATATATGGGTAAAATAATTTTAGTGATAAGTTAAGTTCAGTTAAATGTTGAATAATCTGGAATCCACATCAGAAAAGCATTTCATGTTTGACACTTTTGATAACCCCTGGTTCAAAGAGATGCTAATGGTTAAATATGCATGGAAAGTGAACAGACTTCTCGATACACTGCCCTCTAGTTAAAGGTTGACATGCTCTGGTGAAAACAAAAACAATATCTACCATATTGATGTGCATCTTATGTTAGATGAAAACCAGAGTTTACAGTCCAGAAATATTAACAGAAATAATTGTATATGTATAATTATTTTATTTATAATAATTACCATTATCATTAGCATTATATTAGTAATGCATCATGGTTTCCCAGTACAAAAAAAAGACCAGGGATCTCCTGGAAAGAGTCCAATAAAGGGCTAAAAGATAATAAAGAGTGTGGAACACTTCCCATATGAGGAAAGGCTGAGAAACCTGGGTCTGTTCAGCCATGAGAAAAGAAGACTTAGAGGGAATCTGATCCACTTCTATAAATATCTCAGGAGCGGGAGGCAAAAGAACAAGTCTGGACTCTTCTCACCAGTGTGTGATGATAGGATAAGGGGAAATAGCCACAAACTGATGCATAGGAAGTTCTTCACAAATGTGTGTGGGAACTTCTTCACAGTGCAGTGGTGCAGCACGGAACAGGTTGCCCAGAGAGGCTGCAGACTCTCCTTCTCTAGAGACATTCAAGATGTGCCTGGACACCTACATGTGCAACCTGGTTTAGGGGGTCTGCTTTGGCAGGGAGGTTGGTCTTGATCTCTGGAGTTCCCCCTCTGGAAGTCCCTTCCGACCCCTACAATTCTGTGATTCTGAGAACATGAAGAAGAGAAGGACCAGGGGATCTAATCAATGTGTATAAACACCTGATGAAAGAACCACAAAGAAGATGGAACCAGTTTCTTCTCAGTGGTGTTTTGTGATGGTACAACAAGCTGTGGGCAAAAAATTTTAGCAGAACAAAATGTATATAAATGTAAATATTAACACACCCTTTTTGTAGTAAAATGGTCAAACATTGGCATAGATTGCCCTGAGCATTTACAACTCTTTGTTAAGCTATTCAAAACTTGACTGAGCATGGCCTTGAGCAGCCTGCTCTTTGTGAGTCTGCCAGAGCAGGGATTGAACTAGGTGGTCATTAGAGGTCCTTCAAGCCTCTGCCAGTGTGTGAATTCATAGTTGCATCTCCAGATACTCTGTTCAGTTGGTTTTGCTGTTTTGGAAATATAGAAAACTGTTGAAGAAGAAACAAAACTGAAATGGTGAAATAATGTTTGTCCTTGTTCCTAGTTACAGCATGTATTTTAAGGGAATTTGAGGGACAGGAAATCAGCCAAGTATTCTTAGAGTGCTGACACTGACAGTCCTGCAAGCTTAATCAGAAGACTCCTCTTGAGGAAAAGAATAAAAAAAAAAAATCAGGAAAACAATTCAAAGTTAAGAAAATACTATTGCTAGGGTAGTTTCCTTTTTTTACATATTCATATTTTCTTTTTTTAAGACAAAAGATCACAGAAATATATAAGTATGAAAAGGATAGGTTTTACCTATAATAGCCATGCAAATGTCTTGAATGGTATAAAGCATATCAAACAATACAAAGCACACATTTACACAATCTGATTGAAGTTCTCCTGCCTAGCATTTACAAGCATTCCAACTGTTGTAATTTTAACAGTGGAAAGCCTTCTCAAACTAATAGATCCATAAGGATGTTTTTTGTTTGTTTGAATGCTTGTTTGTTTTTAAACTAGAGATTTATGTGGCCTGGAAACAGGTCACTTTTGGTATACATATTCATTGAAAATTGTACACTATTTTCATAATATATTATGAAAATTGTTTCTAAATATCATTATACTTCAAATATTCTCACATATCCTCTTCTGCTAATAACATTCTTTTAACTATGCTCTTAAATTAATATCAAATAAATGATCTGTGTAACAGGACATGACTGCACCTACTTACAGGAAGAAAGAAAGATAAATAAAGACCAAGACTCCTACAATTTCAAATCAATTCCTTATAATGAGATTTATTTTTATTTCTTTTAATCTATTTGGAGAAATCACTCTTGGGAAGGGCATCTTTATTGCATGGATCATTAGATTAGGGCATGTGAAAATTAGGGAATTTGTATTTCAGACACAAAATAGATCAAAGAAAACATTTCTAGGGCAAGGTACTGTTGTCAACATTGTCCTGAAGAGGGGAAAATCAGTGGGTTATCTCAAACAGTGATTCTCAACATTTCAAACAGCTTTGTGTACCCCAAGGCAGAAATATCATGTGGCTGATTATGACTAGTACACATGCACACAAAGATCCACTCTTCTGCAGACATTTTTGCATGTTCTATACATCTCACAATGATTTTCTTTTTTCCTATTTTTTTTCTAAAAGCAGACCAACTACTTATGTATACACACACTCAGCTTCAAAATAATAATAAAAATAATAAAAATGTTGTATATGTGACTCAACAAATACAAGAAAGGCATATACACTGCTTGGAAAAATGTGTGACAGGTGATTAATTCTGTCTCTCTTCTTCTGTTACTGCTCACTGGAGCTTCTCAAAGCTTGCCTATTTAAGATTTTTCTTCTGGGGAAACACTGATCCTTTCAGAATGAGTTGTCCTTAGATGTGATATGACTGATGAAAACATACCCTTTAATTGTATTAACTTGAAGTTTTCTGGACACTACTTACATATATTCTACTCCGTAACAGAGAATTACTCACATGTCTCCCCAGCCCCTGCAGCATCTTGCACCTCTGCAGCTAAATCAGCTTTACCCCTACATAAATTGGGACTGATACTTGTTGCTTATTGGAATCATTGCCTTGATATGCTCCGTCTATGTGTAAATATCTAAGATAGTAAGATAAATTGTTATAGATAAAAAAGAAATGGGCTAACAGTTAGCTTCTTGAACTCCATTAAACACAACTCAATATAGCACAGTATTCAGGATCATGTTGCAAGTGTATGTGAGATCTCATGAGAGACACTGTCCTTGGTAGGGTTTTTTTAAACCAGTACAGTATACTGTAAGCAAAATGCTATGTTAACTATACTTCCAAGTAAATACAAACTGATTTTTTATGTGACAAGATCTCATATCTGTTATATCACAAAAATATCCAGATTCATTATTTGAGAACCAGCTGCTTTATGCTGTGGGTTAGAGAGATCATTATTAAAATTGTGTGTAAAATACCTCTTTCTTTCTGTCGCATGAATCCCTTTCAGAGCTTTGCTATTTTGGAGACAAAAACAGCAGAATTAAATGAAGTTTGCATCACAGTTTGCTGTTAAAGACCTCAGTTCACTGGGATTACAGATTATATGCACTTCTGCATTTCCCTTGGAAGGAAGACGGCTGTGTATGTAGGAGCACAGCAGATGCTGAATGGTGACTGTCAGACCCTAGTGGCCGATATAATTGCCCCGTTCCACCAGTTTGAGATGTTTCAATGGTATGAAAGAGGTAGAGGTAGCCATCACTCAAGACCTCTGAACCTATAGTTCTGACTAAAAATATATCTGAATGCCATGAGAAAAAAAAAAAAAAAGAAAGAAAGAAATTTCCACATTCTTCTGACAAGCTCATAAGCAAAATGTAACAGGGAATAAGAAGAGAAGAGGAAATTTCTGGCTTGGCAGTGGATTTGAGTTAGTACCTGAAAGTTTCATAAAGCAACTGTGAGCGTTTTATGAGAGACGAGATCTTCAAGAGTCAGGTTACAGCATGATGGACTTTGACATTTTGTAAAACCATAAAATGTGTCAGTACCTTTAACAAGCACAAATGCTTTGACCTCCTGAGGTTGCTGTCCAATCTAGCCATAGCAACTGTTCAATTCACACAATTAATGGTTACATTCAGGCAAGGGAGGAAGGGAAAAGGGTGACAGGAAACATCACCATAAAACCAAGACAGCATTTCTTTTTTTTTTTTTTTTCAGCGATCTCCATCTCCCTCATCAGAAATAGTCCCCTTCCCAACTCCATTCTTCACTGTTAGATATTTTTGTAGCTTTTTCCTTGGAACATTTATCTGTAGGTCTCATGACTTATAAATGTGCTTTAATAGGATAATTCCAAGAAAATCTGATCCTTTGACAAAAGCATCATGAAGTTGTTTTGCAGACATTTTATATTTTCCATCCTTTACACAAATTCCTTATTATTCTGTTTGGTTTGTTAATTCTTCTCTTTTGAGTATAACACTGCTAATGTCTGTAATTTAGGGACTGTGGCTTTTCTCCATGGAAAAAGTTTTCTTTACCACCTTTCTTAAAAAAAAAAAAAAAAATTAAAAAATAGCCAGAATAAACAGATGGGGAATATAACCTCTTCTTGTAGGATAAATCTTTTTAGTTATTGCTATATTGCAAACAGCAATACAGGGTGGAATCATTTCCTTTCCTCACATTGCTACAGTACAGATGAAGCATTATAAAGCAGTAGGAGTTATTTATTACCATTTTTCATGTGCACATTTTCACATGATAGGAAAAGGAGAAGAAATTTCTTCAACAAATCTTCAGAATACGGGTTTTGAGAAAGAGGCAGATGATCAGACAGCAATGTGCATCATGCAGCAGCATACAGCTTTGCATATGTTCAGCTACATGGAAAGAAAATCCAGATCTCACTCAGGAATCAAGAACTTCTCTGCTGCCACTACATGAAACTGTGCATTTGCTCCAGGTTTGTTGCATTTAGAACAATCATTGCATCCACAGAGAACTGTCAGTACACGTTTCCTCCTAGGCTTTCATTTTCAGTTTATTAAGAGAGTGCAAGAGATGGAGGTGGAGCCGTTACATCTTGCTCTAACAACGTCATTTCTCATCAGCATGTGTTTCTAATTGCTGCAGGAGATATTTTTGGCCCATTATAGATGTTTGTTCATACAGGATCTAGAAATAAGGGTTCATCTTTTTATTTGAACAAATCCTAAGATATGCATTATTATGCCCTTTTGAAAAGTTCATGTTAAATGTGTATTGTACCTCTACAATAAAAGTGCAGATATCAATGTTTTTCTAAGTTTCCTAATGGAGAAGAAGTTATTTATGTAATAACAGCATCAAACAATCTGCAGAATACTGCTTTATTTTCACCTTTGAAACATTTTATTATTAGGGAGCCAGTCACATTAAGAAAATGATAAAAATAAGAGTGTAGAGTGTATGGAGCAACAATAAATTCTCTTGTCATCCTCATGGATAATTTTCTCTCAGTAAACTCTTGGCATTATTTCCTTCCATACTCTGTACTTTAAGACAAAACAGATACAAGAAAATCTTTAAAGAAATATAACAATTACACCTGAATACGCATTAAAACTCAGTTAACAGTTCATCTGGATGTTTCCATCTCTTCAGAGAATGTGACTCAGAGAAAGATTAAATTTCTTCAAATACACTCAGGTGGTGTCTAGTGGTTAATTGACTCTTGCATTCAGACAGTCACAGGAAGATAAAAGTGCAAGATGATAAATTTTCTATCTTAGAAGAAAATACCTTCTCTGTAGGTACTCATAACAGTTCTATTTTCTCTTAGTAAAAATGGGAGAAATTATCTTTCCTTTTACTTTCTTTCCTTCTAGACCCTCGCTGCTCATGGAATCTTCCCAGTGTCAGGGAGCAACTTTTGTCAATTTCTTGTAAACTTGTATAAAGAAGAGCAAATGCTGCAAACTGAAATCCCTGCTTTTCATCAGTCTGTGTCCATCATGATGAAATCTATGTCTTTATTATCAGAGCTGGTAAACTGTTTCAGAAGATATCATAGATAATTATAATGATACCTGAAAATAGTAATTCTTTTTACTTTTTCATTATAAGAATTAACACTTATTCTTTATTAGTTCATGCTAATCTAAAAGGCAAGATCCAGACATACGCTTATGTTAATAATTTATAACATATTTTGTCTCTGTAACAGTTCCCATACGAGGCATATAAATGGGAAATGTTGGGAGTTAGAGAATACTGTTTTTCGTATTCTTGCAAAGGGAAGTAAGTTTCACATTTTTTTGTCTTACAGAATTGTTCATGCTCTCTGTATTAGGTTTTAGAAGCTCTATGATTTATTTATTAAGTATCATGGAGATGTAAGTGGTGTTTATATTCTCTTAATATAACTCAGACTATTTCCATAATGCAATGAGAAGAATGTGAAATACAATTTGAGAAAATTTTTTACACTTCCCTCTTTCTTTCTCAGCATTTGTATCATGCCTGCTTACACCTCTTTTCATTGGTAGCAGAGGTATGTTGATTCCAGGCACAAATTTTTCCTTCTGGGTTTACAAATGCAAAAAAGTAATTAGGTTCGTTGATGTTTCTCCTCTCACCTGAGATTAATCTTACCTGAATTTAGCCATTAAAAAATCAGTCATTTAATTAAGGTAGTCACCTAAATTTCCTCTTTAATGAACAATTTATCTCACACTTCTTGAATATCTGCTCTGGGGTGAAATTAATTTCTCTCTAGTTGAACCCTGCTCTCTCATATGGCTTCACAGATAGTTTAAATGGCAGGTTACTCCTAGAAACACATAGTTTAACCTGAGTAGAATTGGACTAAATAAATAAATAAATAAATAAAATGCTAGTTGCATGTTTGTTGTTGTTGTTTTGTTTTTTGTTTTAAGGATTTTTCTTCACTGTGCTAAATGCTGTATGAGCACAGAGACAGAATCTATCATCTAACCTTTGGTACATGAATATAAAAAGCACTAATTATTCAGGAAAGAAGAAATCACAATGCTGTGCACATATGTGTCATTCAGGGATAGACCGATTTTGTATTTTGAATTTCAAAGACCCAGGAAAAATGTTGTCATAATATTGTCAAATGATGTTTAAATGAAAGAGATTTCTTTCTTTTATGCCTCTTCATAGACAGGAAAGGAAGTAATTTTCAGAAAGAAAAGACTCATTTTTTCTTATCTTTACTTGCTCTGTTCTTTAAAATCCACCATTCTTTCAACCTCTCAGTGACTTTCGGAAGGCCACACATTTCACACGAGTTCAATGAAACTTCTCAATATCATTAATAAAGGAGAAGCATTTGTTTTGATTACTAGGAATATATGCACGTTTTGACATTTGGAGTCAGCTATTTGGGTCTGTCATTCCAGTTTATATATAACCACAAAGTGCAGCACTTCAGAAAAAAATAATAATAATGAAAAAAATTGTTACAGACCACAAGAACAATAAGGGGAAAAAGAGATAACAGTTCCATACAAGGCTTTAATTAATGTTAAGCCAGTGTTGGCCTACAGAAAATGTCAAATTCCACTAGATAAATCAGGACTGCTTCTTGGCTTTGCAACACATCATGTTCTGTGTTCAATAAGATGCCAGATTTTTTTTAATTTTGCTTGTCATTTATACAGTGTTTTTCATGTGTTTTTAGAATAAGGTGCCAAAGTTGTCTGGATCTCTGACTTTATTTGATGATTAATAATTCATTAGCCTAGCAAAATATTTGCTCCTTCTATTACGTTAGGGTGATGAAATTAAATATATCTGACTTAAAAATACAGTAATTATAGAGGAAATAAATCTTTTATTGATTCCCCATTTTCATTAAGGCAGTTTTTTTAGTTAGAAGATCAGTTCTTAAATTTCAAAACACAAACACAAAAAAGGACTTCATTAAACTTGCTTGACTAATTTCTCTGTCTCTATGCTTAAAATCCCATTATTGCAGAAACCAAAGTTCTGTCCATCACTGTTAAATCACAGCTTTGTATCACAACAGTTTATTGTCTTTTTAAACTGCCTTAGGATTATTCTCTTGTGATGGAACACCTGCTAATGAGCAGAGCAGTATTGACTGTAGGAGCAAAGACACAAGAACTCAGTATTCTATCTTACTTTTTCACTTTCACTCATATCCTTTCAGTGTTTTATTGGGTAACCTTATTTACCCAATCCCATCAAATACTCTTCAACTTGTCCCCTAAAATGCAAATTTCCTCTCTGCTTGGGACACTAACACATCTAGTTCCAGCTGTTTGGAAAGTTGGTGGAATAATCAACCCTTTGTTTCAGCATCTAGCCACAAAATGTTAAGCTCCACAAGAAAAAAAAATAAAGTTTTTTGATAGAGTCCAAATAATTTTTCTTATTTGGTTATTTGGTTACTTGGTTATCTATCTATCTATCTATCTATCTGTCTGTCTGTCTGTCTGTATGTCTATCTATCTATCTATCTATTTGACTGACAAAACTGAAAATAATACCAGGTCTAAAGAAAAGCTTTGTTCTGTTTAATACACATAAAACATTTTAATTTATATTAGAAAAATTCTTCCAGATTTTGTTCTTTTCTAAGCAAGAAACTGCATAGTATTGGGAAGAATTAGAACTATTGATCATGAAAAATAATAATAAAAAAAACATTTTTCTATTTTTTCTTTTGTAACTTTCAAAGTATTTTAAAAACTGAATAATAATTTTGACCTTCCAAGTGTCACAAAAGCAATATTATTTTTAAGAGGACTATTTTTGTTATTTTGATCTCAATTTTCTCTTCTACAATAATCAGATCCTATTGTCCTAAACTTCAGACTAATATAATTGTAGATGGAATTATCAGAACTTCTTATTCTAGTGACATTTTCTATATCTAGTAGATTTACTGTGTTAATTTTCCTCATAGGCATTTTTTCATTGGTTGTGTTGAAGACAGAAGATTGCTCTAGATGACGTGCTACTCATCATGATGTAAGCTCATCATCATGCTATGTTATTATCTAATCTTAATGATTTCGGGTAGCAACAAGGATTGGGCTTGAGAGTACAGATACATTTGTTATAGTCAGAAGACAATCAGTGAGATAATTAGATTGTAAGAGTAACACATCATTAATGCAATATAATGGGACAGATCTCAATCTATTGCATCAGTGGTAAATCCAGAGTAACTCTATTAATATCAGGTACAGTTGTTTGCATATGTTATACACTGATTTAACTGAGGCTTGATTCTGGCTCATTAAGTTATATATTTTTCATTCATATAATTTGTATGGGCAAGCTGTGGTGATTAACCTCAGCGTGAACACCGCTATATATTAACCGTTTTAAGTTATGCAAATGAAACTCTGACCAGTCTCCAAAGATCTCCTAATTGGAATTATGTGGCAACTAAATTCAAGATTCCTTAAGGACAAATATATTCTCCTGAGTGCTCATCATCATCCAGGGGCAAATCAGTATATTAAAATTAATCTGAACAGAGAATAATGTTACATGATTTCATGCAGATTTCTTTATTCATTTTATTTGTATGAGCAATATAGAAAACGTCATTTTACAGTGGAACAGATTTTAAAGGAAGACAATGAAACCATGCTCTGGAGTAACAAATTTATCATATAATCTATAATGGTGCGTTATCACATGGTGCACCGTAAGAGAAGCTGTGAGAAAACAAGGTATATCACTTTAGATGAGTCACCCTCTCCTGATGTTTGTCTTTCATCTGACAACAAAGGGACCCCAGACACTTGACTTAGCTTAAACAGCCATCTACTAGACATGTGTTATGTATAATGATTTCTAACTGTCATATGATACGCGAAGAGTCAATCTGGCCACATGTGGCCAGGTGCATTGCTTTGTGAGAAGTCATTTCTTTCTAGCTGTTCAGACTGACAGGGTTAGATGTGACTACTCTGAGCTCAGTCTCTTTAGGTTGTGTCTGTAAGGGTGAACTCAACAATTTGCTTGCTGGAGCAAACAAACAGAAAGGTCAGCAATTTATCTTCAAAGCAGGGGACTGCATGCAAACTGCTTCTGGTCTGTCTTACTGTCAAAGCACGTTTTTCAGATAAAGCTTTTTATTAGAGTACTTGTTAAGATTTATTATTAGAGAAATAACTTACAGCATTCCCTTAAGTATTGTGGAGCATAAAGTCACAGAATCACAGAATTGTAGGGATTGGAAGGGACCTCTGGAGATCATAGAGTCCAACTCCCTTGCCAAAGCAGGTTCCCTAGATCAGGCGGATCTTGAACGACTCCAGAGGAGATTCCACCACCTCTCTGTGCAGCCTGTGCCAGTGCACCGTCACCCTCACTGTGAAGAAGTTCCCGTGCACATTTCTATGGAACTTCCTATGCTTCAGTTTGTGGCCATTTCCCCTTGTCCTGTCACCACACACTGCTGAGAAGTGTCCAGCCTCTGTCCCTTTGCCTCCCAATCCTGAGATATTCATAGATGTGGATCAGATCCCCCCTGAGTCTTCTTTTTCCAAGGCTGAACAAACCCAGGTCTCTCGGCCTTTCTTCTTAAGGGAAGTGTTCCACACCCACTGCTGTCTTTGTAACCCTCCACTGGACTCTTTCCAAGAGATTCCTTTTTTTTTATATCGGGGCATTATATACTATGTATTAAATCTATATATATATAATTAATATAGTAAATTATTAATAATATATATTAAATGTATATATATAATATGTATATTTAATTATATATACATATAACACATACATACATATACATATATATATGTGTGTGTGTGTATGATATAATATATTATCTATTATATACTGGCATTAGTATTACAACCCATAAGTATTCTGGACTCATGTAAACCAAAGTATTCTACAGATGTAAACCAAGTGATGAAGATTTATTGATATAAAGATTGATTCATAGACTGATTAAATAAAAAAAAAAAAAGAAAAACTGGTTTCTTCTAGTCTGAAACAGGCTTCAGAATATCATCCACACTGATAGCTCAACGTCACTTCTCAGTATCAGATTTGAAGAGAACAGGAAATGTTGCACTGTATCACAAAGGACTGCAGAGGTGAATTTATGTATGCATTCTAGATAATTGATCAGTACAGATTTGAGCAACATGGAAAACTCTATAAAGGGTTTACAGGTGGTGTGATATAAATAAAGGGAAAATAATATGTTTTATCTAAAGGTAATTCTCTTTCTGGAAAGCTCTGTAGCGTTTAGTTTGATTATTAATTTGGGTCACACAAATGATAAAACATATTTTATTTTTGTCCCCTTTTTCCACTCTCTTTCCCATTTCATATTTATGCATATCTATCCTTTTTAATTTTTTCCTTCTTTTTTTCTCCCTTGCTTTGTTTTTCCGTAATTTTTCCTTTCTCCTACTTTTCACTGTTTATTTATAAATCAAAATTCTCTCATTTAAATCCTTTCCTATTTCTGAAAGTAAGATTTTTTCACTTTTTAGTAATCTATGTGGCTTGTTTTCCCCACTCAGCTTCTGGATTTCTAATTGCTATTGCTTCGAGCATCTTGACAGCTGTTTGACAATGATGTCTACTTTTACTTACACCTTAAGCATATGATAAGCCATAAAGAAAGCTTGGTTTCTCTAGAGAAAAATCATTCTTGCATCTCAAGTTAAATTTGCAGGTCTAACATGACACACAGAAACCAGAAATGAAGCTTTCTCATTATTATTTAACCATGGCAATCATCTTTGCTTTTTTTGGCTATGAAGTCATACACTGATTATTTTCTTTTTATTTAGAAACACAACATCAGTTCCAATATCATAACGTGCAATTTTCATTCCCTTTTAGAAAATAAGCTTGAATGTTTACACTACAGGTCTGACTTTGGTATCAGTGATGTAAAGATGGACCACTCTATAGGCCCCACATGCTTCAGCTTAACAAAATGAATAGTCATTTAAGAGATTTTAAAGACTTCATTCTGTACTCGTTTATCAGTCTTACATCAGACCACTAAACTCCAAAAGTTATTTTGAGTGGGTACAAAGATTAAATAGGTTTCTCCCATTTCTCTTTTGCCATGAACATTGTATTATAGCTTAAAAGAAAGATATAATGTATATAAATATGTAAACAATATACAGACCATCATCCAGACTTGAAAACAGCAAGAACTGATGAACTTAGTGGTTTCCATAACAGATAATCCCCGAATGAAAATGTTAGGCTGTAGATTGTCCATTTTATATTCATTAGCTAGTCTGTGAGAAGGTTTTGAAGCAAACAAAAAATCTTTTTATTTTGTTCCTCTCATCTTTTTCAGAGCTGGAGGAACTCAGCCTTCAAGCTAAGCATTACACCTTTGTGCTTTCTCTCCCACATTGCTCATCTCCACACCTCTGACTTGAATTGCTTCTAAACAAGCTGATAAATTTACAAGTGCCATTACACGTCTTGTAACATAGGCTAAACCTGTGTTTACAGCTTAATAATTTGGTTGGGTCTTTAAATGAGCAGTGGTACAGATTGTTTCTCTTTTTATTTGCCAGTAAAAGCAGGGAAGGGAAGCCACAAAACCTTCCACTGCAGCCTTGCTGCTATAATGCAGTAAGTCTTATGAGCCAGAACCACCCTGTAGCTGCAGTCCTAAAGTAATTGAAGTGGCCTGAATTGGCAGAGTAAGTACACAATGAGTGTAGACAAGGCAGGAAAAAACAGCTGAGTCACGTTTCAGTATTTAAATTATCTGGCAATTTTCTTTGCTTAAAACAAATGAAAAGCACTTCTGATCTGTCTGTTTTCCTTTCTAATCCTGGGGATAATCAGTACTAAAGATATTCTCAGTATATCAGTCATTTTGCTAATCTGTATGAGATGAACTGGATGACTCTTGAAATCTCCCTGCTAGCGAATTATACAAAGAAGCAAATCACAGAAATCACATTTGGGCATTTTCCCCCCTACCTTTGTGCTGCTCTGTATATAAGAGAAGAAGAGAAAGATAAATGTACTATTAAATTTCAAAGTTGAAACAGAGTACTAAACACAGTTTATAGTTACGGTAATATACAGGGATAAGACTAGTAAGTTACTGCATCTAGTTCAGATGTAGTTTGTTACCTTTGAATTTTGGTGAATTTGCTCTGACAGGAAAGAGACCATTTGAGATATGATCTGTTTTGTCCCTCTGTCAATAGTGTTCAGGAATCCCAGCTGTGAACCAAGTCCCTATTACAAACATGAAAACAAACAGATTTATGTCATTTTATATTCAAATCAAGCAAGCTAATAGATTGGTCCCTATATCTGAGCTAAAAATAGGTGTGGAATTTTGTTGCTGTTGTTTTTGTTCTTCAGGTCATGTTCATAACAACATGTGTGCGACAGCATGTATGAGTTCTACTTCAACAACAACAACAAAAAAAAAAAGAGGAAAAAAAAGCCAAGAAAAAATGCTACTGAAAGATTTTATTTTATTTTTGTTCTATTTATTTCATTTCTTTCTTTCTTTTTAGATAATATCATTCTGGAATGATTATAAGTTGAAACTTTATCACTATTAATCACTATTATTCAGCAGTGTTTTTAAAGAGCTAATCTCGGTTACCTCTCCTTCGTAAAATTTGTTGAACTCAGTATTATTTGGTAAACTCACTGTTTGCAAATAATTTATGATGGATCTTTTTCTTCATAATAAAAAAAATCCTCAAGCAATGCCTTTCATTATTACTTCAGTAATGTGAAATCAACAAAGCTTTTAAGTATCTTGATTGTTGATAGCCATTGATGAAATAGGAAGAGACAATTTTTTTCAGATGGACACCTACATAGACACAAGTTGGCGCAGCTAAGCAGCATGTCCATGTAAATTTAAGTCTCAGACAGAAAAGGCAAGACAGGGAGGAGGGGTATCAACACCTATTAAATTTGGGCAGGGACAAAAAGAGTGGCCTTTGCTGACTGACAGCCAAGGTTATGTGGCTGAACAATAATTTGAAGGCTTGAATTATTCATGTCCTACTCAAGGTAAAAGGGTTTAACCTGGTGATATCATCTTGTTGGAGTATTTCACTACGGCAGAAAATGGTATTCTTACTCCTGTCTTCTTTGTTTTACTGGCTTTCATATCTTACATATGGAAATAGAGAAAGGATAGCTACTAAGTTTTAGAGAAAAAAAATGTTTCTACATGAAGATCCTAGAGAAATTTGCCACTTAAAATAAAAGAAATATGCATACATCTCAAAAGAAAGAAACAGCTTGCACAATGTTGCCAATGTAGTCTTACAGAACTTTATTCACACTTTTTTTCCACCGTATCCTGCTCACCAGAGCTGCTCATTTTCCACATACCTCTTAAAGTAACTGGGGAGAGTTAATTATACTGCAGTAAGTTTGGTCTTTATTTGAAAATAAAGTTTAAAATCCCAGTGCTGACATATTTGTGTGCTAACGAGAAATAAAACCTTATTGCATTGTTGTCATGTGTCCTACAATCTGCTATAACTTCCTAGTTTGGTATTCCATGTCATTCATTGATTGTAAAAAAGAGTTTATGAACTACACAAAATCATCACAAATTCCTATGAAAAGGATTGACAGTGCAACTCACACGTAGCTGCACATTCAGATAACAATACCATTTTCAGAGTACAACCCTGTTCAAGATTCACTTTTTTTTCCGTCAGCAGAAAGCAATTTATTGATGAATCAATTTAGCTTAGGGCAGTATTCATTCACTTCTAATTCCAGTTAAACAGACCTGAAAAGTACGTATTTAACTGTGTAAACTCTCATGGAATGGAAGTCTTAAGGAAAAACTGAAGATTTCTTACTCAGCTGTCTTCTCCCTAACCTGAAGTGCATTTGAGTTGGGTGTTGTTTTTTTTTTTGTTTCGTTTTTTTGGAGAGTGTCTTAACAGTTCTATATATCCAAGAGGTCATAGTATTTTGTATTAGTAATGCCACATGAATGTTGATATCTCTAAAGGAAGGATCAATTATAAGTTGTATCATTTTAGATTCTGCATTCAAAACCTCTGATCTCACTAGTGCTCCATGGGAATTTGTGATGCCTCGAGGACTTGAGACAAGGACACGGTTTGTGATCCTGGGTCAGTGGTAATTTACAGCAGTCATCAACCCTCATATCTTTTCACGTATTTTATGAAGATAAATATTTCCTATGACCACCTTTAAGATCTCATTTTAATTCAGCCATACAGGCTTCTCGATTCTACTTCACAGATCCAGACTTTGTACCAAGTCACTTGCATCAACACCTGCTACTTTCCATAATCAAAGGAGAGGTGTTCTCCCACCTCCCTGCACATAAAACTATAGAAGATCTATTCAAGGAAGTTTCTTTTCTTAAGTGCTTTAGTCTCTCAATGACATTCCCTGTGGGAACTTCTGAGTAATTACCTGTAGTTACTAATTCATGTTCCTTAGTGTTTACTCGCTTCTTCCAGACAGTAGCTACCAATCCACCGTATGACTTCAGTGCCATGTAGGAGTCTTCAGCTTAGCAATGGCTGGGGAATGGCTACCTGTTTCACCAAACCTTCCAATACATATGGCTGAAGGTATAAGGAGATATACAGTCCTAAAAATAAGTATTTCTTTTTAGGTTATTTATTTATTTATCATTTATATTTAGGCTATTAATTATTTTTAGGACTATAGTTCTTAAAAATCAGTCTGTGCTGTTAGAGACAGATCTATAGGTTGTCAATGGGGTATTTTTTCCTTTATTATTATTTTTAAGAAGAGAAATATTTCACTTTAACCAGAAATATTCATTTTATACAAAGCTTAGAGATATTCAAGTGATTTGGAATAGCACATTATGGCCATGTGAGCACCTATTCTGTGTTATTTCCTTGTTTTATTTGTATAGAAAGAAACAGAACAATTTTCAGAAAATAATCCCTATTCAACAATAAAAGCAACTAGAAGATCAAATATCAGGTTTACTTTGAAGAGCCCAAGAGCCGCCTTAGACGTACAGTGTAGCTCACATGAATTTCCATAACTGACTGATCTCCTCCATAAATCAAAGTGAGGGGTGCATTTTTCAAATAGGGCAGAAATTGAAATACTGTGTGAAAAATCTCAGAGTTGTCAACACTTTTTAGACATTATCACCCAAGAAGATAAACTCTGTTCAGTATGAAAATAATTTCCCCCCGGAAACACAGCAAACTGAAAGAATCCAATCTGAATGTGAAATGCCAAAATGGAGTAAACGTTGCACACAGTGACTGTCCTGAAAAGGAACATATATTTCCCAACCTTCATATGGGATTATGTTTAGAAACAAATAGTCTATTTTTCGCTCCCTTCCTACAAATGTAGTTTCACAGTTTTCACTCTTTCATGATCTCCTTGGGGCATTTTAGCTACTTCTGTGTCACACAATCCGTCACTCACTAAATAATTAATCTACAAAAACAAGCAAGATCTCTTGGGGTTTAGGGTTTCTGAGGCACAAAGGATGACAGCTGATATGCTATTTAAGAAGGAAACACAGGGGAAGAGAAAAAAATACATTTCAGCATTACACTATTCCTTGGATTTTTTACTTGTTACTCACTTTGCAATCATTGAACTTCTTATTTGGTTAACTTTCTTTTCCACAAGGCATATTAGATTTCATTCCTTTGGTATTATTTTAATAAGTAGGACTTGGAAAATAGTCTGCCTTAATCAATGTGTATATGAGGCCATTGAGAACCAAGTCCAATTCCTTTTATAATCAATCTCAGCAGTATGGAAGGAATAGGTTGTTACTAAGGAGATATTTTTTCCCATTTTACTAGTGGCTTTGAGCTACGCATTTTTCTCAGCAGGCTTGAAGAGAGCAACCAGAATTTGAAGCAAGGATGACATAGATGAATGCATGGAGAAGGTTGCACAGGGACTGATGTATCTACATAGAGGAATACCAAGTATTTGAAGAAATCACAGAAACACAGTCTTTGTTTGTACCAGGGAGTCCACAACTTGACACAATATTTTTATAGGTAAGTATGTATATACATAGATAAATATGCATATGTGTAAATACAGGTACATTAAAAAATAAATTACTGCTGTTGTTTATAATGAAACAACAAAGGCAACTAAGGAGGAGATATGTATATATATGTATATGTACATATGCATACATATGATTATGTATATGCACAGACAAAGCATATCTCTAGTTGAGTTATTTAGGAAAGTGTTTTCCTCAAATAAATAAATGAAATGAAGCAAAACAAAACAAAATAAAATAAAATAAAATAAAATAAAATAAAATAAAATAAAATAAAATAAAATAAAATAAAATAAAATAATCTTACTGTCAAGCTTAGACTTTTTAGCATATATAGAAAGGAAAATATCATATAGCCTAACTTGTTCATAAATGATATGGCCACCTCAAAACTTCTCACCAGAAACAAAATTTAGCACCGCTCCTATGTGGGTTACTATGTGTTCTATTACTTTCTTTTATATTATGTTCAGTCTCAATTTAAATCTAATGGTTCTCTAGTAGTTAATTTCCCGTGTCTGGTTACTTTTAATAAAAAGTAGATAATTTACAATTTAACATTTTTCCATCTGAAACCTCCAGCTTCCTTTGCATTCACTGTTTGTAATAGCTGAGATTAAAGGGATGCTTACATAATGCTTCTAAAATGATCTCAGTTCATATCGGTTTGTAAGGAATGTTTTAATTTTCCAAAGAATATCTGAAAATTAGGGAGTTGGTTTTTTTTGTTGTTGCTGTTGTTCCCCCCCGCCTCCCCTCCCCCATGGAATGTAAAAATACATCCAGTACTGAAATATTGAGTAGCACTGAGAGCTTTTCTTTTCTTATATTATCTTTACTTTTAGAATTTCCAAAATTTCACCTGCAACAGGATAAATATAATTTTTTTAAGCTGTTCAAGGAGAATTTAGCTCCATCTGGAATTTTCTTCAAATTTTTTGAAAATGGTAATTGTCTTGTGCAACAAATTCAGTGCTTGAGGTGAAGCACTGACTATGTATGTTAGACTTCTGCATCTGAACCACCAAAAGGCTTTGAGGTCAATGGCCAAAGTCTTAAGAACACAAGTGTTTTTCTCTTTGCTTCTGTTGGTGAGATATGCTTTCTCCTTAATTCTGAGAAAGTGTTCAGGGAGGAACAGATGGATCCTGATTATCACAAACTTGTTTCAGTTGGTGGTAGTTTTTGGGACCTTGAGACCTTCTTTGGGGGTTGAGGACTGAGACAAAAGAGTCAGACAAAAACATTTCTGAATAAATTTCTAATGAGAACTTTAAAATATAGACAGTATGAAAGTTAGCAGGTAATGGATTAACTTGGCAAGAAAAGGTTGTAGGATAATATACAAAGGCAGGACTAAAATAAATAGCTCTGCGAGGAAGTTCCTGCAAGACAACAGTAAGGAAAGAAATCTTCTTACTTATTATGCTTTCCCTGAGAAATCAAAGTGCATGATTACAATAGCAGTAAAATTCTGAAGGACTTCCAAGTGAGACAAATCAAACTTTTAATCTGTCTCTCTTATCTTTTTTTCTTATGTTTCTCCTTCCTCTTCAGTACTGATCTAAACATTCCTCTTTGCATCTTTGGGATGCTTCAAAAGCTTTTTCACTTCATTTCTTTTTGAAATGAGCTAACTAATACTTTCTTCCTGATAAGTCAAGATGGATTTGGTAATTTTAGGAGTCTAATATGAAAACAGACTTTAATTGCTAATATACATTGAGAAGTGAAATGAGTCTTTGTAAGGAACAAGATGATTTTGAAGGATTTGTCAATCAGTTTGTGCTGAAAAAAACTATGCATACAGTCATATGTTGTCAGATAAATCAGATAAAAATCTTTCAGCTCTTGAAGATGAGGATGTCATGGGTTGAGGACAGCAACATCAAACTTTAAGTGGGGAATCAGTTAATATATCTGAAAAAATTTTCCAGATTGTGTTTTCCTGATGGTCTAATGTAATAGCCAGTTAAATTACCTCAGTATTCACTCACTGAACACCCATATGGAAATAATTTTAGAAATTTCAGAAATAAAATGTAGAAAAGTAGTTGTTTGCTCAGTGGACCAGATGTGATGTCTGCAGGAATGATCTCATTCTAATGAAGTCTTTGGTATCACTGCTGAAGCACAGTGTTATTTGACATGTGTAAATTAATCAAATTCTCCCCTAAAAGAAAATCTCCAAAGCACTGGTGCTTTAGTGAAAAGCTTAGGGCAGCACAAGGGTGATATAAATGTTTTCATTTTTGCTGTCTTTGCTACATCTGTTCAGTGGAACAGTAAGAAAAGGCATTTTATTTTGCTGAGGGCCAGGTGTCTTTTAGGATAGAAATTCAACTTCTGCTACAATGTGGAGCATGTAGATTACGAAGAGCTAAAAGGATAAAAAGTTAGAAAGTAAAAATACCACAACAAATCATAGAGGAGGAAAATCTGAGAATGACATAGAATATTCCAATAATATTCTACATGTTCTGCATACTCCTAGAATGAACTAGATTATGTTTTCTAGGCCGAAGAGTAACTCAAATGTTAGAGAAGATTTTCCTTGGAAGAGGTGATGAGAGTATTAATTCTGTCATTTGAAGCAAATGGACAAAAATCTGGCTTCAGCTTGTTATTGAGCTGAATTGCCTCTAAAATTCATCTAATTTTGGAGGAAGTTAATAAAGTTTTTTGTTTTGTTTTTTCTTTTAGTTATAAAATAATGAGATTTTTCAGAATCTCTGAAATAGAAAATACCAATATAGTATTATAGTTTTAATCTGGGAAATGACTTCATGTTCAGTTGCGGCTGCACTGCTGTTAAAACTGGTGTGTGATTGGAAAACTATAATAAATATACTTACAAGGCGAAGTGTATTTTTATTCTGCACAATATTTTAACATGTTTAATTATGAAGAAATTTTTTTCAGCTGTTATAAACTATATTCCATTGATATCCACACAGTTATGATAGCTGAAAATATTTGATGAGCTAGCCAATATATTTTTATCAGAGATTTTCAACTTGCTCTAAAGAAACATTATTGTTCATCTCATAAAACAAAGTTACTCATAAAATTAACTAAGTTTAACTTGTTTTCTGCACAATATTTTAACATATTTAATTACTAATAAAAGTTATCCAGCTGGTATAAACTGAATTGATATCTACACAGTTAATACAGCTGGTACTACTTGATGAGCTGGTCAATATATTTTTATCAGAGGTTTTCAACCTGCTCAATGGAAAGATTATTGTCTGTTTCATAAAACAACGTTGCTGATAAAAAATAAGATAGAGAAGCACTCACATTGTGAACTTTCGTGCCATTTGCTACATTACTACTTCAAAAGTCATTATTTATTACAGCTTTGGACTGTGACACTGCTGTCACTTTAAGAATGCTAAGTCTTTGTTTTGAAAGTATGAAGAACCCTACATTTTTAAAATGAATCTAGATACTCTTTTTCATCTGTATGCTATCTACAATTTACAATATTTTATTTCGTAATAATGAAAATGTCTGCCTTAATGCAGATTCAGGGATGGCATGACAATGAAACTTCTGATACACACTCACATGAGAGTTGAAGCTGTCTAACTGAAGCCATCATAATTCTTGCTGAATTAGCTAGATTTACCAGAATGCATTCTAATTATCATCTATTTTGCTTAGAAGGAGGAAATACTCACTACAAAGACAAGAATTCCCATTTGAAATTATTGCAAATAATGACTATTCACATGAATAACGATTCCAGGTTGAGGTTGTTTTGGATTTCAAGCTCCTTTGGGGCCCAGTGCCATCATAGACGATGTACCATTGATGCTTCTAGTAGATAATCCTATTCAGTATTACAGATACCAAGAAAATCCTCTGTCTAAATCAAGGCCCAATACTCAGAGTAACTATGCATATTCTTCTCTTGCCTTTTGATGGTTCCTTACCATACTGCTTGAAGATAAGGCTCATGTTCCACTGATATCAGTAGTGTACATGTAAGTCTTCTCTGAACTCAAATAACCATTTCAAGGCCAGTATCCATGTTCAACAGATTTAGGAAATAAACACTGAAATACTTTATTTACACAGTTAAAATTGTCAGCATTTTAAGTTCCTACTTTGATCCAAGTTTAAAGTCGGTAAAAAGTAACTATTTTACTTTTATTTACTTTTATTTAAATGAGAAGTAAAGCATTTTCAGGTCTCCTACTAAATCTGTACTTTGCAGCATTTATGTCAAGAGTGAATGTTCTGATGTATAATGAGTATATTCACATTCACTCAGCCTTAATGCCATGTTTCAGATTTGGTAAGACTTTTACATTTATAAATGGGAACAGTGATTCTGAGGTTCTGAAAATGAACTAAACCTCTGTGCTAGTAGAACATTATCTACACTGGATATCTACAGTTGTAAATTATACGACAGTCAGTGCTGACCAATAGCACACACTAAGAAGACGTAGGCATTGATCCGCCAGCTCTCAGAACTGGGGAAGTACTGTTGGGTTAAAAAAAAATAATAATAACGTAGCATTAATGATGCCAGGTCTTTTTATTCTGCTTTAAATTTTTCTACCTTCTTTCTATTGGTCAGAATTCACTAGCTTTCCTAAATGGGAGAGCACTAGCATGAAGTCTTTTCCTTCTGGCTACTTTCTCTTCAGAAATGTATAAAAGTGTTCCCTTAATTCTCTTCCATGACCCTCTCCTTGTCTGGATATTTTGTTGTATTTAAACAGCATGTTAAAAATTTAGCATTTGAGAGAAGGACAGATAGTCAGAAACATATTGAGAACACGCAACCCCCAGTTCCCCGTAAGTTAGACTGAAAGAAAAAATGAAAAATAGAGGTGGTTAGTACGTGAAGACATCAGGGGATTAAAAGGCCATGGAGGCAATTCCAGCCTCTTGCACCACTTGCACATGCCACAGGAAAATTACAAGCAAGGAGAACTATGCAGTGAAACAGAATTATTGTTTGGGTAGCTTTCATGCTTGAGATTATCACTATTATTATTTTTGTCCTTCCCATTTTCTTTTAATATATAGCTACTAACTAAAGTAGAGAAGGGGAATAAGACATTTTTGTTTCACAATTACACTGGAATGTTGTTTTGCTAATTAGTTTGCAGAAGCTGTCATGCTAGTCGATATTCTCTACTCTGCTGAAGACAGCATTATTGTCTGATTTATGTTTTGACTCATCCCCTTGTCCCCTTACATTAATTGTCTGCTGTTGATAATCATTTAACTAAATATGTCTGGGGAAACAGGGTGAATAACAGTAATGCAGAAAACAAAGATTATAACCATTGTATTTAAAACAAAAAAGATTTTATGCATTCAGAAAAAGATGGGTTAAATATTCTCTACAAAAAAAAAAAAAAAACCTTCTGACTTCCAGGGCACCCCTAGCTTTTCATGACAGATAACATAAGACTTTGTAAAAACATATATTTAAGTAAACACAAACAAATCTAATTACATATAGAGAGATATATAAATATTAATATATGTTATTAAATTATATTACATTAATAGATACATACGTACATGTGCAATGATATATACACATACACTGTTTGACATATGTTAAATTACATAGAAAGATTTGGAGAAGAAAAAAACAAACAAAAACAAACAAAACAAAACAAAACAAAAAAAAACACCCTGTCCTGCTTTGCTTTCTTCATTTATAGAGAAGAAAAGTAAAATTCAGTCCTAGAGAGTGGCAGAAGGGAACTTACTTCATTTATTTTCCTTATGAGAAGGGTGGATCTAGGAAATCTGTTCAAGAGGAACTATGAAGGAGGCTGTTTCATATTTCTATATTAATTATAATGCTCAAGCAGATTATTTTGGGTTTCTAATCTTGCCTTCTGTTCTATATACCAATTTGAAATCTGTTTTTAAGGCACTTAAACTCACAATGGATAAAAACTTAATGTGTTCACCAATTCAACGACCCCTTTGGGTGAAGAATATGCACGGTCCTTCAGAAATCATCTTCGAACACTTAGATCTGCAAAGTCAGCTGGACAGATCCAGGGAAGTTCTAACAAAATCTTCAAGAAGGATATAAATAGCATACAGCACAACTCTCATTAACACTTCTTCCTCTTTTCAGTAGTAGGAAAGACAAAAAACTGCAGGAATTGAAAGTAATTTAATCATCGATTGTTCTTACTTAAATTGAATCAATATTCAAAGTTGCCTGTCTGGGCTTTAGAGCACTGGCCCTCTGCCTTCCATGTGGAATTCTATTCTAAATTATGCAGTTCCTTTGGTAACCCAATTTTGTCTTGTTTATGTGTGCATATGTGCTCTTTTACCTTCTTTTTCCTCTTTTGCTGTAAGTTGTGATGGAAATTGGCTGGTAACTGAAATTTACATTTCTTAGAGCGAATGTTAGATAAAATGGTTGGTCTTGGTCAAAACTTTTGCCATTAAAAATCCTCTGTGGTATTTCAGCCCCTTTGTTGGTGTGAAAAGATAACACTTATTTCTTTACTATCTAAATTGATGTTTTAGCCTGGGAGCTAACATGAAGTGGAAAAAGGAATTTCACCTCTGAAATGAATATTTTAATAAGAAAAGTTCATTACAGCCTAAACAGAATTATCTTTTCAAATTTTAAATACATCTTTCAAAGCCATGCTCCAGTTCTAAGTGTGAGAAACAAAGAGGCTAAGAGCTTCAGTCACAAACTGTTTGTCTTTTTTTTTTCCCTGATAACTGAAAATGGACTTCAGTACCAAAAGAGAGCTGCAGTTTTCTAACCATAGTTCCCATCAAAAATTATGAGCTATTTACTTAAAACTAACTATTCACACCAAGTAGGTACACAGAGCACCAACTCCTTCCACAGATCAATACACGTAATATTTAACATAAGAAGTCTTTGCCATTGATGTGCACACATACTACACATCACATGGAGAATATGGAGATAAAGCAAGTTCCTATACCAAATTAGAACTGTAGAAATGTATAAAATATGCAGAACTCATTTTAAGTGTCATCAGGAAAGAGCTTGTAAGAAAGGAGACTTTGGTTCAGGTAATTGGTTGCACTGACTGCCTTGAATCTTCTTGTAATGATAAGGTAAGTACCTGTACAATATTTGCACAGGAGATGATCTTTTATAACAAGTGTCTGAGGTGCAAGAAGCAGTTGAAAGTCTTTGTGGTATTAGAGGTGCTGACACAGAGAAAGAAATATTTAATAATATTCCAGTAGGGTACAACACTGAGAAGGCGGCATCATGGCCTTTAATTACTCACAAAACAGGGCTCCATTCAGACCCCATCCTTCATCTTCAGTACTAAAATCACATATGATCTTATCGCTATAGTCACCCATGACAGCCATGACCAAGATTTGAAAGAAGAAACCATAATGGTAGACTGCTGAGGATATCATAAAAAGGAGCATCATGTGTTTGTGTAGTTGACTCCCTGTTAAAGGAACTGAGGCTTCCTTCTGCTGGCCTGACAGGGAGTCTCAAGGGGTTTGCTGACTCCTGGGTGTCAAGATCCAGGCCATTTCTGGAAGGGTGCCTCAGCTTGTCAAGGACATGGACTGATGTCCAGTGTTGTTCTTTTATGTGAGCATGAACTACACTGGATCAAAACTTGTTCAACATCCTTATCAGTGATATGAGTGAAGAAATAGAAAGCATCCCAAACTAGCTGGTTCCTGATATAAAGCTAGGAGGAGTGACTAACACACCAGAAGTCTGTGTTGACATTCACACAAACCTGGACAGGCTGAAGAGTTGAAGAGGAACATGATGAGATTCAACAAGGGCAAGTATAGATTCCTGTATCTAGGGCGGAATAACCACCTGCAGCAGTACAGGATGGGGGCTGACCTGCTGGAAACAAGCTCTACAAAGAAGGACCTGGGTGTCTTGGTGGACGACAGGTTAGCCATAAGACAGCAAGGTGCATTTGTGGCCAAGAAGGCCAGTGGTACCCTCGTGTGAATTAAAGAGTGTGGCCAGCAGGCTGAGAGAGATGATCCTCCACCTCTCTGTTCCAGTGAGTCCACATCTGGAGTACTATGGCCGTATGTGAGTTGCACATTCAAGAAAGGCAGGAAATATCTGGAGAGAATCCAATAGAGAGCTATTAAGATGATGGGGGGTCTAAAGCATCTTTCTTATGACGAAAATGTGAGACACTCTGAGGCACCTGGGAATGTTCACCCTGAAGAGGAGAAGACTGACGTATGGGATCCTACACTGGATCTAAAGAGTCTATCTATAGACTAATATCTAAAGAGTGAGAGTCAAATGGATGGGGACAGACTTTTTGGTGGTGTGCAGCAACAGAGCAAAGGGCAGTGGGCACAAAATGGAATACAGAAAGTATCCATTGGACAGGAGAAATAAGTTCTTTACTGTGATGTTGACAGAAGGAACACATTTGCTCAGAGATGCTGTGGCACTTTCTCCGTGAGATATATGAAAAAACTCCTAGGATGTTTTCCTGTGCAGCCTGCTGGAGAGAATCTGCTTTAGCAGGGTGGACTGGACCAGATGACCCTTCTAACATTTATGATTCTTTGGAGAATAGACTACATTGCTAATCATCAAACTTCTTAGTTAATGAACTCCATCTGTAAAAATGTTTCTTAAGACAAACTAAATAGTATTTATAAATTATAACTACTATATATATATATATATATATATATATATATATATATATATATAAAATTATAAACTACTACTGAAATTCCAATATTTTCTTCCTGCATTTCCATAAAACATTGTCAGGATATGTAGGGAGAAAATTAGAAAGACAAAAGTCCAGCTGAACTGTACCTGATCAGTTATCCTCAGGGTATTCTATCCCCTGACCTAGGAGTTTGCAATGGAGAACAGAATAAACCCCCCATGATTCAGGAGGAATCAGAGACCTGCTACTCCATCTGGATTGCCACAAGTCCATGGGGCCAGAGGGTTTTCAGAGAGCTGGCAGAGGTGTTTGCCAAGCTGCTTACCATTATCTATCAGCATCTCTGTTCAGCTGGAGAGCTTTCAGATAACCGGAGATTTGACAGTAAAAAATGGGTTTCTTAATGCTTTCTTTACATCTGTCTTTACAAGTCTAACCAGTTACTCTTGGAGTACTCTACTCACTAACCTGAAAGTCTGGGACTGGGAGAAAAATAAATCACCCACGTTTCAGGAGGAAACTATTAGAGACCTACTATTCCATCTGGACTGCCACAAGTCCATGCGGCTGGATGGGTTCCAGCAGAGGATGCCAATGGGAGCTGGCATAGTTGATTGATAAATTGCTTTCCACCATCTATTGGCATCCCTGGTCAACCAGAGAGGTCCCAGAGGATTGGAAGCTTGTCACATGACTTCCATCTACACAGGTTCATAAGATGGATCCGGTGAACTACAGGCCTGTCAACCTGACCTCAGTGTCAGGAAAGGTTATGGTGCAGATCACCTTGTGGGAGACCACATGGCATGTATGGGACAACAAGGGGATCAAGCCTAGCCAGCATGGGTTCATGAAAGGCAGGTCCTGCTTGACTAACCTGATCTCTTTCTATGATCAATTGACCCTTCTGGTAGATGAGAGAAAGGCTGTTGACATATTCTAACTCGACTTCAGCAAAGCCTTTGACACTGCTTCCCACGGCATTCTCCTGGAGCTCACATCCCATGGCTTGAACAGGTACACTCTTGCCCGGGTAAGGAACTGTCTGGGTGGTTGGGCCCAGAAAGTGGTAATGAATGGAGTCACATCCAACTGGTGAATGGTCATGAGTGATGTTCCCCAGGAATCAGTACTGGGGTCTTTTCTTTTTCAATATTTTTACTGGTGACCTGGATGAGGGCATTGAGTACACTCTCTGTAAGTTTACAGATGATTTCTAGTTGGGAGGATGTGTTAATCTGCCTGCAGCTAAGAATTCCCTACAGAATGATCTGGACAGGCTGGAGAACTGAGCGGAGACCAGTGGGATGAAGTACAACGAGATCAAGAGCTGGGTTCTGCAGTTAGGCCACAACAACTCCAGGCTACAGTCTTGGGGCTGAATGGCTCGAAGTCTGTATACAGGAAATGGTCCTGGAGGTATTGGTTGATGCTTGGCTGAACATGAGACAGCAGTGTGCCCAGGTGGCCAAGAAGGCCAGCGGCATCCTATCTTATATCAGAAATGGTGCTGCCAGCAGAAGCAAGGAAGTGATCACCACTCTGTACTCAGCACTGTTGAGGCCACACCTTAAGTACTGTCTTTAGTTTTGGGCTGCTCATTACAAGAAAGACAATGAGGCTCTAGAGGGTGTTTAGACAAGGGCAGTGAAGGCAGTGAGAGGTCTGGAGCATTATTGAGGAGTAGCTGAAGGAGCTGGGATTGTTCAGTCTGGAGAAGAGGAAGTTTGGGGGTGATGTTATTGCTCTCAACAACCTGATGGAAGTTTGTGGTGAGCTGGGTGTTGGTCTCTTCTCCCATGTAACTAGCAATAGGACTGGAGAGAATGTTGTGCCAGGGGAGATTCAGGTTGGACATTCACCTGGTGTAGGGAACCTGCTTTGACGGGGGGGCTGGAATCGATAATCTCTTGAGGTCCTTTCCAACCCTTATGATTCTATGTTTCTATGATTATGAAATAGTTATTCTATAAGGTAGTAGTCAGGCACTGGAATGGGCTGCCTAGGAAGGTGTCAGAGTCACTGTTCAAGAAACATTTAGTTGTTGTACTTAGGGACATGTTTTAGTGGGTAATATTGGTGATGGATGGATTGTTGGACTGAATGATCTCAGAGGTTTTTTCCAACCTTGGAGATTCTACGACTCTATGAATGGCAAGGCCTACCTGATCAACCTTATCTCCTTCTATGTTTGAGTGTCCCTGCTGATGGATGAGGAAAAGGCTGTTCACACAGTTGTTTCTCTCCAGTTTACAGGAGGGAGAGGAGGTTCTCTTGATATATGTGTACCCAACAGTACAGCAGGTCAAATGTTAGCCTGACCAGTTTACTAGAAATCCTTTTTGCTTAGAGAGATGGGGAAGGGAAGATGGGCAATAGAAAAGAGACAGGAAATAAAAGCAAAAAGTTTTCATAGAAAGCAAGAAAAAGATTGGGATTCCAATGTAGCTCATAGTTCAGATGTTGATCTTCAGTAGCAATGGTGTGTTGGGTCTGTCATGGTTTTATGATTTTTGGTATTGGTATTCCACATCATAACAACATGTAGTGCATTAAGAGTTAAAGAGTTAATACTCCAACTCCATAGATCATTGATATTTTCTGGGTATACCTGTCTCAGAAGAGAAGAACTATATTCCCCAGAAGACTTCGCGATGCTTTGCATTTTTACGTATTTTCCGCTCAGAGGGAAAAGATAAAAACCCTCTGCGGTCACGGGACATTCTCTTTCCTTCGGGATCGACTCAGCAGTGGGTGCTCGCTGCCGTATCGCCTTCAGCGTTAGCATAAGGCCTTCGGTTTATCGGACACTCTCTCTTGCTCCTTTTATTTGATTTATTAGCTTCAATTCCAATTATATTGTATTATATTGTGTTATTTTGCTTTCTGATATCTTATTTAGTAAATTAGCTTTCCTCCTCAGATCGTTGCCGCTGTTTTGTTTCTAGGCCCATCTCCCTTTTTCCTTTTCCCTTTCCCCCTTCCCCTTTCCTGGGGCGTGGGTCTGTGGGTCCCCCACACCAATCGTCACGGAACCGGGCCGATCCAGCCCGGTAAACCGTTGACAGGGTCAGAGGAGGTTGTGTTGTTCAGTTGACAATGACTTCTTTCTTCTTAATGACAGTACAAACTAATCTATGAGTCCAAAGTGTCTGAGTCAAATAATTGGAGTGGCAGCTTCTGGTCTGTGGATCTCAGCAGGAAATCCTTTGTTCCCACCTTCCAGGCCTTACCAGCAGATAAGAGGGACCAGGGAGATGCCAAATTGTATCTTGACTTTGCAGGATACAATGGTATTGGCCCACAAGCCAAATTGTATCTTGCCTTTGCAGGATACAATGGTATTGGCCCACAATCTCCCGTCACAGTTATTTGGTCACAGACCATATCTTCAGCCAGTAAGCACTCCCTTTTGAAGGCAAACAGCTTCAAAGAAGTGTTTTAAATTGTAAAACTGTCCACAGAGTGGTGGTACCCACCACACTGTGTCACCAACCACTCACACCCTAGACTAGTCAGAGTCTTATCTCAGGAAGTGCCTCAGAAAGTAATCCTTGAGCCAAGAAAGAAAAGAAGGATTCACAAAGCAGTCTACCTAAACTTCCACAGAGCACTTGACACTATCTCCCAACACTATTTTAGAGATAATTTGGAAGATAATTTGGAAGTTTCAATTAAAGATAATTTGGAAGTTTGGAAGGAAGTTTGGAAAGAAGGAAGGAAATTTGGAAGGAAGGAAGGAAGTTTGGAAGGAAGTTTGGAAGGAAGTTTGGAAGGAAGGAAGGAAGTTTGGAAGGAAGGAAGTTTGGAAGGAAGGAAGGAAGTTTGGAAGGAAGGAAGGAAGTTTGGAAGGAAGGAAGTTTGGAAGGAAGGAAGTTTGGAAGGAAGGAAGGAAGTTTGGAAGGAAGGAAGGAAGTTTGGAAGGAAGTTTGGAAGGAAGTTTGGAAGGAAGGAAGTTTGGAAGGAAGGAAGTTTGGAAGGAAGGAAGTTTGGAAGGAAGTTTGGAAGGAAGTTTGGAAGGAAGTTTGGAAGGAAGTTTGGAAGGAAGTTTGGAAGGAAGGAAGTTTGGAAGGAAGGAAGTTTGGAAGGAAGTTTGGAAGGAAGTTTGGAAGGAAGTTTGGAAGGAAGTTTGGAAGGAAGTTTGGAAGGAAGTTTGGAAGGAAGTTTGGAAGGAAGTTTGGAAGGAAGGAAGTTTGGAAGGAAGGAAGGAAGGAGGTTTGGAAGGAAGGAAGTTTGGAAGGAAGGAAGTTTGGAAGGAAGGAAGGAAGGAAGTTTGGAAGGAAGGAAGGAAGTTTGGAAGGAAGGAAGTTTGGAAGTTTGGAAGTTTGGAAGTTTGGAAGTTTGGAAGTTTGGAAGTTTGGAAGTTTGGAAGGAAGTTTGGAAGGAAGGAAGTTTGGAAGGAAGGAAGTTTGGAAGGAAGGAAGTTTGGAAGGAAGGAAGTTTGGAAGGAAGGAAGTTTGGAAGGAAGGAAGGAAGTTTGGAAGGAAGGAAGTTTGGAAGGAAGGAAGGAAGGAAGGAAGTTTGGAAGGAAGTTTGGAAGGAAGGAAGGAAGTTTGGAAGGAAGTTTGGAAGGAAGGAAGTTTGGAAGGAAGTTTGGAAGGAAGTTTGGAAGGAAGTTTGGAAGGAAGTTTGGAAGGAAGTTTGGAAGGAAGTTAGTTTGGAAGTTTGGAAGTTAGGAAGTTAGGAAGTTACGAAGTTAGGAAGTTAGGAAGTTTGGAAGGAAGTTTGGAAGGAAGGAAGGAAGTTTGGAAGGAAGTTTGGAAGGAAGGAAGTTTGGAAGGAAGGAAGTTTGGAAGGAAGGAAGGAAGTTTGGAAGGAAGGAAGGAAGTTTGGAAGGAAGGAAGTTTGGAAGGAAGGAAGGAAGTTTGGAAGGAAGTTTGGAAGGAAGTTTGGAAGGAAGTTTGGAAGTTTGGAAGGAAGTTTGGAAGGAAGTTTGGAAGGAAGTTTGGAAGGAAGGAAGTTTGGAAGGAAGGAAGGAAGTTTGGAAGGAAGGAAGTTTGGAAGGAAGGAAGGAAGTTTGGAAGGAAGGAAGGAAGTTTGGAAGGAAGGAAGGAAGTTTGGAAGGAAATTTGGAAGGAAGTTTGGAAGGAAGGAAGTTTGGAAGGAAGGAAGGAAGTTTGGAAGGAAGGAAGGAAGTTTGGAAGGAAGGAAGGAAGTTTGGAAGGAAGGAAGGAAGGAAGTTTGGAAGGAAGTTTGGAAGGAAGGAAGGAAGTTTGGAAGGAAGTTTGGAAGGAAGGAAGGAAGTTTGGAAGGAAGTTTGGAAGGAAGTTTGGAAGGAAGTTTGGAAGGAAGTTTGGAAGGAAGTTTGGAAGGAAGGAAGGAAGTTTGGAAGGAAGGAAGTTTGGAAGGAAGGAAGGAAGTTTGGAAGGAAGGAAGGAAGTTTGGAAGGAAGTTTGGAAGGAAGTTTGGAAGGAAGTTTGGAAGGAAGGAAGTTTGGAAGGAAGTTTGGAAGGAAGTTTGGAAGGAAGTTTGGAAGGAAGTTTGGAAGGAAGTTTGGAAGGAAGGATGTTTGGAAGGAAGGATGTTTGGAAGGAAGGAAGTTTGGAAGGAAGGAAGTTTGGAAGGAAGGAAGGAAGGAAGTTTGGAAGGAAGGAAGGAAGTTTGGAAGGAAGGAAGTTTGGAAGGAAGGAAGTTTGGAAGGAAGGAAGGAAGTTTGGAAGGAAGGAAGGAAGTTTGGAAGGAAGGAAGTTTGGAAGGAAGGAAGTTTGGAAGGAAGGAAGTTTGGAAGGAAGGAAGGAAGTTTGGAAGGAAGGAAGTTTGGAAGGAAGTTTGGAAGGAAGTTTGGAAGTTTGGAAGGAAGGAAGTTTGGAAGGAAGGAAGTTTGGAAGGAAGGAAGTTTGGAAGGAAGGAAGGAAGTTTGGAAGGAAGGAAGTTTGGAAGGAAGGAAGGAAGTTTGGAAGGAAGGAAGGAAGGAAGTTTGGAAGGAAGGAAGTTTGGAAGGAAGGAAGGAAGTTTGGAAGGAAGGAAGTTTGGAAGGAAGTTTGGAAGGAAGGAAGTTTGGAAGGAAGTTTGGAAGGAAGTTTGGAAGGAAGGAAGGAAGTTTGGAAGGAAGTTTGGAAGGAAGGAAGGAAGTTTGGAAGGAAGTTTGGAAGGAAGGAAGGAAGTTTGGAAGGAAGGAAGTTTGGAAGGAAGGAAGTTTGGAAGGAAGGAAGTTTGGAAGGAAGTTTGGAAGGAAGGAAGTTTGGAAGGAAGGAAGTTTGGAAGGAAGTTTGGAAGGAAGTTTGGAAGGAAGGAAGGAAGTTTGGAAGGAAGGAAGGAAGTTTGGAAGGAAGGAAGTTTGGAAGGAAGGAAGTTTGGAAGGAAGGAAGGAAGTTTGGAAGGAAGGAAGTTTGGAAGGAAGGAAGGAAGTTTGGAAGTTTGGAAGGAAGTTTGGAAGGAAGGAAGTTTGGAAGGAAGTTTGGAAGGAAGGAAGTTTGGAAGGAAGTTTGGAAGGAAGTTTGGAAGGAAGTTTGGAAGGAAGTTTGGAAGGAAGTTTGGAAGGAAGTTTGGAAGGAAGGAAGGAAGTTTGGAAGGAAGGAAGGAAGGAAGGAAGGAAGTTTGGAAGGAAGGAAGGAAGGAAGTTTGGAAGGAAGGAAGGAAGGAAGTTTGGAAGGAAGGAAGTTTGGAAGTTTGGAAGGAAGGAAGTTTGGAAGTTTGGAAGTTTGGAAGTTTGGAAGTTTGGAAGTTTGGAAGTTTGGAAGGAAGTTTGGAAGTTTGGAAGGAAGTTTGGAAGGAAGGAAGTTTGGAAGTTTGGAAGGAAGGAAGTTTGGAAGGAAGGAAGTTTGGAAGGAAGGAAGTTTGGAAGGAAGTTTGGAAGGAAGGAAGTTTGGAAGGAAGTTTGGAAGGAAGGAAGTTTGGAAGGAAGGAAGTTTGGAAGGAAGTTTGGAAGGAAGGAAGTTTGGAAGGAAGGAAGGAAGGAAGTTTGGAAGGAAGTTTGGAAGGAAGGAAGGAAGTTTGGAAGGAAGGAAGGAAGGAAGTTTGGAAGGAAGTTTGGAAGGAAGGAAGTTTGGAAGGAAGTTTGGAAGGAAGGAAGTTTGGAAGGAAGGAAGGAAGGAAGTTTGGAAGGAAGGAAGGAAGGAAGTTTGGAAGGAAGGAAGGAAGGAAGTTTGGAAGGAAGGAAGGAAGGAAGTTTGGAAGGAAGTTTGGAAGGAAGTTTGGAAGGAAGGAAGTTTGGAAGGAAGTTTGGAAGGAAGTTTGGAAGGAAGGAAGTTTGGAAGGAAGGAAGTTTGGAAGGAAGGAAGTTTGGAAGGAAGGAAGGAAGTTTGGAAGGAAGGAAGGAAGTTTGGAAGGAAGGAAGTTTGGAAGGAAGGAAGTTTGGAAGGAAGGAAGTTAGGAAGGAAGTTAGGAAGGAAGGAAGTTAGGAAGGAAGTTAGGAAGGAAGGAAGTTAGGAAGGAAGTTAGGAAGGAAGGAAGTTAGGAAGGAAGGAAGGAAGGAAGTTAGGAAGGAAGGAAGGAAGGAAGTTAGGAAGGAAGGAAGGAAGGAAGGAAGGAAGGAAGGAAGGAAGGAAGGAAGGAAGGAAGGAAGGAAGGAAGGAAGGAAGGAAGGAAGGAAGGAAGGAAGGAAGGAAGGAAGGAAGGAAGGAAGGAAGGAAGGAAGGAAGGAAGGAAGGAAGGAAGGAAGGAAGGAAGGAAGGAAGGAAGGAAGGAAGGAAGGAAGGAAGGAAGGAAGGAAGGAAGGAAGGAAGGAAGGAAGGAAGGAAGGAAGGAAGGAAGGAAGGAAGGAAGGAAGGAAGGAAGGAAGGAAGGAAGGAAGGAAGGAAGGAAGGAAGGAAGGAAGGAAGGAAGGAAGGAAGGAAGGAAGGAAGGAAGGAAGGAAGGAAGGAAGGAAGGAAGGAAGGAAGGAAGGAAGGAAGGAAGGAAGGAAGGAAGGAAGGAAGGAAGGAAGGAAGGAAGGAAGGAAGGAAGGAAGGAAGGAAGGAAGGAAGGAAGGAAGGAAGGAAGGAAGGAAGGAAGGAAGGAAGGAAGGAAGGAAGGAAGGAAGGAAGGAAGGAAGGAAGGAAGGAAGGAAGGAAGGAAGGAAGGAAGGAAGGAAGGAAGGAAGGAAGGAAGGAAGGAAGGAAGGAAGGAAGGAAGGAAGGAAGGAAGGAAGGAAGGAAGGAAGGAAGGAAGGAAGGAAGGAAGGAAGGAAGGAAGGAAGGAAGGAAGGAAGGAAGGAAGGAAGGAAGGAAGGAAGGAAGGAAGGAAGGAAGGAAGGAAGGAAGGAAGGAAGGAAGGAAGGAAGGAAGGAAGGAAGGAAGGAAGGAAGGAAGGAAGGAAGGAAGGAAGGAAGGAAGGAAGGAAGGAAGGAAGGAAGGAAGGAAGGAAGGAAGGAAGGAAGGAAGGAAGGAAGGAAGGAAGGAAGGAAGGAAGGAAGGAAGGAAGGAAGGAAGGAAGGAAGGAAGGAAGGAAGGAAGGAAGGAAGGAAGGAAGGAAGGAAGGAAGGAAGGAAGGAAGGAAGGAAGGAAGGAAGGAAGGAAGGAAGGAAGGAAGGAAGGAAGGAAGGAAGGAAGGAAGGAAGGAAGGAAGGAAGGAAGGAAGGAAGGAAGGAAGGAAGGAAGGAAGGAAAATTTGCTTTCATTTGTATAGAGAGTATACATACATTTATTTTCATATATATATTTTTATATATACTTTATATTTAAATATGAACATTTGTAAATATGAGAAAATTGGAATATTTGTGCATTGTTGTTGCTGTGGAAAAAAATAAGTATTTCTTTCAGTCCTCATGGACTTGGGTGTTCAAAACTGTCCTGGGGAATGTCTATCCTGTCCATCTTTTTTGCATGTAATACAATCTTTATAGAAGTGACAGAGAAGTCCAGATGATTTTTTCCTTTTCTATATGGAGGATTTGTTGTGAATAAGAATGAATCTCTGCTTTGCAGATAAATCCAAAAGCATGACCTATAAGAATTTTTATCTCTCCTTTCATTTTATTGACAAATTCTGGGATGTGCATCCCATCTGCTGTGAGACAGGAATTTGCATAAGGCAGAGGGCACAGAATAATGCTTTACTTTCTGCTATTTCTACAAACTAAATGTCTGTAAATAAGTTCACAAACCCTGCTATGATCCAGAGAGGAGACCAAAGGGAGGAAAGATATTGGCTCTACTGAAAGGCATCCTCAGTTTTATATAGACCAGTAGACTGAGGATTACTCTTATTTTTATTTTTGTCTTTATTTTATTTGTGGGCAGGAATATACAGACAGATTTTATTTGCTTGAAATAAGAAGTTAACACCAAACTGCAAAATTATTGATTCTGGGAGTATAGCACTCATCTTAATCATATATTATTTATCACTTATGAGAGCCTTATATCCTTAACTGTTATCTACAAATGGTTCCTAAAAACTGCTGAATAATCTAGTGGAACATTATTCAATTGTTGTACTTTTTATTATTTATTCAATTGTTGTACAATTTTCTGTAATGAATGTAACAGAATTTCCTAATGAAATTAAAAACAAATGACCGGAATAGCCACAATGATAACAAGGCCCTGGAACGTGTTCAAAGAAGGGCGACAAAGCTGGTGAGGGGTCTGGAACACAGGCCATATGAGGAGAGGCTGAAAGAGCTGGGAATGTTCAGCCTGGAGAAGAGGAGGCTCAGGGGAGACATTATTGCCCTCTACAACTTCCCGAAGGGAGGCTGTATTGAGCTGGGGGCTGGTCTCTTCTCTCATGTAATTACTGAGAGGACTAGAGGAATGGTTTCAAGCTGTGCCAAGGGAGATTCAGGTTAGACATTAGGAATTACTACTTCTCAGAAAGGGTGGTCAGGCACTGGGATGAACTGCCCAGGAAGGTGGTGGAGTCGACGACACTGGGGGTGTTCAAGGAATGACTGGATGTTTTGTTGAGGGACATGGTTTAGTGGGAGCTATGGGTGGTAGGTGAATGGTTGGACTGGTTGATCTTGTAGGACTTTTCCAACCTTGGTGATTCTATGATTCTATTCTATGAAAAACAGTCCACTTGTAGTCCATAGAATTTAGTAGCAAATTAAACCTTTCTTTATTGCTCATTGTCTCCCTTGATAAAACTCTTCTCATAAATTTACAAAACGAACATCATCCTTCTTCACTTCACTTGAAACTATATATTTTTATATAATTTCTTCATTATTTAAAATTGTTTTTATTATTAACAAAATATCCCTTGAAGTATGTATAAAAATTGAAAAAAAAAGGAATGTCTTTGCTTAAACTAAACGTATAAGTCACTTTGAATAATTATGATGGACATGTTATGAACTATAACCTTGTTAAAGGATTCTTAAATAAAAAAAAAAAAGCAATAGGACTTTAATTCTATTACATTTTCTGGTTTTGTAATTATATATATGATTTAAGAGCCATGTTCTCATTTACATTAAAGGTTTTCTGTAGACATCCCATACTGATATAGTAAAGATTTTCCATCTTACCCAGATATAAAACATATTAACTTCAGATGAAGATCAGATGATAAATACTTAAATTTGTCTTTTTGTCCTCTACAGGACTATACTGTGAGAAAACTGTTATAAAAACCCTGCAAGATGTTTTCTGCACAGATGAGAGGCAGTATATCTGCTAACACTCCACAAAACAGAGGTCAATGTGGTCCTTCTGACGACATTACCTTAGACAACATGTCAGGATTGATTTCTAACATTCTATCATTACTTCCAATGAACTTTGTCTCATCTTTTGGTTAATTGCCCTAAAATATGTTGTAGTAATCATCTCTAGAGTACAAAACCTAGATTCAGATATCCACAGTGTGTTCATGAGTTAGCTAAATAAATTATAAGTCATTGGAATAATTCAAGATTGTATGGAAGAGTAGTATCAAAACTGCCCTGATTCTCCATCTGTATCAGTAAAACATTTAGAGGACATATTCCCCACATATGTGTATTTATTTATAAATTACATTCACATGCAACTGTTCTAATATATTATAAACAATATAGAAATATATGAAAAATAAAAAAGAAAAAAAAAAAACCCAAAGTTGAAATAAACTTATTTTATTGTCATTATTTTATTTATCATCTATAAAAACATTTCCTTTTCCACTTCATTGTATTGTCTTGCACACGTCTTGGAATCCACTGCAGCCCAATTTCAAGACCGTTTGTCTAGAGAGATGTGTCAGACCTCCAGCTCCTGATTTACAATAGTGCAAGCCACACAAATGTCATGCCTAATGTATGCAAGCTTCAGGCAGGTCACTTGGCTAGTTACACGTGCCTACTGTGTTACTGAGAAAAAAAAAAAAATTAGTCTGAGTCTTTATGACAAATTGAGTGCTTCATGGGTTTTCTGTTATTTCTTTTCTCTTTTTTTTGGAAAATATTTCTTTCCAATGTTTTAAGCTCTTTCATTCCCACCAGAAAAAAATAAAAAAATAAAAAAAGAGAGAGAGAGAAAGGAAACATGAGTTGTGGGATCACTACATGCTGCCAGTAAAGTTTGTGTGTGCTTCTGGTCTCTGTAAACAGCAGTCCTTTTGTGATACCACACCATGGGGAGTTTATAAAAACAAAAAAAAGAGATGAACAGTGCCTAGACCTATGCACACCCACACAGTCTGATCAGCTAGCTATGTACAACTGTACGCTGGTCAAGAATGTAATTTGCCTTCCAGTAGCGAGACATAACATGAGTTTTTATCAACTTATTACAAAGATGAAGAGTTATACTGCTGTTATCACCAAGGTCATACCATGAGAGTTTTAGCTCAAATAAAAAGGTGTAGAATTTTCTGATTGTGAGAAAACATAGAATGATATAAGCATTAGGGGAAAAATAAAATACAAACCAATAAAAGCTTTAAAACAGAGCAAATCTCATATAGAATTTATATCTAAACTAGATTAAATACTGATGGAGGTAAGGCTTGGGAAGGAATAACACCTTCCTACCTGTGGTCATTTGTACTGTAAAATTCTGAGGCGTGCTTCTGACTCCTAGGGATTTACAGCTCTTTGTGCTGTTATTTCATCTGGAAATGGGCTTCAACCACAAAAAAAAGACAATAGTTCTGTGAAGCAGCTTAATCCTTTACAAAAATAAATAACTAGATAAATAAATAAATGAATGAATAAATGGAAAGAAAAAAGAAAAAAAAAAAAAAGGATCAAAACAAAGGAAAGAAAAAAACAAACGAACAAACAACAAGGAATACTGCAGCCTTTTCCGAGCTAAGACAGTTTTTCTCCCTGCTCTAGTGCTGATCAGCTGAAAAAGCAATGATAGGGCACTTTATCTAAAAATGCCTATTTACTCTCGGTAATTAACCCCTAATTCAGAAGCTGGACAGATAAAGATAATCAAAGTGTAAAACACCTGGTGTAATTGGAGCTTAAAAATGTCTTCTACCATCTGTATATTTTGCAGTATATGCATTTTCTTTCATCTCCGTGCCACAAATCCTTGCTCAAAGGAGTCATTTGTCTGCATGAAAAGCTGTGGATAAATCTCTTCTTTTTTTTTTTCTTTTTTTTTTCTCTCTCTCCTCTTAAAGCTTTTTTTAAAGACTCTTTATGCTCATGCCAGTTTTCTTATGAAGAAGTAACCTACAATACAATTTCAGAATTTGAAATACTAGGATTTTCTCCCACAATTGTACTTAATATCTTTCCATGAAAATCAAGTTTAAATAAAAAAATCAGCCAAAGTCTTTAAGTGATTTCATGAAAGAAAAAGACTCATCTCAGTTCAGTGGAAAACAGAGAATGGTTCAAGGCAAATATATAAAAGGTTTGTATTCAGAGGAATATATGCATTGTTTCTATTTAGCTATTAAGCAAAATGTTCAGATCAACCTGCAGAGCAACAATTCCATTTTTTATATTAGCTTCTCCAGTTCTCATCCTGTGTTGCCTGACAAGCACCGTACGGTGATGACAGCAGGGACAAGTGTAGCTGGCATGATGTGTGTTGTTTCCATTAGTGCACTACAGTGACTTCACTGAGAGAAGAAAATAAGAATTGCTTACATCCAGGAGTTGGATGCAATCAAATGACCATGCAATACTTGTTCTTGGTAAATAAATGCAATGTTAACAGCTATGAGAAGAAAAGAGTTGAATTCAAACAGCCAGCTAGGAGTAAAACAGTAAGTGACATGCTTGCAATGAAATGAAAGGATTAAAAAGTGTAAGTACATTTGAAGTTCTCCTGTCAGTCCCAATTGCCAGTCATAGGTCTTGGGTCCTTGTCCCTGGTCTTGCAGAACAAAGCAGAAGTCATACATCTAGCACTATTCCACTGGAGTGAGATTAGTAATAAAGGATTGGATGAGACCTTAATCACTGAATCCATCCCATAGGAAACTAGACACATTCTAACTATTTCAGAAGAGACAATGTAAAAGTAATGCTTTCTCCTGAAACTCAAAGGCACAAAAGAGTTGCTATCATCCAAATCAAAGAGAAAAATAATGACCATTTTTCTCCAATTGATTTAAGTCTTATGAGTGATTTAGCATCTTAATTGTCTCATTCTACAGTGTATAGAAATGACACACACTGGAAAACTTGGCAGTGGTCTGCATCTCATTACTAGCACCTCTGGCTGATTTATCAGCTTGAAAATGTGTTTTAATCTGCATAAAAATGGAGTCTGCAAACTGATTTGGATTAAACAGGTCTGACTGTAATTCCTTTTGGTATCCTCATTTGAACAGCACATCAATCATGATGACCTCTTTTGATAATAATGTTACCATAATATCTAATTTCATATTAATTCTATTGTAATTTAGTGGGCATTCATTCTAACAGTAATTCCTATGGAATTATATCTGACATCCCCATGAGTACCAAAATAACTCAACATGATAAATGTTATTACATTGAATACCAAAGGAGGCAATAATGATTTGCCATTTATAATAAAATGTTGCCCGCAAACCATTAGTGGACATTACTGCCTGGTGTTAAAGACGTTCCTGTGTAAATCTGTTCACATCCAACTTCATCCAGAATATCTCCCCTGTGTGCCAACGTGAGTTTGAAGAGAGTTGCTAAGACATCCATTTTCTGGAATCATGATACGTATGATTTATAATCTGCTGCTAAGCATATTTAATCAGCAATCTCACTGAATTTCACCAGTCAAACCTCAGCAGCCTGTCAATGAGAAAATCTTGAAAGAGCACAGAGAACCTCAGCAGTGGTTGAGCCAAGACTTTCTCATACCCTCGTCCTTCATTAGCTTTAAATTAGTTCCTCCATGCTATAATAACAGGCGCTCTGTTCCTCAAGGCCTCTGCCTGTCTGTTAAGGCACAAATATGAACTCTCATACATTGCTCCATATATAATAATAAATGTATATCTTTATATTCATTTAAAACTCATATACCTCTGTTGATAGACATATATATATAGCTTAGAAAGTGTAAAGCAAGCAAAGGCGGTGACAGAGCCTTTATTTGAGGTAGAGGTGCTACAGAAAGGGATGTCAGAGATAAGGGGGATGAACTCACCCCTCCCGGCGACCGTTCAGGTGAAGGAACGCGGCTGCCTCTCGTTCGAACACTGGCGCAACGGAAGGAAGAGAGCCGGGGAGGGGGGGGCAACCCGCGCGGGCTCTGAGTGTATCTGTGCTCCCAGAAACACCACCGAGCGGGAGAGAGCGAGAGGTCGGGTGGACCTGGGCTCCTCCACTCTGCTCACTCAGATGCTCATTCACTGGTTCAGGCAGTGATCAGGCAATCCCACTACACTCCACCCCTTCACAGCATGAACCAGCAACTGAGCAGGTTGGGCATAATCTCCTGCTGTTCTGATGGCTCAAAATACCAAGTACGTCACGATGCATGTACAATACCCGCTGCAGTGTAGAATGTTAAGACACAGAAGGCCATTATTTGTAGTCCCTTCCTGTGGTTTTTTGGGCCAGTAGTTGATGTTCCTTCTGGAGTCGTATCTTCTTTAAGGACCAGTAGGTTCACACTCACCAGTTGCCAAAAGTTCAGCAGTCCACCACTGGATGTCATGATGTTTCCTCATGGTCACTGGAGCATGCTGGAGTGATGTTGCTCCTGCCAGCTGTCCTGTGAACTTGATAACCTCAAGGGGAGTAATACAGATTTTTAACAGGTACAAGGAGGGGTAAGTCTGCCCTCCCTGGTAAGATACAGGCCGTATTTCAGTCTTGAGTCAATACCTCTGCCTGTACTGAAGCATGGCCTGGCCTTCGATACCATACCCTTTGGCCTGGTATCTGTGGTTGGATCACTATATCAGGTACCAAGGGGGGAGTTCTAATTTGCCATAAGGACATGATTAATTTCCCCTTTGCAATGAAAACTGGAGTGGCAACTACAACCTCTGTTGGCCATGCACCGACCACAGGAGGGTTTACTGATCCCCCAACCTCGAACAATCTCCCCCATAGATTCATAGATTCATAGATTCATTAGGTTGGAAAGGACCTACAAGATCATCTAGTCCAACCATCCTCCCACCACCATTCCTACCCACCAAGCTACTAAATCAAATCCCTTAGTACCTCATCGAAACGCTTCTTGAACAGCGCTAGGGACGGTGCCTCAACCACCTCCCTTGGCATGCCATTCCAGTGCCTGACCACTCTTTCAGAGAAAAATTTTTCCTCAAATCTAATCTAAATCTTCCCTGGCGCAACTTGTGGCCATTCCCTCTCGTCCTGTCATTAGTTATCTGGGAAAAGAGGCCAACCCCCTCCTCACCACAGCCTCCCTTCAGGAAGTGGTAGAGTGCGATGAGGTCTCCTCTGAGCCTCCTTTTCTCCAGACTAAACAATCCCAGCTCCCTCAGCCGCTCCTCGTAAGACCTGTTAGGTCTTGTAAGGTCAAGGTGCAAGGAGACCACACCATTTTGGTCCTACTTGCACCTTCCAAAGCCATTTTACCTTGTGTTTCCCAAGCTCTAGGTCATCAGGGGCAGGGAGCAGAAGATTATTCATGGTGCTAACTTGTGGCCTAAGTGAGGTGTCTTTGCTTGTGATTTGTATCCTAAGTGGAGAGGCCCAAGTTGTCTGCAACATTCTTGAAGTGCTGGGTCTGACATCCCTCGGTCTCTCATTCAAGTCCCGCAGGGTTGCATAAAGCCTCTTGGTCCACCCCTGCAAGGACTGTGAATCTGCCTTCAGAGCAGCCTTCAGGATTCCATTATACCTTTCTATTAGGCCTGCTCCCATTGGATTATAGGGCAGGTAAATACACGTATCCCTGAGGTAGGACTTGAAAAGTCCACTGTCTGTCCTCCCATGTGAATGCAAACTGGTCTTGAGATTCCTTAGCAATTGGAATGCTAAAAAATGCATTTGCTAAATCCAAAACACAGTGATATGTTTCTATTTCTCTACTTAATGTATCCATGAGGGAGACAATGTTGGGTATGGCTGTGTGTATCGGCGGAGTGACTTTATTTTGTTCTCTGCAGTCTTCTGTCATTCGCCATGTACCATCTGGCTTCCTGACTGGCCATATGGGGGAGTTGTATGGGCTGTGTGCAGGTCTAATAATCCATATTCTCTCCAACTCCTGCTCAGTCTTGGTAATTTCTTCTTGCTCACCAGGGAGTCAACATTGTTTCGTATTTGTTATCCAGCAGGGCTGTGGCAAACAAATAGGCTCAATTTTTGCATGGCCCATTAAAATTGCCTGCAACGCCCGGATACTAATACATCTTTCCCTTAGTCTGAACTCTCCCACAGTGGTCTGGAGAGTCAGACCCCACAAGATGTCTATCCCCTATGTGTACTCTGGAACTGGGGCGATAGATACCTTGTGCTCCTGAGGTGGAAGACGCCCAACCCCCAGTTTCAACCACGTTTGGGTTATGGGAATCATCTGCCCCCCAAACCCACCTACCATAGCCTTAGTGCCCAGGAATTTATTTGGGTCCCCATAAATTATGGATGTTTCTGCCCCAGTACTTACCAGCGCCATCACTCATTGTACATTCTTTCTTGACCAATGAACAGTTAATTCAACATAGGGTCTCTGGTCTCCTGTAGAGACCCTAGTCCTGGGGAATTTTGCCTCCTCTGTCATGCCATCAGCTCTGCAATCCCCAAGTCTTTTTCCTCTGACGGCTCGACTGTGGCTGCCCAGGCCGCCTGAGGAGGTTTATGTTTTTTCGATGGCACCATGAAATCTTTCAGATTCCATGTGTCTTGTGGAATGTGTTCTATAAATCGAATTCCTTCCCTTTTGGGGGAGGACTGGAATCTTTGATTTTTGGGCAACTGTTTCCATAGTTGTAGTAATACCTGATTAGGCTGTCCATCAATCTTTTCAAATCGAACTCCTGCTCTTATCAGGTCATTAAACACCTGTCTTCTCGATACCCTGATGGGTCCAGATTGGATTACCTTAGAGGCTGGTCTCCTAGATCGTGGTGGTGGATGGATCTCCGACCTTTCCACCACCATTCGGACATTACGCCTAGCGCGCAGGCGCTCTGTCTCTCCCAGATCTGCCACCAATTGGGCAGCCTGTTGTATGATGGCCTCTGAGGCCACTAGGGTGTTCAGTATGGATACCAAAGTACCATACTGATGAGGCGGAGCTTGCTGCAGGATAAGATCTCTCATTCCTGCTGAGAATTTCATCAGGTCTGGGCTCTCAAAATCTTCCTCATAGATTGCCTCTCTCATACCCATTTCCCGAATATAATTTTGCAGATCTTCCATAGAAGACCATAGACCTGTATTTAATGGGATGTCAGTTTTGTTTGGCCATGTTATAAGGCACGCAGCTGTTAACCATTTAATTAATGGATGATTTTCATCATTATGTTGGACAGAGGCATATAGCCTCTGTCTGAGGGCAGGGTGAGTAGTAATGGATGCCAGTTTTGAAATTTCTGGCTCATTTACCATAACACCTTCTGCCCCCATGTCCCATAAGTGGGGCAGCCATGCTGGTACACTTTGTCTTGGTTTTTGTCTAAAATGCTGTAATAGATCCATCAATTCAGCTGCTGTATATGGGCGAGCTGTTACATGTAAAGTGCTGTGGGCAGGGGGCCACTGGTCAGGGGGCAGCCCCACTGGTCTCTCCCGTATTTTTTTTTTTTGTTTTTTGAGTTACAACTGGTCGGATCTCAAAGGAATCTAGCTCAAGTGGAACTTCAAGATCCAACCTTTTAGTGCCTTCATTTTCAGAGTCTAGATTATGTGGGTTGTCTTCTACAGGGTCCCCGGTGACTTCTAGAGAGAGATTTCGGACCTTCCGTAAGGGAGTGACCGGTTTTGGTATTTTTCCTGTCAAAATTGCAATTTGTTTCTCTATTTCTTCAATACAGTCATGCAAGAGTTGATTTTCATCAAGCAGGCCCCCTTCAGTTGCGTTCATCTGGTTCAAGGCTATCAGCAGCGGGCAATGCCATAGTAGACGCAGCTAATTGCCACTCCCAAGTAGTCAGTACGTTTTAAGTCAGAGAGAGAAGATAGTCAGCTAGTCGGGAGGGGGATTCATGGATGTTTCCTCCATCTCGCAGGGGGCCCCATTTTTCAACAATAGCAGCAATCCCGTGGTATGGGGATCCTAGGAATCCCAGGATATGACCGGGCAAAAGGTCATTTAAGGGGGTGGTCTTTTCCTGTGCAAACCACCCCACGATGTTACTTAGAAAGGTCATAGTGAATGTTTTTAAAAGGTATTAGGCTGCCTGGCTCACAGAGTTTACACTTACTGCAAGCAAAGGCGGTGACAGAGCTTTTATTTGAGGTAGAGGCGCTACAGAAAGAGATGTCAGAGATAAGGGGGATGAACTCACCCCTCCCAGTGACCGTTCAGGTGAAGGAACGCGGCCGCCTCTCGTTCGAACACTGGCGCGCTGGAAGGAAGAGAGCCAGGGAGGGTGGGGGCAACCCGCGCGGGCTCTGAGCGTATCTGTGCTCCCGGAAGTACCGCTGGAAGCATCACCGCGAGGGAGAGAGCGAAAGGTCGGTTGGACCTGGGCTCCTCCGCTCCGCTCACTCAGATGCTCATTCACTAGTTCAGGCTGTGACCAGGCAATCCCACTACAGAAAGGCAGAGGAGTGTATGAGTGATGTTCACCAGGACAATCTTATAGAACAAATTAGACATACCATCATTCTTTAAGAAATAGAGCTTGCAGAAATTGAGTACAGGTATCCTTCATTTGTCTGGATAAGAGCCCCAGGTCATTAGGAGTCACTTCCAGGGTTCATGACCACATCATGAGAATATAGTTATACAGAAACCTGTGCCTAAGGCTTCGTACAGCTCTACATCTACTATTTCTACAAAATCTTATTGAGGGACTCACAAAGAAGAAAGTTTTCAGATTTATATATCAGAAATCTCTGTATATATTTATCTCTGTAAGAGATTATTATCTGACAACACTGATAGACCTGCCAGTTAATGTAAAGATGTTCTGAGAGCTAAATGAAGAATTCAAAATGCATATTGCTTGGATATTCCTACTGAAAGAGGAGAAATTAAGCCTAAAATTCAGATGAAATATGTTTGCTTCTGCTAACAGTGAAGACCGTGAGAAATGCTCAAGCCAGCTTCCAGCACTTGTGAGGTGTTTCCCCTACGCAGTGCTCAACCAGGGTATTGCACTAGAGATTTACAAGCATAAATCTCCAAGAGTTACTGCAATTATCAGTGTGTTCCCTCAGGATCACCATCAAGATAGCAATTGCTACAGTGGTGGAAAGTAAAAAACGGATTTTATTTCTTCAGTGACAATTATAACCTATTCTAGGATATTCTGCATATTTAGCTTACTGTTTGCCCAGAACCACAACTACATCTTGAGTCTTCCTTTTGTTGTGGTTTTTCTGGAGGCTGAAGTGAGGATGAACATAAGAACAGACAGTTCATTCCCATTTTCTGACTGTACAAGTCTATTTTTGTTCACACACCGTGCACACTGATCTACTTTCATTAAAAGGGAACTTGATAGGAAATTGGAGAAATAAGAAGTATTTTTTCACCTTCCATTAGATAGATAAGCTCTTCTTATAAACTCATTGCTCCATTTAAGATGAAAGTACGTTCTCCAAGCAGCAATTACGATATTCACCTTAGGGAATGATTTATACATAAAATTATTGAATGTCACTCTTTGTTATCCAGTGGATTCTTTTATTATATTTTATTTGTTTATTTTCAGAAATCTCTTTGGGAATGTGATTGAGGGGCTTTATCCTGGATTTTTTTTTTTTTCAGAACTACATCTTTCCAACTACAAGGATCATTCAAGTAACTGAACATGCAACTTTCTGCCCTTTCTTCCTTACTGATGAATTTCCTTCCACTGTCACATTCTTATTCTGATCTGTGGTTTTGGAACGGGCTTGTTCAGAAAATAGATGAGTTACACAATACTAGCTATCGTCAACCCTTTTGATTAAATGTATTTCATTAGTATGAAATCTTTAATACAACTTGCTTCTCAGATGCTAATGTGTTCTGGATAGCACATGGACTGCTATCCAGAAAGAATGATCACAGACACAAAAAGCATGAATGCTTTGATGCCTGAAAAAGATAGGAGAGGATATTTTCATCTAATGTCTTAAAAGGGAGATGACTGTGTATTCAAAGAAGTATACCCCTAAAGAGAGAGAGATTGAAACAAAAACAAAACACATACACACACACACATACACACACACACATACACACACACACACACACACACAATCATCTAGTTATTCATTCTCTTTATTAATATAAACTTTTATTCATTTAAAAAGTAGCAAAGGGACAAGGTCCCTGGAGGAATGCAACATGGAGCAGTAGGAGCAGTGAAGAGACAGAAGTCAGTACACTAGCACAGCATTAGAAATATTCCAGCCTTAAAAAGTCTGAGCTGGAGCTTTATAACTGACACCAAATTTAAGGAAAAACTCTGTGTCATATGCACTGCCAGAGCCATGGCTGATTGAAATCATGAATTCCATCAGCAAAAATGAACAAGGGAAAACTTGTGCTAGACTTCTTTTTCATGATGATACAACATACAGGATCTTTAAGGAGTTTCTTTATGTTTTCAAACCCAACAGGTCAGATTCATCTATACATTTTATCCATTTCTTCCGTCCCTCTAACATAAAATCAGGCAAGTAAAAAAAAGATGCTGGCAATAAAATCAGACACAATATTCCACAGTGTCATGGTTTTATGATTTTTGTTATATTATTGATATTCCACATCATAACATCATGTAGTGTATTGGGAGTTAAAGAGTTAATGTTCTCGCTGCATGGATCATTGATGGTCATTGATATGCTCAGAAGAGAAGAACTACATTCCCCAGAGGACTGTATGATGCTTGGTATTTTTACGTGTTTTCCGCTCAGAGGGAAAAGATAAAAACTGTCTGCGGTCACAGGACTGTCTCTCTTCCCTTCGGGATCAAGCATGACAGTGGGTGTTTGTTGCAGCCGTCCGCCTTCAGTGTTAGCATAAGGCCTTTAGTTTATTGGACACTCTCTCTCTTGCTCATTTTATTTGATTCATTAGCCTCAATTCCAATTATATTGTATTATATTTTGTTATTCTGCTTTCTGATATCTTATTTAGTAAATTAGCTATCCTCCTCAGGTCGTTGCCACTGTTTTCTTCCTAGGCCCATCTTCCATCTCCTTTTTTTCCCTTTACCCCTTCCTCTTCCCCAGGGCATCAGCCTGTGGGTCCCCTGCCTCAATTGTCATGGTACCGGGTCAAACCAGACCAAAAACAAGTACCAGTAAAAAAAGAAAACACAGGCAGAATTGAGTACATGAAATATAATTTCATAATTTCAGGGGACCAGACCCAGCCAGCACGGTTTCACAAAGGGCAGGTCGTGCTTGTCCAACCTCATCTCCTTCTACGACTGGGTGACCAGACTGGTAGATGAGGGAAAGGCTGTTGATGTAGTCTACTTGGACTTCAGCAAAGCCTTTGACATGGTCTCCCACAGTATTCTCCTGGGGAAACTGGCAGCCCGTGGTGTGGACAGGTTCACTCTTCTCTGGGTTGAGAATTGGCTAGAGGGCCGTGCCCAGCGGGTAGTGGTTAATGGAGTCAAGTCCAGCTGGTGTCCTGTCACAAGTGGTGTCCCCCAGGGGTCGGTATTGGGGCCCATACTGTTTAATATCTTTATTGATGACCTGGATGAGGGGATTGAGTGTACCCTCAGTAAGTTTGCGGATGACACCAAGTTGGGAGGATGTGTCGATCTGCCTGAGGGTGGGGAGGCCCTTCAGCGGGATCTGGATAGGCTGAACAGCTGGGCTGAGTTCAATGGGATGAGGTTCAATAAGGCCAAGTGCTGGGTCCTGCACTTTGGCCACAATAACCCCATGTAATGCTACAGGCTTGGGGCAGAATGGATTGAGGAGTGTATAGAGGAAAAGGACCTGGGGGTGTTGGTTGATGCTCGGCTCAACATGAGCCGGCAGTGTGCCCAGGTGGCCAAGAAGGCCAATGGCATCCTGGCCTGTATTAGGAATAGTGTGTCCAGCAGGAGCAGGGAGGTGACCATCCCCCTGTACTCAGCTCTGGTGCGGTCGCACCTCGAGTACTGTGTTCAGTTTTGGGCCCCTCACTACAAGAAAGACATCGAGGCCCTGGAGCGTGTTCAGAGAAGGGCAAAAAAACTGGTGAGGGGTCTGGAGCACAAGTCTTACGAGGAGCAGCTGAGGGAGCTGGGATTGTTTAGTCTGGAGAAAAGGAGGCTTAGAGGAGACCTCATCGCACTCTACCACTTCCTGAAGGGAGGCTGTGGTGAGGAGGGGGTTGGCCTCTTCTCCCAGATAACTAATGACAGGACGAGAGGGAATGGCCACAAGTTGCGCCAGGGAAGATTTAGATTAGATTTGAGGAAAAATTTTTTCTCTGAAAGAGTGGTCAGGCACTGGAATGGCCTGCCTAGGGAGGTGGTTGAGGCACCGTCCCTAGCGCTGTTCAAGAAGCGTTTAGATGAGGTGCTAAGCGATTTGATTTAGAAGCTTGATGGGTAGGGATGGTGATGTGAGGATGGTTGGACTAGATGATCTTGTAGGTCCTTTCCAACCTAATGAATCTACGAATCTATGAATCTATAATACTCTATAATCCAAAGACACTTAGATGGAATTTATTAGAGCACAATCCAGCACAGTCCCCAGAGTTCTTTAAAGTCAACAGGGTAAGCTCTCCAACCAGAAAATATGGCTAATATTTTTATTTTCTAAATGTACAGTTGTGTATTTAAATTTTTTTCTTAGATAGTCTGTAGAAATACTATGTCCATTCTGTTTTCCGTCATTCATCCATCTCATGTCTTTAGTGTGCATCCTGCAAACTCAATTAGTAGTTCTAGATACATACACTTCATTTATTAATAAATAGGTTACTTAAAAGATGGTCAGTTCCACAGCAAACATTCATGATTTTGGACACTGCAAAGAAAAAAAACCAATTTTCAAGTTGAGCAAGAAACTGTGTCAGACAAAATCAATAACTTTGACTGGTTTAAATAAACTGACTGAAAAGAACAGAGAAATCTTGAGAGTAGATTGAAAATTCCAACTTGTGAATGTACTTTGTCAAGGCATTGGTGTGATTTTTTATTCTGTGTAGCTTAGGGTTGAGTTTTGTGTTTAGACTTACCAATTGCTTTCATATGAACATAAGTAGTAAATGGGAACTCTTAATAATCCCCAAGATAACTTCAGCGCTTTCTCACAATGGTGTTCTACACTTGTTGATTTATATCAAACTAATCAGTGATAGTTTTAACTTAGCAAACTAGGTTATAATTCAACTGTAAAACATACAATTTAAGAAATATAGGCTAGCCAGTCAGTTTTTTGCAACACTTTTGACATAGGAATAGGTTTTATTTTCTGTGCACCTATAGTATGCAACCTGTTCTTGTTATCAATAGTTTAAAATAGTAGCAGACTATTGTTATAGTAAGTCTTCAGAAAGGAACAAGCACTACTCTCGCTACCCTTGAGCATGAACATACACCAAATTAAATGTTTTCTTACTCATTAAAATTCTTTTCATTTTCTGGGTAGAAGTAACTCTGAAAGACCTCTTGACAAAACATGGCAATTGTAATTGATAAATTAGTACAGGAAATTACTAACACTAGTGTGGTAATAGGAAATGACTCACAGCTTCAGCTGATGATCGTACCATTTCAGAACTCACCGAGTAAATGAAAAATAAGGCAGTAGCTTCCCACAAGATGTTTTTACTTTTCCTGACAATGTTAAACACAAACTGGGAAAGAATAAAAAATTAAGAAAAAAAGAAAAAAAAAAGAAAAAAGAAAAGAAGAAATGGTCAATAGCAGTCAGGTTTCCAACATGTGCATACTGGTAACTCTTTAAATACAAATTCTCATAATATCAAATGCAGGGCATCATGATGTCTGATGACCAAAGATCCTGGCAAATGTCCTATCATTCTTAATTGATAGTGAATTGATAAGGACATTGGGACTTTCAGGTTCTGTATTAGAAACAACGAATCACGTGTAAACAAAAAACTGCAGTTGTTGCAATTGTTATTGTATCTGTTTATTTTACTGAGTAGCTAGAACATATCAGCAATAAAGATGCATAAAAAGTAACTGAAAAATTCTCTATTCATATGCCAGTAAATGTAAGTATTACTTTATTTTTCATTTGCCTTTACAAAGGTGAGTTTTAAGTCTGCTAAGCTGATAGTAATCCCATTAATTTACTCTGTGCACACATCCAAAGATAATTGTCATATAAAATCCTTATAACATAGATGGATTTTTATAAGATATCTTCTGACACAAATGTTAGATTGTTGGTTTTGTTGTGTGTGTTTATACATTTTCTCTTGTTTTTCAGTTTTCTTGTTTGGGGCTTTGATATTTTCATTACAAATATTGAAATACTGTTTTCCACAGCATGAGGATTTCTCAGATTTTAAAGAAGACTTTGGATAGAAAGCAGCTATCAAGATTCATGGAAGACAGAAAACAAGCTCTCAAGAGATGGTGACAAATAAATAATCTGAAAAACCATTCACATAAGGTTAGATAGCACTTTCATTTATTTTAGGCAAATCATTCATTTTAGGTAGTATTGCTCTCTCTGTTTTGGAGTTTTTTGTTAGTTTGCATTTATCTAATGCTTGTTAAAATCTGAATCTTTTGCATTAGTCTGGCAACAGCACAGGCTGTGCCATCCAGCTGAGATGAATGCGGTATGAGCTACTTCCTATAAATTAAGCTCTCTTGATTGGTTAAACTGTTATAACAGACTTGAGAAGAAAAATAAAATATTCTGCCTGAAACATCCCTATTTCACAGCCAAGTGACACAGCTCTTGCACACCACTATAAAACTCCATACACAAGGAAACTATAAATAGCTAACACAGTGACCAGAGAGAGGCAGAAAGCAGGCTGACATCAATGAATATTCTCATGAATCAAAGTGCTGTGCTTACTTCATAGAGAGTCTGGAGGTGCTATGGAATTGGTTGTCCTCAAATATTTGAGCAATCTGCTAGTATTTATAAAGATGAGTGCATGTTTCCAAAATGTCCTGAAATATAACATGATGGATTATCCTTCTGAGAGATTATAACACAAATGAGGTATTAGCATGTATTTGTCTTTTCCACCTGGGCGTTCTACCACTGTGAAAATTCTGCATAGCTGTGTCTGCCCCTTACAATGTGTTTATACAGCATGGAGCACAGTGGGATCTTGATCTTTGCTAGGACAGCTTGGCATGAAAACAATGGAAATAATTAAAGCAGTATCATTTCATTATCGTCTGTTCATAACATGTCAGTCTCTGAAATGGAGAGTAAGAAAGGAAATAAAAAAGAAAAAAGAAAATGTTTGTCTTGTTAGTCTCCCCTGAGTCACAGTAAGTTTTGAAAATATCATTTGCAGCCTTGCTGTGGTTTAACTCAGCAGGTGGCTGGGCACCACACAGTTCTTTGCTCACTCCTCCTCCTTTCCAGTGGGATGAAGAACAGAATAGGAAATAAAACAATAAAAAGTAGAAGCCGTGAGATGAGTTAAAAACATTTACTAAGATTGAGAAAAGGAAAAGGGTGATAATTATGACAGTAACTACTGCATACATGTATACAAATGAATCAAACAAATGACGAACAAGCAATTGCTTAGCATCCCCCTACCAGTACCCAGCTAGCCCCCTGAGCACTGGAAAAGGGAGAAAGGAATTCCCAGTCTCTTCAGAACTCATTCTGGTTAATGTCATGAAATATGAAGTATCCCTTTGTCCAGTTTAAGTGAGTCATCCTAATTCTGTTCCCACCCACCTTCTTGGGCTCATCACTGAGAATGTCCTTGACTCTGTACAATGCTGCTTTTCAGAAACTATTAACACTGGTGTGTTATCAACATTGTTTTTCTCCTAGAATCAAAACATCACATCATACCAGATACTCAGAAGAAAACGTTTCTGACTCAGATGAAACTAAGTCAAACCTCAATTTTCACGTAAAATTAGTCACATCATTCTCGTAATTAAATCTCATATTTCTTTAAACTATTCATTTGCTGCACTAAAATAAAATAAAATAGAATAAAATAGAATAAAATAGAATAAAATAAAATAAAATAAATAAGAAAAACAGGGTTTTTCTTGTTCATGTTGAACTTTTGCATTCCTTAAGAATATGCTTCACTTAAGCTACCAAGACTACTTGGAGCAGAAGAGGTGAAAATAGCAAATTTCTGTTCAACTCTTAAATTCCTAGGATGAGAATCAAAGCCTACATTCTTACTTCCATTCTTCCCAGAAAAATACCAAACATAAGATGTCTCTTAACTGCTTCAGCAGTAAACTCTATACTACAGGGGGGCAAGGTGAAAAAGAATGATTATGTTACTTTGAACGTCTTTACTGCTAAGCTGGAGAAACCCAAGATTGCTCTCCTGCTGAGACCATCTATAAGGGACTCTCCACTTTCACACTATTAACTTCCTTGACTTTCTAAGTGCAAAGTCTAAAATGCCTGTTGGAGATTGCAGAAAGTTTGGCTGAACCCACAGGTTGTTTAGGAGTGAGTACGAGTTATACCAAGAGCTCATTCTAGCATTTAGCTGCACAGACAATTGTGGGGCTCTTCCCAGTCCTCATGCAATGTACTGGTTAGTATAAATGCAGTGTTCGAGGGTAATTCACAATTAAATTAATGCATTTTGCAACAGTCAAGAAGCAAGCTTGATTCCAGATGAAAATTCTGAATCCTTAAACTTTTATCCTGAAAAATAAATCTTCATTTTCCCTCACTCTGTCTCTTCTGCACATTGCAAAGTGTGTAATAGCATAAGAGGAAATCAGAACTAAAGGGACTATGGTTCTAACTGTGAACCATGCCTTTCCAAATGTGCTGCCATTTGCACCCTGGCAGACAGAATTACTCTTTGTGGAGGTGGTTGCAGTGTCCTTAAAACATCCTTTAATCCAGAAAATAAATTCTGCCTGTGTCTGCAGCATTTCTACCATCATAGCCACAAGCTCTTTTGCAAACGAAACATGCTTGCTGCCATTCCTTCACATCTGTAACATTTAACTTTAATGCCTCTGCCCCTGAGGAGCTGCAGGGTAGCATTTCAATTCGCCATCCATGGATTTGTCCTAAAGAATTAGAGACATGTCAGCTTATCTGTTGTGACCTTTTCTATTAACATTGTCTTCAGGTTGACTTGGCAGCACACAAGGAAAATAAATCTTGTTACCCAAAACTATCCTTGCTTGCCAGAATAGTGCAGATGTGGCTCAAATCTGCTAATTTTTTAAACTGAAAACATTGCTATGACTACACAAAATTTGTCAGGCAGAACAATCCCCTCAAATAGGTGGGGGAAGTAAGCAATAGAAGAGAAAACATTAAAATAGATATGAAGTGTGTATGTTGTGGGGGGAAGGGGAGATTGCATCAAAGCCTTGAAAGTCACATTGTTTAGCTTATTTGCAGCCTGGTCTGACACCCTACAGATGATGAAAAAAAAGGCACCACGTGAATTATATGATCTTTTCACGTTGTATTTTTCTGGGAGATTCTTCTGCCATAACAACTGCACCACTCAGCTTGGTGTCATCAGCAAACTTGCTGAGGATTCATTCAATCCCATCATCTGTGTCATTTACAAAGATGTTAAAGTGTACCAGTTCTGAAACAGACCCCTGGAGGACACCACTCATCATCAGCCTTCACCTGGACATAGAGCAATTCACTACAACCCTCTGGCTGTGACCTTCAAGCCAATTCCTTATCTAACAGATAGTCAACCCTTCAAATTTGTATCACTCCAATTTAGAGATAAGGATATTGTTCGGGATCTCGTCAAAAACCTTGCATTTGTCCAGGTAGATGATTTCAGTTGTCTTCCCTTTGTCTACTAGAGCTATCATTCCATCATAGAAGGCCACTAGACTGTTCAGGCACAACCTTCCCCTTGGTAAAGCCACACTGGCTGCCTTGGATCACCTGCTCATCCCTCATATGCTTTAACACATCTTCCAGGAGGATTTGTTCCACAATCTTCTCAGGTGTAGAGGCGATGCTTACTGACATGTAGTTCCCCAAGTCCTCCTTCCTTCCTTTCTTATAAATGGGAGTGATGTCTCTCTTTTTGAAGTCACTGGGGACTTCACCTGAGAGCAAATATGACGGAAAACAGCTTGGAAACTACATTAGCCAGCTTCTTCATGACCTTGATATGTATGTTCTCCAACCCTATAGTCTTGTACACATTTAGTCTCATGAGGTGGTCTCAGATTTGCCCTGAACTTACACTGGGGGAAGTTTGCTTCCCCAGATCCTGTCAAGAGTTTTAGGGATATGAGATTCAAGGATGTGAGGAATAAGAGAATCCTGGCTGCCAGTGAAGACTGAGACAAAGAACTCATTGAGTACCTCAACCTTCTCCACATCGGTTTTAGCTAGTTCTCCTTTCTCATTTATCAGAGGAAGCACACTCTCTTTGGTCTTTCTCTTCTGACTAATCTGCTTATAGAACCCCTTATAGTTTTGCTTTTTTTTTTTTTAATATCCTTTGACACAGTCAGTTATATCTCTGCCTTTATAATCTAATCTATGTGTGTCTGGACAGCATCTCTGTATTCTTCCCAGGTCACACACCCTTGTTTCCACTGTCTGTACATGTTCTTCTTTTCTCTCAGTTTGACCAGCAGGTCCTTGCCATGCCATGCTTGTTTCCTGCCTCATCTGCTAGTTTTTCTGTACTGGAGGACAGAGAGCTCTTGTGCTCCCAGAAAGGCATATTTTAGTAGTAATATCCTTTGCTCCACTCCTTTGTCTCTAATAATAACTTCACAGGGGATCTTGTCCGTAATTCTTGAAGCTCAGGTTCCTGACTCCACTCTTTGCCAGGCCCATACTTCTTGAGTGTGGTCACTGCAGCCCAGGCTGCCTCTGATCTTAATGTCTCTAACAATCTCCTCTGCATCAGTGAGAACCAGGTCCAGTAGCGCTTCTCTTCTAGCCAGTCTGTCCAATACCTGAACCAGAAATGGGCCCAGCCAACATTTTACCTAGTATATTCCTGCTTCTCCTGGTCACTTGTGATCCATACCACATTAACATTCCAAGTTTGTTGAAGGAGCCTTCTAGATCATCATACCCTAGCCTTCCATGTGATACCAGACACGCAGCCAGTCATTCAACCGACGCATTCCCCTTTTTCTGCCCAGATCCCAGTTTCCAACTAGAAGGACTGAGGAGAATACTACCTGCACTCCTAAGTCCTTCAACACCTTCCCAGGGGCTAAGTTTTTTCAATTTCTTGGTAAACATAAGTGATGTTAGTGAAGTAACTCATACAGCATGACTACGGAGTAGTGTACAAACCTGTACAGGAATACAGGGAAAAAACACATTCAACAAAGTATCTGCATTTTTTTGTTATTTGAAATGGGAACTCTTCCTTACAGTGCTGGGAAATACTGGAAACTTCATTTCTATTCTTTTCATTTGGGAGGCATTATAGATTCTGATGCAAAAGAAGGAATTAATAGAAAAAAAATCAATTAAACAATCAATCAACAGATAAAACTCCACAATCAGGAAATCCCATGGAGCATATTTCTGAAAGCTCTCAGGGTACAAACATTGCCTCATTCTTATCCTATTCTCCTGGCTGCTGTCAAACTCAGGACTCAAGGCTAGATTTTTAAGATGTCTGGTTCAAAATGTCTGTTCTAACATAGTAATGAACTAAGTGACTCCCTTTTCAGAGATGCATTTGTGGTTTTCATCAAAAATCTCTTATGCAGGTATAGAGCAGGACCCACCAAATGATCTTGTCGTATCCCAAGTGGCTATAAAACTGAAACACGTCTTCAAAAACTCTTTGGATCCCAGACATTGACATGAATTTAGTAATTTATGTTAGTGTCAGAAAAACCTGTTGACCCACTAACCCTGAGAATATCAGCCTTAATATCTTTGTACCCTTAGTGTCAAAATCAAGTCATGTTGAACTACAGTAATGTTTAATGTCTTTGCCAAACTGCAATTTGATGGAATTCATGTCTCTTAATTTCAATACCATGAAAATTCTGAAATCAAATACTAAGTAAAAACCTGAGCTTCAGAAATTGTTACAGGTTTTTCAGACCTGAAATGAGAAAAGCTTGGATCCATGCCAGATAGCCATGCAAAGTGTCGAAGGAAAAAGAACATTTTAAATTAAATAGCAAGATTTGTTAGTTAAAATCACAGATTCTGAGTATTTGGCTCATAAATTTTAGGTGTCACTAGGTTGTAATAGTGTCTCTAGAAAATTATATAACTGTGGATCAGTGCCACAGATCTGAGCAATATGTCTTCTTTGTGCAGGTACATGTCAGAGTGTCCTAGGCACTTCCGCAAATGTTGAAGCAGTCAAACAGAAAACATTTGACTGGTAGGTCAAAAATTGAAGAATGACAAAATGTTGAGTAGGTGGCTGACTATTCATTGGGTTTTCAGTAAATTATTTGCTGATTTATGAGCAGGCTGACAGTTACAGTTCCTCTCTAAGGCATGAAGACACCCATGTTTCTCAATGAGCTTGACAAACAGCATCATGTTCCACATTTTACATAAGCTAAATTAACACTGAAATTGGTGCTTCTAGGCATATTTTTACATCTTCTCACCTTCTTGTACACTGGGTAAAATTTGGGTACACATTAATGCAAAGAGAAAAGGATAGCATGTTTTGCAAACAGGGTTTGCATCTCATCCGGTGAACTTTCTCTTCTCTCTTCTGAGCCTTTTAGCACCAGCTTCATCACTGTTTATTTGTTTACACAGTAAAAATCTATCCATTTTCATTCAGGATGTTTAATTTTTTTTTTCCACTGACAAAGTATATATAAACCTCTTACATGGGTTAATTATACCTATGATTTAATTTACATTCAGTCCATGTAATATACTTTTAAATGTATATTAATATGCACTGGATTATTAATTTTGTTTTACATGCTGCTCAACTCAAATTATTGACACATGAGAACTTTCAACTCTGTAAGAGACTATTATTATACTATTGCCTCAAAGTCTGCTGATAAACATGTCCAAGCAAGTTCTGGGCAAGGGCTGTGAAATCCTTTGTCTAAGGGACAAGCAGATGGGCATGTCCTGGGGCAACGAAAGAGAGATAAGCTGCAGCTCAATGGCAGCTGAACACTTTTGTTTGGTACTCATCTCCGTGGGGAGATAGCCATCTCAGGAGACGCTTGCCTGGCACACTAGCACGGGGTTTGTCGCGTAGACCGGAGGAATCTGGAAGATAAATACAGGGGTCCTGCAGCCTCGAAGTTGGGGGTTTCTCTTTGGAGAGACTTCCCGAGCTGATCACTGCTGCTTCCTGGAGAGGCCTTCTCTTAGGAGAGATCTCATGAGCAGATCACTGTTCCCTGCTGCCCCTCTCGGGGTTGACTCCCTCTCTGCTTCTCCGGTGCTGACCCCTCGCTGCTTCTCCAGACAACTGCTTGCTGCTCAAGGCTGCCCGTCGCTGCTGCTGTTCTCCCCGCTTCTGCCACCCCTGCCCTTCTGCCTTGGACCTGACTGGTGACTTTCCCTGCGTTTATACAAACCCTTGCTTCTTTCCTTTCTTTCCTATCGCTCACCTTCCCTTCCCCATCACCCTTAACAGTGTCCACCTTCCCCTTCCACATGTCCCTGATCAATATTGGTAATAAACTGGTCGGACCAACACATAATCTTAAGAACCTCGTCTCCCTCCTTTTATTGGAGAGTGACAAACTCCAATGAGAATCAGGGTCCTTAGCTAACCATTGATTGAGGTTTTTATTATTAATTTGCACATTCCATAAATAATTTACGCAGCATTTTGAAGCTACGTTTCACTCTTCACTGGTTATTCACATAATGTACACTATCTAAGGTATGAATACTTATTTGCATTTATTGTATAATTTAGGGGGTAGGGTTTATTTGTTGAAGAAAATAAGTTAACCGCATCGAAGCAGATTCATATACCTAATTTCAAGCACCCATGCCATAATGCTCCTGCTTCCATATCGAGCAAAGTGAAATCTTTTAGCATCTTTGAGGGTTATTTGGCCTGATTAAGACATGGATCTAGATATACCTCACAGCTCTAGTATGAGAAATGTAGGATTAATGGGCACTCCATTTGTATTATGCTGGAAATCTAAGTTTAAGTGAAGTGAATTTCAGATTTCAATAGAAATCTTTGAAATCTGATGGCACTGAAAACATGTTTCAGGAATAATTCTAAAGAAATGCATGTGGAACACATACATACCTATGGAGAATTCACAATGAAGTATGGATTTAGTGAAATTAAATGATTAAAAATTGGAACAAATATTTACAGAAATTTCATGCTGTTTCCTAAGTCAGTGCTATAATATTAAAAATTTAAAAAAATATTTTCATAAGCTTCTTTTTAACATGTGAAGTTGCCTTCATGTCTTTCTCTCCCCACTGACTCTCTCATCTATTTGTAAACTTAGTTTTAATATGTCCTTCAATCAGTATTTAAACATATTAATTTCTCTTTTCCTTGGAGATATATATATATATATATATATTAGTTCTGTAAACTATTTTGGAAAATTATTTAAATGAAATAATTTAATAATTTAATAATAATTTAAATGAAATACTATAAAGAAAAAATAACATTGTTTCCATTAAGCAGCCTCTTCCTATGCTGAAATTCTAATTAAGTCATTCTTGGCTCCTGCAGGGGAATACTAACCATATGTTTCTAGGGATATGAGGGTTAATTGTCAGCCTGACTATAGGGAGAATTTCCTTAACTAGCAGATTGCTAGAAGTGAATGAGTGAAGCATTCTGGAACATAATTCTAATTTTATCTAGTAGAAGCAGTATTGTAAGTACCTTTTTTGAGGTTTACAAATAGGTGGAGGAAGATTTGGGCAACAAAAGAAATGAGATCCACAGTAGAACAGTTAAAATGAGACCGATACTGTAGTAAAAGTTACAGATAGAGGGGGAAAAAAGTTCAGATTGATGGAGTTGAATCATTCATTCATTTGGATGTCCGAATCTGGGTGTCTTTGAACTGTTTCATACACAGGTTCACATGATTCAGCAGCTACGAAACAAAATGAGAGACAAAGGAGAGAAGTCCTTCTTTCGAGCCACCTAAATGGGAATGAACAATCATACGTTCTTTTCCTGAAGCAGATCAACTGAAGTGCACTTGGATAAAGCATTTCTAAGCAAACAGTATAAACTATCTGCATATACAGTAATAGGCAAACAGGGTGGTATTTTGTACATAATTGGGAGATTTATGTACATACAGGAAGATAATCTGGACAGAGAATCATAGACCAGCTGGATGTAAGAAGCGGGAAAAGCGCTGTATTGAATGGTCATACCTAATCCAGCTAAAGTCACTATCACATGAAACCTTGCGATGGAAACTGCCTTCATTAACCAGACAGCTACTAACTAACTTTAATGATCTGATCTCCTATGTGAGCTTTTCACTGTGCAAAGATTCCAACAAATTAGGCTTTCATTCTCTCTCTTTAACAGCTGCTTAGCCTGTGAATACCAGTGCCATATGGACATCTGTGCCGATGAATGCTTACCTCAGCACTGTACCCTGACAAACCACAGCCCAAGGTAGTAGGTGATAAAAATTTGACCCAAATTTATGCTAAAGTTTCCTTCCTTCCTGTAACCCTTTAGCAAGCTGTCAGCACACATTGCTGGAGGTAGAGTACAACCATCACTCCTGTGATTACATTGTGCTAATTGGCTTCAAACAGCTTATACGAATCACTGCAAAACACAGCTGAATGTAAACTCCCAGCTCCCAGAGAGCCTGTGATGTCTACCGAGAGAACATTATTGAGCTAGCCTCATCTTTTCCCAAAATACTGAAGAGCAGCTATGTAAAAGTTTGCTTTATTCTCTACACTCTCAGCTTTAAGATTTATTTGGCACTGTCTTGAAGGACATCATGTCTGACAGCAATCACAGAGCATGCCTTGACATGTGAGTGGAATAGCTGCTGTGAATCAGACCTAGCTGTGTTCCAGCTGTGAAGAAAGGATAGTAAGCTGAGTTGGGTGTCAAAACACTATCAAAACCAAGGCACTGCTGCTATGTTTGCTTCACACCCTGCAGGACTTCACCTCATTTGCTTCAGAAATAAAACTGAGCTTCTTTCGTGATTTAGCAGCATGTTGGCCAGCTTGGTAAACCTACAGGAACATTTTTCTCCATGTGTATTCTGACCAGTGGAGGCATGATGCAGAAAGTAAGTCCTTTTACAATAACAAAACTGAATAGCTGGACAGTGTGATTTTTTTTTCCACTAGCTTCTGTTGGCAAGGCTAACTGTAGATTGATTAAGTCCATATTCATATTCATTGCATTCAGATAGTTCTTTGCTCAATGAAGCCAAGTATAGGGAGGCAGATTTTTAAGTTCTACTCTGTGGCACACCCAGGCAAGCTCTTTAACAAGGGAAAAGTGTTTATATATCCAATGAATAATATCTTCAGAGATCAAGGGAATGGTGCAAGAATTCTGTCAACATTCAAACATTTTTAGATCCCTAATTTGTAAAAATTTAGATCAGAGGATTACTTGAAACCACTGGAATCGTAAGATATTCATTTCTGTCAATCTGTGATCTACCAGTGTTGTTACACATAAAGTAGGGCTGTGTTATTAATGTTCACTTAGTCTATGAGCTGCAGTTTGATTGAAAAACATCTGGAGTATATTCTGAGATCTCAATGCTGCTGAGTAAATTTGAACATCTTAATATACAGACATGCATGACTGCAAATGCATCTCCATGTGGCTTTGAGATTCTCAAATATATTTTACAGAATCTTTCAAACCATTCAAAAATTTCACAGTGACTCAAAATATAGTCAAAACTTATTGTCCCTAGGCCTACAGTAAGCAAGTAGAATAATAATCTCACTTATAAATTAAATGAAGCTATATCTTCAGAATACAGGGACAAAACACAACAAGATTAGGGTTAAATTTCAGTAATTCAAATTTGCTTTCTTGCTGTACCCAGGCGATGCAGCATTTACTTATACCTTTCTATACAGCGAGCACTCAACTCTATTTATTTTGTATCTATTTCTTCCGAAGTTAACATCTTGGAACAAGGAATAAAAAAGAAATTCTGTATCTGATTGGTAAGTACACAATACTGAAAATATAAGCACCTGAATTTGAAAAACAGCAAGACAAGTTAATAGCTCCCAGTATCTTATACAAATAAATAAATTAATGTTTTCTAATTAATCAGGTCACCTCTTTCCTTCACCATGTTGATTCTCATCTGAATATGTTTTTCTTAATTTTTCTTTAAAAATATACCAGATACAGCATTATCCAGTACTTTCTAACATTCTTATCTAATTAAATGTAATTGAATCTGTTACTGTCCTTATGTTAATGTAAATTTATAATTATTTGACTCCCATCCCATTTAATGTGTTTTGGATTAGACCATATGTGGTCTTCTCTGTTCTGCAAAAGATCATTATTTTTTAATAGTAGAATGGCATTTTCTCTTTCCAAAATTTCTAGATATTACCATTAGGGATTTCACAAACTTTTGTAGCTGTTGTGCAAGAGTCCTTATTTTGTTAACTTCCAAAATAAATGCTTGTCAGTTATTGCTGCAACAAGGTTACATATTACCTCTACACTAGGATCAATCAAATCCCAGACCCTGCGATTCAATATATCTTGTCTAAAATATGTGAAATTTGCTGAATAAATTAAGGAGGAAGCTTACAGACCTTCTGGGCATAAATTACAGAATGTTACAAATGCACATTTAGGATGCAAATTCCTTATCCAGTGTGTAGATAATAAGCTATCTGATTGCTTAAAAAACTCAGATAATTTCAGGAACAGACAGAGCTGTGGAGACCACACATAATTTTGCTAATTGCAATGTATCCCTTTCCATTATGGTAATTATGACTTCATTGGTTTCACCATCTATCAGTGTAGAAATCTCATATAAATTCACACAGCTCCAAGACACTTGTTACTATACAGCTGTTTGTACTAATGCATATTTTGGACAAAATACTGATAAACAGATATTGCTCTGATTTGAACTGGTACAAATGGCTAGTCCAGATAGGAGAAAATTATTCTATAACTCTTTCTGATCTTATATTCAACTACCACAACTACTTCTAAACACTGTTCCCTGGCAGTGATTCTTTATTGTAAAGTGAAAATAGATCAAACATTAAATGAGTGTTACTTGAGTGACTGACTTGCTGTAAGATTGGATTCAGTTGCTTTTCCTTATCTTGCCTTCCTTTTTTTCTTTCTCTCTCTCTCTTTTTCTCTTTTTTTCCCCTTTCTTTATATTTATTTATTTATTTCCATCTCATCTTCCTTTTAAATACAGGGAAGGAGACTTATCAGCAATTTACTGTGGAGAAAGGAATCAAAAAAGAAGTGGAAGCTTAGTCAGAATCTGTTTGCTCTGCATAATCGGATGTATAGTTTGGATGCAAATTGTATGTCACTTGAAGAGAATCACTGAAATGTGTATCAAGGCAGATATAGCCCTGCTTTTAACCCTGACCCAGCAGTACTTTTTCATATCAACAGTGACGTGATCACGGCTTGAATTGCTCTGACCAAAATAAAGCAACATCAACACTCAAATCCCACTTACCCTTTCACTGGACAGTGTCAATCTCCTAGAAAAATCTCAGCTCAGTACTGACTACATTATTCTATTGCAAAGACAAAGGGACACAGCAAAGTTAAATCACCTGTGCTGTTCAAAGATGGTGTTGGTGTTTCTCCTATGCAGTGAGATGCAAACTCATTAAAGATAGTCTATGCATTCAGTTTCAAGCATAAACATATATAAGATATTAACTAACTGAACTACTGCTCAATATGAGTGAGAGCAGCAGCATAAGAACCCTTTCATTTTGTAGTCATTTTTTGGGTTGTTTGAGATTTTTTCCCATTTCTCAGAATACAGAATTTGCCTTTACTTAAACAAAAAATGGCAGGAAAAAAAAAAAAAACCATTTTTTATATTCTTAGACAGTGCTAGTTACAGAGAATAAAATCTGGTACAGACTTGCCTTCCCAGCATGTAAGGCTGATGTTCTATTTTTAAAAAGTCTATAGTGAACTCAGTAGTTCACTGTCATGGAAACAACTTCATCACTGGTTATTAAACAATTATCTAAGATCACCAGAGCATGATGTAGTGGGAGAAGGGGTCTTAGTCTAACGTTTTAATTAAACTCCGTATTCTGAGCAGCTGCTGACCTCCACTGTTTGAGAAGACTCCTTGATTAATAGAATTCAAATCCAGAAGAGGCCTTTTCAATAGTCTGTTTTGACTGTCTTTGTAATAAAGAGCTGGGAGTTAGTTTTTCATCATGACTGCAGCTCTTGTAAGAACTACAGAATCTCTTTCTGAAAATACCTAGAATTTTTATATAAAGAATTAGTACAGTGAATTCATGCTTTTCCAAATTGGCTCGTGCAGAAGTTCATTTTTCTATTTAAAATATATGTTTCTGTAGTACACTGGTTGTTTGAAACTTATACCACCAGGACTATCAGAAGTTTCTCACGTGAATAACTAATATGTTTGTTTGTGATTATTATTATTATTAATATTAATATTAATATTAAACTGCATATTCACTGAGAGAGATGTAACGAAAGATTTACTTCATAATCTTCACAAAATTTCATACGACAGTATCAAATTTAGTTGTCTAATTTGGATATTTAATAGCTAAAGACAAGGGTCATCATGCCTGTATTAATTTTCCATAGACATTTTTAGTTTGGAAGATTATGTTTCACTTTCTAGTATTAAATGTGAAACTCTGTGTTTACATATGCTTGCATAAAGTACAAACAGTGAGAAAGAAGATTTTGTGGTTGGATGGGCAGATGGATGGATGGATGGATGGATGGACGGACGGACGGACGGACGGACGGACGGACGGATGGATGGATGGATGGATGGATGGATGGATGGATGGATGGATGGATGCATAGATACATGCAAACAAACATGCAAAAAATATGCATACATTACGTACAACACGCATAATTGCACTGAACAGAGGGCTAGACCAGTGTATCTGGTCTATGATTTAGCTGAAGGTTTTTAGAGTTTGAGTACTATTGTTAGGTCATGGTTGGAGTTGATGATCTTCAAGGTCTTTTCCAACCTGAGTGATTCTATTATTCTGATTTTATGACCTGTAGTGTTATTTCTGTTCTAAGTTATTCCATCAATTCATGATTCTTTCTATTTATCACTAATAGAATGTCTGAGTGCTTCATATGCAGTCAAAGATGGACATTCATTACACTTCTCAAATATTAGTCTTCTTCCCTCCCTCCCTCCCTTCCTTCCTCCCTCCCTTCCTTCCTCCCTTCCTTCCTTCCTCCCTTCCTCCCTCCCTCCCTCCCTCCCTCCCTCCCTCCCTCCCTCCCTCCCTCCCTCCCTTCCTTCCTTCCTTCCTTCCTTCCTTCCTTCCTTCCTTCCTTCCTTCCTTCCTTCCTTCCTTCCTTCCTTCCTTCCTTCCTTCCTTCCTTCCTTCCTTCCTTCCTTCCTTCCTTCCAAACTTCCTTCCTTCCAAACTTCCTTCCTTCCAAACTTCCTTCCTTCCAAACTTCCTTCCTTCCTTCCTTCCTTCCTTCCTTCCTTCCTTCCTTCCTTCCTTCCTTCCTTCCTTCCTTCCTTCCTTCCTTCCTTCCTTCCTTCCTTCCTTCCTTCCTTCCTTCCTTCCTTCCTTCCTTCCTTCCTTCCTTCCTTCCTTCCTTCCTTCCTTCCTTCCTTCCTTCCTTCCTTCCTTCCTTCCTTCCTTCCTTCCTTCCTTCCTTCCTTCCTTCCTTCCTTCCTTCCTTCCTTCCTTCCTTCCTTCCAAACTTCCAAACTTCCTTCCTTCCTTCCAAACTTCCTTCCTTCCAAACTTCCTTCCTTCCAAACTTCCTTCCTTCCAAACTTCCTTCCTTCCAAACTTCCTTCCTTCCAAACTTCCTTCCTTCCAAACTTCCTTCCTTCCAAACTTCCTTCCTTCCAAACTTCCTTCCTTCCAAACTTCCTTCCTTCCTTCCTTCCTTCCTTCCTTCCTTCCTTCCTTCCTTCCTTCCTTCCTTCCTTCCTTCCTTCCTTCCTTCCTTCCTTCCTTCCTTCCTTCCTTCCTTCCTTCCTTCCTTCCTTCCTTCCTTCCTTCCTTCCTTCCTTCCTTCCTTCCTTCCTTCCTTCCTTCCTTCCTTCCTTCCTTCCTTCCTTCCTTCCTTCCTTCCTTCCTTCCTTCCTTCCTTCCTTCCTTCCTCCCTCCCTCCCTCCCTCCCTCCCTCCCTCCCTCCCTCCCTCCCTCCCTCCCTTCCTCCCTCCCTCCCTCCCTCCCTCCCTCCCTTCCAAACTTCCAACTTCCAAACTTCCAAACTTCCTTCCAAACTTCCTTCCTTCCAAACCTCCAAACTTCCTTCCTTCCTCCCTCCCTCCCTCCCTCCCTCCCTTCCAAACTTCCAAACTTCTTCCAATACATTGTTCAACATGCAAATAATGAAAAACAAATTCAGCTAAGTTCTGCAGTGCATGTTGTGTCACTTTCTCAATGCCTCCAAGGCAACAGTTAAGTCTACCTTTTTATGATACTTCTACAGAGTTCACAATATAAAAATGACATATTTACTGCCCAATGTTAGGACATGATGTTACTATTTGACTTGGGCAAATAATCATAAGAAGGAAAAACATTTATTTCATCTTAATTTTGTTTTTTTTTTCTGCACAAAATTTTTAATATAATTTGTTACATATGTTTTCCTCCCAAAATACTACTGACAGAAGAAAAAAATAAAAATTTCATATGCATCATATAGTCCTAAACAAATTTAATATGAATGTTTTTTTCAGCTGTTCTTTGTGCTCAAAGGGCTTTATGCATCACAACTACTTTCAGCTGCTTGACTTTTTCCTTGATACCAAAATACATATTGATTGCCCTGGACTCTGCAAAAATGCTGATCTTTAGAAGGTAGAAAAGCTGTTGTGTTTCACTTTTAAAAGACTGAGAGTCAGAAATTGCATCATAAGAGTGTCTTCTTCATAAGATTAATGAAAAACCTTAAAAACATTTCTCCACATGGAGAAATGTGATTGAAGAGATAAGGAAATTGTGAAGAATTTATCAAGTAAAGAGGCTCTTTGAAAGACATTCTACCTAATGCATATGTGTCTGTATTTGTTGTTGTTTTTTTGTTGCTTGTCTATACTTCCTACTTCAGTCAATATGAGACTGTACTTTCATTGTTGTCCAGGTCAACTGGAAGGTATCAAAATACAGTTATAGTATTAAAAGAAATAATAATTTAGCTACTCCATTTCAAATGACTAAAAATTAAAAACAAATCTCAATAATAAAATAAAATATGAATATAAAATAAAATGAAAAAGTCATCCAAAATTAATTAAAAAAAAGAAAATTAATAAGCCTTTAATTTTAGCAAAATATCTCACAAATTATAATGTAAGTGAATACTGTGAGATTTACCTTGATAAAGCAGCATTGTTCTAAGGCATAGCTTTAATTGTGTTGTTGCTAATCGAACATTCATTTATCTACAAAATCTGATTTACTTATTGTCTATGCAATCAAGTCGTACATTTTAAGGTCATAATAGTAAGAGCATCAAATTTTGCTGTAGCTTTTTTTCCTGCAATTTTAGAATTAGAAACAAAAATGCCCAATTTCTATTCCTTGATAATTACTGAACATATTTAGGATCTATGGAAGTCTAAGCAGTCTCATTTTGACTACTCAATTGGTACACTATAACATCTGATTACTGACCAGATTATACCCCTATTTTTCATTGCATGAACAATGTCAGGAAAACCAGAGGGCTAGAGTTCAAAGCTACTGTTCATCCATGCTAGTATCAGTCTTAGATCAGATGAGTTTGTGCAGCAAACAATGAACAATATCTGCATAAAAGGCAGCTTGGGAAATATTTCTTCTGTTGTCGCACAAAGTGTAGATAAAGGTGTGTTTTATTACTTCAAAGACATTACAAAAAAATCTCATTTATACTAGTCTAGAGAGCTTAGGAATTCCCAGTGTCACTTTTGTGAGAGGCTAGAGGAATGTTTTATTGTTGCTAAAGGATATACAGAAACCTAAAAACTGCCATTTTATTATGGCCCCAAACCTCTAAAATTGTTAAATAAAGAAAATTGGTTTTTGTTTGTTTGTTTTGTTAGTTGTTAGCTTTATTACCTCTAAAAAATGGAAATATTTTTACATCAATTTATCTCCTCCCCTTGAAAAAGACAAATGATTTTATACCTGTGTTTGTTTTGTTTTTTGTTTTTTGTTTTTGTTTTTTTGCTTTATTTTGTTTTGTTTTTTAAATCTATACCTGCTTATGAGCTATCATGCCTGCTACCTATTGCATCCTCCTGGGAAAGATAATAAAAGAATGTGGTTATATTTTATTACTGATCTGTGTTATAGGAGTTATCTTGGATTTATCCACGTACTTCAATATTTGAGATGTTAGAAAGGAAGCTCTTTTATGTCATTCCACTTAGGTAGAAGCAGTATGGTAGGTACAAACACTTTAGTTGAAGATTGGATGATTACTAGACTGCAAATCTTAGATGAAAGAATCTGTTGGCTCAAGTCACAGCTGAGCTGAAGGTCAAGATAAAAGGAGAATAGGGCAGGTGGTATGGACAGTGGATTTGTACTGACTGTCTCTAAGAAAGAATTATACTCTACACATCTGTTGAGAAGTCGACAGTCTTGCATAACTTGAACTCACTGAGTTTCAGCTAGCACTTTTCTGAAAATTTGTCTTCTCTCTCCAGTCTCACTGCTCTTACTGCTTAACAGTAATTACTGGACACTTCCTGATTTCAGCCCCTCAAAATCCAACACATCAGCATTTGTAAATAGGCACTAAGATGGCATATTCAAGTTTAGAGAAGTCTTCTTGGTTTTCAAATTTCTTAACATAAGAATGATTGATGTAGTATAACCTACCTTAACCTTACTGGGACATAAAATCAGTAAGAATAGTATCTCAACTGTTTATAAAGGGGAGAGCAAGGTGAGCACTAGTCCCATTCATCTTCACATATCCATTCTTGTATGTAAATTATTTCCAGGAGCATGGACTAGAAAAGAACAAATTTCAGTCTGGGCAGTGGATGTGTATCTATATTAAAAATTCTTTCTTCTTGCTTTTAGCTGTCTCTGGTTATAGATTCCTAATGAAGACACAGGGAAATCTTACTCTTTCTGAAACACAACTAATGTATAGTGAACTTGATGTGAAATCCATCATTCACTCACTATGCGTTGCCTCATTTCTGCATCCTAAATTAGGAACTCCAAGTACTTGCTACCCAAAGGATCCCTCAGTGGGACAGATAAGTAGTCATGTGGAGGCCTTAAAGTGGAACATCTCACAATTTATTTTTAACTTGATATTTGGATTTCTTTCCTAAGATGATGCACATTCACAACTGTATCTTCATGTATGTGTGTGCCAGAGGGAAGGAAAGGGAGAGAGAGACAGGAAGGAAGAGGGAGTGAAAAAGAATTATGTAAAAGCAAATCTCTGTATGGGCCAAAATCAGATGTGAAATGTCCTGCCATCAAGGAAAGATAAGGCCTTCAGGCAGAATGTGGCTTTTATCTTTGTTGAAGAAAGAGAAAACTCTTCTTCTCAAACAGCATGAATTAGTTTCTTTGCAAATGTCACTGAAGAAGATTGTCCCTACTCTGTCTTTCATTTTAATTTCTTTATTAGGAGATTATTCAATATTCTAAAAACTGAAGAAAATAAACAACCATATGAAAATAATAGCTGTAATAAACAGCAGTGTAGGAGGCAATGCGTTTTCAGTTTACTTTTAGTTTAGCTTACTTTTTTTTTTTTTAGTTTAGTTTACTTTTTACTTTCAGTTTACTTTTTTACTTTTAGTTTCAGTCTCTTAACAAATATCTAGTTATTAAGCTACAAAACAGACATGCAAAGAAGTTAAGTACTTTTATCTAGTTCCACATCACAGGCAATTACAAGAACAGAGAAACTGAATCAGAAACTGAATCTGCAGTTGGGCTAGGAATACAACCAATGAAGTCATCTCTATACTTCTTTGAGAGGTTAATACTTGAACTGGCACTAACTTGAGCTTTTTTTTTTTTTTTTTGCCCTTGAGAGATGAAAGAGGAAAACCTGTCTTCTTAAATTAGATGCCACATCACTAACTCTATGTGTTTCTGGCCTTAAGGACTACCCAGTCTACCTAACACAACTGCCGAAGTTTCATACATAAATTTAGCTGAGCAAAGCATTAAACTCTGAAGGCTTGTCCTGCTTACCTGCCCCTCTCTTATGCCAAATTTCCCAGGGTGTGACTTCTAAGTATGAAAGTAATGCTTCAAAGTTTGTCCTTAGCTTCCAGACATCTTGAAAGCTGCTTGGAAATTTTATACAATAAAACAGCTGCAAAACCCTTTTTCCTCTGGTAGCAAGCTACATTGTATAATGCGGGAAAACATGATGACAACAAATGCAGTGCAGGTCAGTTCACCACACAGAAGAAAATGGAATGTGGTTGATACTCCAGAAGACAAAAGATTTCCCCATAGATCCTGTGTCATGTTTCGTAACTCTCTACAGCCCACATTAAAATTATTATTATTATTATTATTATTATTATTATTATTATTATTATTATTATTATTATTATTATTATTATTATTATTATTATTATTATCTGATTTAATATATAATTTAATAATAATAATAATAGTAATTAAAAAGTCAGTTGATTTCCATATATGACTAATTGAATTTTATGCAGAATGAATAAAAATGGAAATCAGAATTGAACATAGTTGCCTTGGGCTCAATTAACAGAAATAGAATAATAAAATCATAGAATGACTTAAGTTGGAAGGGACCTTGAACTTCATACAGTTTCAACTGCACCAGCATGGGAAGGGATGCCAACCACCAGACTAGGCTGCCCAGGGCCCCACCTAACCTGGTCTTGAAAGCATCCACAACTTCTCTGAGAAGACTCTGACAGAACTCCCTCAGTCTAACATAAATCTCCCCTCTTTTAGCTTAAAACCATTCTCCCTTGTCCTATCATTATTTGCCTGTGTAAAATGTCAGACCCTTTTCTGCTTATACGGTCCCCGTAAGTGCTGGAAGACCACAGTGAGGTCTACCCAGAGCCTTCTCTTTAGGCCAAATAAACCCACTCACTCAAACTCTCCTCAAAGGAAAGGTGCTTGAGCATCTTTGTGGTCCTGGTATGGGTATGCTACAGAAGCTCCATGTCTTTCTTGTGTTCATCATTTCTGCTTCAATAGAATGCTGTTACCTGCTCTTCCCAGATGGGAAGAAAGTGGTCCACCTAGCATCCTTTCTAAAATCCCCTTCATGTAAACTACTGTACCACACTTAACTGACATGCCATACCCTTACTGTCGTGCCATGCTCCATTTCTTGAGGCTGCCCATGTACATATGGGAGTATTATGCTGCTGCTCCTGACCCAGCCTGGACCACATCATCCTCTCTCACAAAGACTGGTGTCTACAGGCAGTTCCAAGTGGCTCTCTCCTGACTTTTGGACATCATCAGTTTCAAGACCCACCTCACACAACTACAAACCCCCGCTTCACTACAAAATATGCCTTCAGTGGTACTGGTCCCCTCAGATCAGCAGATAGTCATTTATCTGAAAGAGGAGTTAATAAAAAATGAGAAGGTACATTCTGTGGAGATATCTATATTGCAATCACATTCCTTACAGTGAGATTTGAACATAATAGCTGAATTGTAGGTGTTTTTTGTTTGGTTGGTTGGTTGTTTTTTGTTGTTTTTTTTTGTCACTTGGTTGTCTAAAATGAAGAGATAATTCAGATTGTTTCCCAGAGAGCTTTGAGATTTGCAGAACATTAAAATCTGTATAGAACTTTCCATATCCATCTGATCTATTAGTAGTGTTTTGCTCTATCAAGCAGTATTATTGTGCTTTTTGTAGTTATTGCAGTTGCCATGGAAATACATGAGGCATTACTTTCAGAGAGACTTGAGTATTCTGTAACAAAAAATGCTGTAAGTTGTCAAAAAATAATACATTTGCACCAGAAATATGTTGAATTACACCATGATTCCCAACTCACAGACTGCTAAGTTGGAAAACCTGTTTATCTTTACCTCTGATAAAGTATGTAGTAGATGACAGAGAGTGTTAGAGCCTTGAAGACTCAGTTATTACACCAAGCCCTGGAGAGCTTCCCATCTTGAAGGAAATAGCATGAGTAAATGCCACAAATGCAGGCAGTTAGATAGGAGTAGAAGAATAGTGTTCAATAAATTTGGATGCTGCACTGACATTATAGAATGAGGAACCTATGGGACTCATTTTCATCTCTCTCTCGCAAAATGCCTTTGCTGGGTTTCTGCTAAGGGCACTGCCACTGAGCTGGGAATAATCAGTGCTCTTTGGCCCCATGTGAAAAGGAGAGAACAAGTAGCATGCTAGATCATTTCATAAAGCTCTAACAAAATTTTCCATGGGGAAAAAAATAAGCAAGTAAATAAATAAATAAATAAATAAATAAATAAATAAACAAACATTCCCCATTGTTCTACTTAAGTCTGAACATTTTTTTCTCTTCCTCAGAGAAGAGATCATCTTTTGAGGGAATAATTTTGTGTTTCTTTTTCCGCTCAGAAGAATGTTCTGTTCATGTGATGGAAAACATTGCTCCGATTAGGGGGAGAGAGAAATGGGATACTGAGTATGGAAATTTTCACTATCCTTTGAAATTCAACAACAGAAATTCCATTAAAAAAAAAAAAAAGTGTATGACTCCTTTTTTTCTTATCCCAAACATTTATTTTTATTATGATTAGGAAAATGAAGTAAAGGCAAAGGAAATGAATTATGACATACATTCTATAAACAAAATTAGAACTTTCCATGAGAGTAATCCACCTCTGTGAGCTGTATGCTCCACTTTCAATGCAAACAATCAGGTTAGTTAGAACATATTGTCCTGGTGTAAAATTAAGAAAATTTTCTCAGAGCAGATTGAAACATAAATTGAATTTCCTTCGCTTCATGATTTTTAAAGATCTTCAAGGAAAGTTACTAAACAGAAATTTTCATGTGATAATCTATATACTATTCCTTGTTGTCTCAAGTAAGGAAAATGAAAGACAGATCTCTGCTGGAAGCAGGAGGTGACAAGAGACTGTTTTCTCTGCAGTGCAGAATGAGCTCAGGGTTCTCTCCTTCAGCACCTTCATCCTTCCAAAGTGTTTCTACCTCTTCATTTGTCCACTTCATCATGTATGCGGAATTAAGGATTTCTGAATTTTCAGAAAAGAGCTGGCATCTTAAGGATTTTAAATTATGTTGTTGACATCATGTTGGCTTTACATATCTTTATGGTTCTGGGTTCACCAAAACACACGTGTGGACCGCTTGGCCCTGGGCCTGGGGTAAGACTCCCCCACTGGTTATAGGAGGCAGCACCACAGTCTGTGCCCTCACGTCCAGCTTGGCTCCAGAAGCTGTCACTACATTCCGCTCATACTAATCCCCCAGCAGCTGGCACTCTGTGTACAAAGTCTGTAGAATCCAGAGAGCTTGGCCTCCCACCAACTGATTCCAGGACCCCAGTGGCTTCATTGGCTGGCATCAATACCACTCAAACCCATCCCCAGGAAAAACCTAGTTGGAGGGAAAACTGTGCATTCCTCTTCAGCTCCACCAAAAATCTGACACAAACGATGAGATGCGGGGTGGTTATAATTGAGTTGGTTGCTCCAGGCTCCTTCTATAATTAACAAGAGAAACACATAACTTTGTGTCATTAACCATTTCACCTCTTTAAGACACCAGCTTCTGTAAAATTATCCATCTCTTAGAAATTCCTGTTGCTCACCTATTACAAGAGAAAGAAGCTTTGTCTTATCTGTTCAGATGTATGACTTCACTGAGATGATTCTAAACTCAGATAGCTTACCTTTGCAGTTAAATACATGAAGTCTTCTTTTTCTTTGACTAGAAAAGTCACAGGAGTTATCTTCACTCATGGGAATTTTAATTCACTCAGAGCACAGATACTGAAAACAGGGTAACCTGTATCCTCTAAAGAACTTAGTCATAGAGGAACTACAATACCACTGGGCTAATCAGCCCTGTCTCTCCCGTACAGACACAGCCCTGGTGATCCATTAGATGTAACCTTTGTTTACCATCTTGTTAATTAATTTACTATAGATTTAGGATAAAAATTAGATCTCATCTGCCAAGAGCACTGTATTTGAATTGGTTTGGTATTGCTAAGTTGTACACATTAACAGGAGACATAATGCTGTGTGCCGTATTTACATCATCAAAGCTGTACAGTTGCATGTGTAAGTTTCTACGTATACATTTGCAAAAAAAAAAAAAAAAGAAAGAAAGAAAATTCATTAAATAAGGGGAAATTCTTGGTCTTGTTGGCTTATATGGAATCAATCTGTGCTGTCTGCAAAAAAAATAAAAATAAAAAATAAAAAATAATAAAAGCCACCAAAACAAATGTCTTTAAATTACTAAAATTGCTACTGTGCATAGGTGTTCTGGTAGGGTGTGGAATTGCATGGTATGGTATGGTATGTTACGGTACAGTAAGGTATGGCACGGTTTGGTTTGGAGGGGAGGGTAAGATGGCAGCTAAAACAAGATTAGTCCTAGACAGTGGATCTTCTGACTTAGTGATGTAATATTTTTTCAAAGTGGCTGTGGTTTTTTTCCCACTTAGTATAGTGAGCTTCTAGAAGAAAGTTACTTTTGAACTCACATGACAGCATGTATTTAAGATCCAGGGGAACTCTGTAGTCCAATAAAGAAATTCCAGATAGTTTCAGGTGCTTCTAGACCTGAATAATCCTTTTGAGTTAGATATCTCCATAGTACTTAGGAAGAATAAGTTCTGTAGACTACAACTTCAAGACAATACTGCAATGATCAGTTTATTCTGGTCATTCTTTATCTTCAAATGAGATCCTGAGTTTGAGATTACTTTGATAATGCAAGGTGGAATGGATTTTAAATAAAAGGGGTGATTTAGGTTAGCCATTAGGCAGAATTTTTTTATTTTTTATTTTTTTTCTCAGAGGGTGGAGCAGTTTACCTAGAGAAGTTGTGCATACGCCATCCCTGTGGGCATTCAAGGCCAGTTTGGATCCTGGCAGCCTGATCTAATGGTTGGGAACGCTGCCCATGGCAGGGCCATTGGAACTAGATGATCTTTAAAGTCACCTCCAAACAAATCCATTTGATGATACTATGATTAATAGTTGTAAAATAAGGTTTTTTCACTAGACATCTACATGGTTCCGCAGTACAGTCTTAGAACTTGTTCCAGAAACCAGAATTTTACAGAAGAGATTAAAAAAATAAATTAATTATTCTTGTTTGACTGCTCAGGATTACACACTCATGTGAAAAACTCTTCATTTTTCATCAGTAATTCTACTTGCTGTAAGTTTTATGATCACTTTTTTTTCTTTTTTTTTCTTTTTCAGCTCTTCCTCTAAGAAACACACTGTGAATGTTTTTGTAAAATTAAGTTTATATATTCCATGTATGTTAAGAAAAGCTTGGGGAAAAAGAAAATAAAGTACATGTGACTTAACAAAAACGAAGTAGCCAGAGAGAGTATGAGTTACATTCAGAGCACAAATCCTCAGTTTCTGAGGTCATGAGAGCTCGAAATGCTGAATAAAATAATCAAATATTGCTATAACAGCAGCATCCCTCCCAGAAATGATACAAATCACCTCTATTATTTTATAAGATATTTTGAGATTTTATGATGGAAAGCCTTGCAGGAAAGTAAGACACTATGTCTTACTGTCGTAGCCTTCTCTTTCTAAGCTATTCAATGCACTCGGTTAATAACTATACTAGTCATTATCTTTCCTATCTTTCACAATTATTCTACATTACACCAGTCACAGTCTTTCCCTGTTTCACTACTAAATGAGACTTACTTTTAACTCAAATATTATTGAAGAAGTTAGTGCATCCAATTGAAGATTTCTGACTCATTTGTGATAGTTCTAAAGCCTAATCTCCAGTTTTGTGGGTCTGGATGACCTGATTACATGAGCCATCGCATAGAGCATGTCTTCCTGTATTTTCTGAGTCATTAAACCTTCTGATTCATTTGATGGAAGTATGACATATATCCTTGAACTTCTCTGCATATTATGTGCATGTGTTTCAACATCAACAAAATAAATTTCGAAGCAATGTGCTCAACTATATTTTTCATATATTGCTGCTTTATCTGTCCTCCTGTTACAACAGTGCTGTAGAAGCACTTCTAATATAGATAAGTGAGTTTAAAATTCAGTTCTTTAAAAGTTCATGTAGGAGATTTTGAATGTGAAATGAGCACTTAGTAAAAGTATGAGGACAGGTAGAGCCTGTCTGTGAAGAGGATAATGCTTAAATCATTCACGTTTTAGAAAAAAATATTCAGCACTTTCGCAAACTTAAGAGGTTAATTCTTAGAAGTATCTAAAACAAAATTCTATTCACTAATTTCAATGGGGTAAAAATAAGAACTCCACAGAACCCTAAAACCAAAAATTTCCAGTTCTTGTCAAGTCTTGGAAGGAGAAGTATTTATTTTGTAGATAAGAGAAGGAATCCTTACTTATTCTTAATGTGAACTGAGAGAAAACTTAGGACAGATACAATAATAATACATTTGACCTACTTTCAGACGTATCTAATTATTACTACATATTATTAAGAGGGGTCAGTAATGTTATTGCTAGAAACTTTCCCCAATTGTTTGTAACTTTTGCTATTTAGAATTTATTTGTGTTTAAGCTGTTCTCTTCCAGATGAGTTTCTTGTGGGCTTTGAGAATATTTGTATTTAACCCATAATTCACACTATTAGAATTTTATAAAGCCAACAAGTAAATATATTGAACTGGAGCACATCAGGAAAAATGGCCAGATTTCTTAGGGTCATACAAATAAGAACTGGATGAAAAATAATTAAATGAGTGTTATCCTTATCTGTGTACCAAAAAGGGAAATATTCTGGGATGCCAGAATAAGTGAGCTGTCAAAATCTGTGTCCAAGTGTCTGTACAGATGGAAACTCTAGGGTGCAAGAGGAAGAGTCCTCTTTCTAGTGTTTCCTACTTTCAGAGAGTTTACCTTTTTGAGTTAATTAACGTTATTTCAATACTTATTATTATATTATATTACTAACTAAAAATAACTCAGTCAGCATTAAGGCTGCAATAAAACTGAATTTCATATTCTCACAATGATTCCCAGCCATGGAAGTCATTTGACACAGAAACGTGTATATCCATAACATTAAATTTCCTTAACCTCTGAAAGGAAAAACCTCCATCCAAATCTCCAGTTGTGCATGGTCCTTCACATGCGGTAACTCCTTCAGCCAGAAATTGTTTGGGAAATTCTCAGCCAAGAACTGCTTCAGCAATTAATAATGAGACACTGAGTTTCAGAGTGGTGGCATGTTCTGATATAATTAAACTGAAAAATATAAAAATGGCCTCTGTTATGGTGATTTTCTCATGTGGATTAATTACCATATAGAAAGTAAATTTTCTGGAGTGTATTGAATTAATAAGTACAGAATTCTTTTAATTTGATAAATAATCCTCATTCTCAGTACAAACCATGCTATATTACTTAATAGGGGAATAGCATCCTTACCAGGTAATGATACAGAGTTTGTGCCCAAGAAAGTTTTTAGAGGATATATAGACAAGCCAAGATATCTTTTGGTACTATCCATGTTCCATTGGTTTAGGTTGCTAGTGAAGAGGAGGGTTCCATGCCTGTATTTCACATCCAAATTTCTATGGTCATCTTCTATCCATCACAACTCATTTCAAGGGCAAAGTTAGAAATCTCTTAGCAATCAAGGACTGACTGACAAGGTAGCGAATAAAAATGACTCACATTTTATCAGGACAAAAGCAATGCCAGCCAAACTGCACAACCTGCAATATTTTTTGTTATTTTATTGAATGTCACTTTTGACAAGGAAACAATCCAAATCTTAGTATAATACTGAGCTATCTTGAGTCTTGAACTTTTCTTGATAGATAGTGTGTTTTATTAGTTTATTTGCTTGTATGCTATTGATTGCTTAATAAGGGCCTTGAAAACAGAATCAGAGACAAGATCCTTGCTTCAGACAGCAGCATGGCAAGGAGGGTTGTGAAAAAGTGGCATGCTTCAAGAGTTTGTTGGAATAGACCAAGGCTAATACTTTTCCAAACAGCTAGCAATTTTGAAATAACCTAATAATTCTATTATTCTAGTTTGTGACACCATCAAGAGATTCATTTTGACAATGCTGACCACTTTCCTTTTGAAGATTAGATCAATCAAGGATGCTTAAAATTATTAGCAGTCGTTTTGAAAATAGCAGTTCTTTTACTAATGTATTTTTTGTACAATGATTGTGCTTCTTGAATACTTCTAACATTCTAGCAATGAAAACAAAGAATGATAGTCTGAGGATTAGTATTCATCTTTTTCAGCTCATGAAATTTTTCACCTTGTCAAAGGTTTGGGAAGTTTTGGACAATGTTTAAAGGCAATTTCTCAGGGGATTTTTTATGATTTCCTCCTGGGGAAGGAACAGTGTTTCAAGGAAAGCTTTATGGGATAAATACTTTTTGCTTTATCAAGGATTTTATCATTATCTTGGCTTGTCTGTAAAGAAGAACAGACAACTTTTCTGATCTTTCTGATCCTCACTTGATATCCACATGAAAACATAGAATAATACCTGCTATTTTCCTAGAAAAAATCCCACTTCTTTAGTCGCTCTTACAGATACAAGTCCATCACAGGATAACTGCTTATCCCGTTCCATTATTGAAAGATTTTTCAGTTCTCCTAATGACTAAGATTGCCCTGTGCAGCCCTTCAAGAGAAGTTTGCAGTACCCCAATGTCTTTCCTCATGCAAAGAAAGGGATCACAGTACAATTTCTTCCTTTGAGATTGTCATTTCTTTTTTCAGTCTTCCTAAGTGTTCTGCTGACTCTTAAAATCTTGGATAATTTTTGAGCGCCTTAATGATGCCATAATATCATAATTGAGATTATAAACTCATTTTGAGACTGTAATGATTATCTAGTTTGACCTGAGGCATAAACTGTCTAAAGAATTTCATGAAATGATTCCTGAAGCAAATTCATCTTTTTTACTGTAGAAACAGAACTCAGGGTGATACTTTGTGCTGTATAGAAATACAAAGAATCAGAAAAATATCTAGAACATCTCATAATAATTTTTTCCCTTAAAAAGTTCAAACTACAGGATTTGCATTTTCCATTGTCACAAAAGAAACAGGCATTTTCTTTTCATATTTTATTTCAAAAGGGAACATATTTTTAAGCCTTCATGTAAAAGGCACAGGAAAAGAGGTCAAATGCATCCTCAAATGAAAATGCATCGATAATATATCCTGTTACTAGATAAAATAAATTTGTCCAAATTCCCCTCACACATTTTGATTTGCACTTAAGAATTGTTTTCAACTGTTGAACTGTTATAGTGAGTAAATGTTTGTCATCAAATTTCTTCATACATAACCGCAGACAGAGATTCACTATTCAGTAGTAATTAATGAAATTTAATTAAACCAATCTATCTTCAGCTCCATGCTACTTTAGCTAAACTGTCATACTAAAATCAGAGATAGCTATATACAGCATGTGTTGGTATATACCCACTGTACTATAATCTAAAGAACTGATGTGGTAAGGAAGAAGAATTCATTTAAATCAGTCTTAATCTTCAGCTGCAGGGAAATGGGACAGGACTCCAATTACTGTGTGTCATGGTTTTATGATTTTTGGTATTGGTATTCCACATCATAACAACATGTAGTGCATTAAGAGTTAAAGAGTTAATACTCCAACTCCATAGATCATTGATATTTTCCGGGTATACCTGTCTCAGAAGAGAAGAACCATATTCCCCAGAAGACTTTGCGATGCTTTGCATTTTTACGTATTTTCCGCTCAGAGGGAAAAGATAAAAACCCTCTGCGGTCACGGGACACTCTCTTTCCTTCGGGATCGACTCAGCAGTGGGTGCTCGCTGCCGTATCGCCTTCAGCGTTAGCGTAAGGCCTTCGGTTTATCGGACACTCTCTCTTGCTCCTTTTATTTGATTTATTAGCTTCAATTCCAATTATATTGTATTATATTGTGTTATTTTGCTTTCTGATATCTTATTTAGTAAATTAGCTTTCCTCCTCAGATCGTTGCCGCTGTTTTGTTTCTAGGCCCATCTCCCTTTTTCCTTTTCCCTTTCCCTCTTCCCCTTTCCTGGGGCGTGGGTCTGTGAGTCCCCTGCACCAATCGTCACGGAACCGGGCTGATCCAGTCCGGTAAACCGTTGACACTGTGGATGCTTATAAACCCAAATTTGGGCAAAATGTGTCTCTCAGGATGCCCAAATGGCAATGGGGCACTGAACCTCAGAATTACTTTTTGAGATGCAGTTCTCCTCACCTGCTCTGCCAGAGAAGTAATTTGTCACTGTCCACCTTAAGATACTTGTGCATGAGTGCCCTTTCTATCATCTTCTTAGTTGGTCAGAAGTTCTGATGTCATTGTTCATATTGTATTTTACTTCTCATGTACAGGTCTGTTTTCTGAAAAGTCAAAACTGAATTCTGAGAAGCAGCATGTCTGCCACAGAGCAATACTAAGAACTGTAATTGGAATACTAGAAAAACTCCTTGAAAAATATCTACTTTTATTGAAATAAGCTCAGGTCACTGTGCTTTCATACAGCAATTCAGATACATCAATTTGAGTCTTCCCTGAAAATTACACTGTTAGTAAATGGCAAAATAAGCACTATAAGAGTCCAGTTTTCAAGGTGAAAATACTGGAAAGATTAAAAATATATCTTTTCCCTCTTTGTGGAAAATACTTATTTCATATACATCCATACATAATTTAAGAGTGTATCCAGTTGGAAAATTAATTTCACCAGTGTTCACATGAAATGATTAATCATAACACAATTTCATCTCTACTATTTCCTGTAAACAACACATAGGCATGTATTAGTGCCTAAATAACCAAATATTTAGGCAGAAGTGTAAGTCAGTAGTTACCACCACCAATTCACAGTCTCTGAGAAGAGTTCAAGGAGAAAGGAAGAAACTACCAGAGGAAGAAATCAAATGGCCATACCTTGTGTAAATTTGCTTAGTGAACTGGTGGCATTTTCACAATGGAAGGCATGCTTGTGACTCTGGCATTACTACAGCACAGAGCTCTTCCAGTCATGACATCAGGATGTGACTTTCTTTTGGTTCATATGCATGAGTTTTCCTTCCACAGGAGGCTTGGCTAAGACACACCAAGGGTGTTTTATGCACTTGCATGAATGTCAGTAATGCCTCTGAGTCCTACTGACAGATTTTCGTGGAAGTTTAATTGCCTCGTTATAGATATTCAAGGTTGGAAAATCTGAACAAGCTGATGCTATGCTTTTATTTCTTTCATAATAAATACCAGTCATTTTTTAATATTATTATTTTTTTTTTCCCTCTCTCCAGACAGCTTTCATATTTGAAGTTTCTCCTTCAGGAGATATTAACAAAAAGTTGCTGCTTCTCATATCGTCTTGCTTTTCAATTGACAAGAGGAAGGAGAAACCTGCACACTTTTGCTTTATTCACTTATTTTTAACAATGTTATTTTCTCTTTTAGGTTGTTTAGAACAAAACCAAGATGTTGCTGAAGTGAAGTAAATCTTTCATCCTCTTATATGCAAAATTTACATCAAGAGAAATGCAGGTAGATGTTTTCCTGAAGGAAAAATTGAACTAGACATAAGAATGTAATATTTCTCCCAGTGCTACTCCTGTGTTAGGATCTGACAGTATTTATAGACCAAAAAAAAAAAAAAAAAATGTGTATGGAAGAGAGTATATCTATTTATACATTTATTTAATGATCTTTTCCAGTATCATAATCTGAAGTAATTTTCTCCTTTTAAGTGTAAGATGTTCACATAAATGTTACTCAAAAAGGTGCTTCTAATCCTTCCCAAACTTGAAGTTTAATCAAAGCAATTGAAGTTTATTACTTACAAAAAGCAGTGTAGTGATTACTATACTGTTCCATTTTTCCTGTTAGTATTTGGTAAGCACTTCAGCTCTGAGAACAAAGCATTCAGTATACTAGAATCACAAGAAAATAAAAATCAAAAATGTATCTTCAGCTATATTTCTTTTGTCATGTATTGAATATCCATATTCTCCAAGTGGAAGAGTACAGGTAACAAAGGTCCTTTTTTGTTGTTGTTTCTTTACATTTTTTCTTTCTTTTTTTTTTTGTTTTTTTTTTTGTAATGTGCTGTGTACAGTTTAACAGATATATATATTAAAAAATATATGATAAGGAATCTAATTGTTTGAAAGAATGACTCCTTAGGCATTCAGAACTACACTCTATTTCATTCTCAGTATTTCTACCCTTTTCTGTGAATATCTGCAAAATCAAGGCTCGAGAGAACAAAAAATGATATGATCAGTCCAAACAGTTTTAAGGTCCTTCTCTTGCATCTGCACATCTCTGTCCAAGATCATATGAGAAAAGCTTGGATATGACCACAGAAAAACTGTAATCTCTATATGCTCCTGATGCACAGCTATGGTTTCTGTTTCTCAGGCACCTATCCCATGTCACCAGTGATCCCAGATTCAGATATCTCTCTGCAAGCCTGCAAAATTGAGGCTATTCTATCTCTTTTTATTATTTTCTTTTTTCACATATATATAATAGCCTTATTTATTTATATATTATTTAGGATGCAGCTGAGGAAAAAAAGGGTACATCACAAAGTTAAGACTGATGCATAGTAGAATTCACCTTGTCTATCTTCAGCTTGGTCAGCTATGCTAAACTATGTATGACTTACCTACTAGCTGAAGAAGAGATGCAGACATCCCCATCAGGTGATTCATCCCACCTGTCAGACATATGCGACTAAAAGGAACGTATAACTTTCTGGAAGTACCCATGCAATGACTGCTGACAGAGAGTACATGACTACTTTTTTCCAACAGCTAAATTCTTCACAGCTTAAAGCAGGAGAAATAAATTCCTCACAATACCAAAGCTGGCAAAAAGCATGTCTAATTTGACCCACTACAACCAAAAGAATTCCATTTCTTTCTTATTTCAGTTTTCTTTCCAGATCTAGCTGTTTGCTTTTCTCCCTTATGGATACTAATGCATTTTTGACTGCTCACTCAAGAATTCAAGTTATTTGCTAGTAGTGGTCTCTGTAAAATATTGGTCACTTCTTTTTCATGGGGTATGATTATCTGTTGAAAATTATTAAAAGTAAGGGGAAATATGTAATGGAGCACACTGATGAAGAGATAAAAAACTGGAAGCGATGCAGCTACAACTTCTATTAAATCCCATATAACACATACTCTCAAAAAGAAGTGATACTATAATATGAATAAGCATGGTCATTTCATAATTGTGGGGACAGAAGTTTCCAGAAAAAGGAAATGAAATAGATAAGAATTTCTTCTATCTGCAGAGAAAGATAGTGAGAAAGTATGAGGAGTATTTTGAAAGACTATTCTTTCAGAATGACTCCTAAGAACATATGGTTTTTATTCCCCATAGAAGTGATCTTGTCAGGAACATCAGCTACTAAAACTCAGAGAAAGATTTCAATTCCTGAAAGAAGCTGTGACCTGGAAAAGGAAGGTTTGGAACCCTAAGTTGGCCCCTTGGTTTTCACACAGAAGTCAGAGCTTGTCACTGACTCAACAGCAGCATCTGGCAATATTGGGACATCAGGGACTTGGGAGCAGGCCACATGGTTGTGGAGATTCTGTCATTTCTGCAAATTTAAAAAGGCGAAGTTAAATAAGCTGTCAAAGAAATCCACTAAAGCACGGCCTAATCATTGTCTTTTACTTTCTTCCTTTTTCTTTCTTTATTCCTTTCTTCTTTTCTTTCTATCTCTTTCTCTGGTTCATTTTTGTTGGCACTTCCCCCATCCTTCCAGTAAGTAGAAAAATGCATTTGCTGCTGATACATTATTGAGTTTCCCATTCAGCATCTTTATAAACTACAAACAGCAATGCAAATAGCAATATATAGTGGTCAACCAGCAGTGCCTCATCTAATGACACATCTAATGAATAATGTGAAATGGTGGCTGAATAATCTCTCTATATTAATCTTGAAATAACTCACCAGAGATGACCATTGTTATTAAAAAAAAAAAAAAAAGAAAGAGAGAGAGAAAGAGAAACAAAGAAACTCAACTCAAGGTCAATAAAGACTAGTATTTCATTCAAATTTTATTAAATTCTTACTGATACATCCTTTTACATGTTCTCCTAATGAGCTACAAAACCTGACAGATAAATTTTACTCTGTTTCAAAAATTTTGCATATTTTTCGCAAATAAATTTCCATTGCAGAAGGCCTGTCCAACAAAGTCTCCTGTATATCATGATCTTTTCAATGCGCAGTGAGATCACTGGCTACAGCAGTGAGCAAATACTAGTGAATGTACTAGACTATCCTGAGCTGGGACAGGCTTAGAATAAAATAACATTATGCTCCAATTTTCAGAAGAGAATAAAGTACTTATAAAATAAACAAAAAATCATTAACATCACTGTATTTTGATCCCATGATAAATCCAAACACTTGAATTTTTCTGAACTACATAAATATGACTTTATGGAGTTGCACAACGTTTTCAGAAACAGGCTTATGCTTTGATTTTCACTGAAATTTGTCCAAATTTGTTGATTATGCATTTTTGCTTTCTATTGCAAATAATTGTCACTTTTCTAACTCTAGCAAATGATTAAGGATGACAGTCTTGTGTCCAGTTTCCTCTACTTTGCCCATACTCTCCAATATGGCTGCCTCATTTTCACACGCGCACACACACACACACACACACACACACTCACAAATTATCTTTCGTTTTGTTATTCAAAATGACTATGGGACAGTTTTTATGCACTCATTTTACCCATTCCAGCTGGAATTGTGGAAACAGATAATGAATTACTAAATAACTAAACTCCTGCAGTTTTTCACCTCGTAATAGATCAGAAATCATAAGTAACTCCTATTTACTGTGTGTCATTGGAGCTCTACAGTCACATAGAAGCCAATAGACCATACTTAGCCTTTGCATTAAAAAGTACAAATTCTCATAAAATTTGAGTCTAAATAGAAATTCAACCATCAGCAAACAGTAGGAAATCAAACAAATAAATGAGAGAGAAAAAAAATTGTTACAAATTCCTACAATACATACATAGAAGTAGAAGAGAATACAACAAATTAGCTTTCTTATACTAAGCAATAATAATGTATAACAGACAATGTTTTTTTGATGTTTTGCAGAGAAAATCTCATGAGGTTGTCCTCAGTTCCATACCGGATAACTGAGGAAAGAAGGAGCCTAGATGGCCTGATTAACTTATTTACTTATAAGACTTATTCAGAGAGATCTCAGTAGTGGTAAACATATGATATATTCTAGACATACAAGGTCATCCAAGACATCCTCATGAAGTCAGCATAAAACACAGGATCAGTTGGTCTAGTGGCTTTTGAAGCAGCAGCCAAAGGTCAAGTAAAGTACTCTAAAATGATGCTTGAAGGACAGAGGACACCTGAGTTTCCCTCTTTTCCTTCAAAGATAGATGGATAGTTTTATTTTGGGATAGTATCCAGGGCCAGATTCAGTGCCATACTAGGAAAAGAAAACAAATGAAAACATACGTCATTTTTATTCCTTTGGTAGTCTGAAGGATGGCAGGTCAGTAGTTCAACTGGATATGATTCTGGGAGAGACAAGCACTACACTTTGTATCCATACTCACTGACATTTAAGTAGAGGAGGCAAAATTTCCTTTTGGGATTAAGATTTTCTGTTGTTTTTATTTGTTTTGTTGCTGTTGTTTTGCTTTGATTCATATTTTGTCTTTTTTGTGTGTTTTGAATATTTGTGGTTTTTTGTTTGTTTGTTTCCATTTACTGAGATTATTGGAAGGTGTTTGATGTTTTTTTCTTAAGTAGGATAAAATACAGCTGGACCCAATTTATACAAGTTCTATTTAGGAAGGATTTATAGTATAATAGAATCATAGAATGACTTGGGTTGGAAGGGGCCGCAGGAGTCAAAGTTCAAATGCCGCGGCCATAGGCAGGGCCACCAACCTACAGATTCATTCTCCTTTCCCTTTTCCAAGGTCTGGCAGTGGAGAGTAAGAATTTATCTTACCTAATACCTGATTTCATCCTACATATTTCTATCTAAGATCATATCACCAACACAAATCTGCTCATAACAGCAGGCATAAAAGTTTGCATTGTGTTTCAGACAGCGTGGGTCACTAGGAAATATAATGTATTAACTGATTTACTTTACTTTAGCTTTATAGTAGGGCTTAATGATCAGTGTTAACAACTTCATGAGTATGATTTTGCTTCCTGCTCATATAGAAGTAACCAGATGTTCTAGCAAAACACATATAAATAAGCTCGGAGTTCAACCTAGACTTTTATTAGTGGATAAAAAGCCAGACCATACATTTTTCTGGATGATAAAATAATACTGGTTTCCACAGGGGATCTTTCACACAGTCATAAATCCTCCATCTGGCATTTAATTCACTTCACTGTCCAAACATTTGTTATATTCTGAAGCATTGAAGTTTCTTTGCTTTTTTAATATTTGTTCATTTGTGAACTTACTTTCTAGATTCCCCAGTGGAAGGACACTCCCAGTGGAATAGTGTTCATCAACCGAAAACAAAAGTAAAAATAAAACATGCATTCTCATTTTATCTTCTTCAGAAATTGCGTCATTAGTACATTAAGAGTTTTCTGACTAAGTCCATTTTTATAACTTTTGATTTCTGAAATAAAACAGGATTTCCACAGACTCATCTAGGAATAGGCAGTTACTATTGTGTGCAAATCCCAGTATTTTTAATGTTGATACATTCTTTCTTTTTTCTTACTTTAGAGGAAGAAGATCAAGTTCAAACATAGGAACCTAGGTTGTAACCCCACATTTAGAATGTGCTGGTTTTTGGCTTTGTTTTCATTTCTTTCCTAGAGAAGATGCTATTTTAAAAGTTCATATAGTTGGTTAAGGCTTAAGAGTTGTAGTAGAAATCTTGCTGCAGCTTTCCTGCCTCATCTTTTTCAGGTCATTAAGGTTAAGTATTTCAGAGTCTCTCTGGGTGAGATTTCTTTCATGCTTCACCAGAAGAAAGTTGTCCTAGGGTAACCCCTGGTGCCATAACATCCAGAGAAGGCATGACCTTGGATGAAATGAGGGTATAGAAGTTCAGGTATCTAGCTGTTTTTTCCTATGTATAGGAGATATACCTTCATGTTGTCCAAGGTGATAGGAATGTCTTGGATACTCTACTGGATACTGTGATATAAACACAAAAGATATCTATCTCAATACATATGTAAAAGTCTCCAGAGCATTCTGTGAAAATTAAGCCACTAGAGTCCTTAGCTCTCCTCTATTCATCTGATAGAATATGTATTAGGCTTTTGAACTGTTTTATCAGATGGGTTTAACGTAAATGTGAAAACACCAATTTTCCCAGACTGGAGTACGTAACATATCATTCCTCATCTCCAGTTTCACCATTTTGAAATATCAAGATCAAAACTGATCAAAGAATAATCTGTGAAGCTGCCATCACCACCAACTTTAGCTAATTTCTCTTCAGGAGAAAGGAAGTCCTATTGTCATCTTCACTATTCTGATGTTTTTTACTTTCCCTGAGAAATATTCCCAGGGAATGATAATTTCCTTTCCTTCTTTTATTTTCAAACTAGCATCCAGGAGTGCATTTTTTGACATAGTTCTATGAGCTTGACACAAGTATTCCTTTAGCCATGACCTTAAACCCTAAATTAATACAGATTTATCAGATTGTTGAGCTTTTTTGAAAGCTTGTGTTTGGAGCACATACTTCTCTAGGTGAGCTCTTGAGAATTCATACTCCTCTGGTCTGCCCCCAGCTTGCTTCAAAGCCCTTAGTCAGCTGGATCTAACATGCAGGACCTCAATCACTAAATTCTACCATGAGAAATTCTGCAGAGAATCTGGAACCTCGATCTTAATTGCTTCTTCTACGAGACTGAAAGGATCTTGGTGCTTCAGATATGTATAAAGTCCATGAGCAATAAAGACAGCATTTTAAGAGATGAGAGTCTGTGGGTATGGTTGTTATTTTTGTTGTTGTTTAATTTGTTTTTTGTTTTTTTTTGTTTGTTCTTCCTATTTAAAATCTCTTAAATGACAGAAGACCTTTTTAAAAGGACTTGACATTTCAGAAGGCAATACATGTACTATTAAAAACTTTTAATGCTTTACTTTGCAGGTTTTCTAGGCTCTTCATTTTTATTTCCTTCTTCAACAATAGCTTCAAAAGATTTTATTACTGCAATTGCAAAAAGGGAACAAACTAGCAGTAATAGCAAGTTAAGGATATCCTGAAAAGGCCTTCAGGAAGATATTGAGTCCCATCTTCCTTCGGTGTGTGTTACTACATGGCCTATGACTTCTTATCCTACCCGTTAGACAACAGGGGCCTTCAGATTGTTGTTATATCAAACCTAGACTATGCTTCAGCCACGTACTCTAACAACAAACAATATTTTTATTAGCATTGTAACCTAATTGAACTCCAATGTCTCTATACCAGCCTAAGAAAATGCTGCTTAATCTAAAACTTTAACATTCTATTTGATTCTGGACTAAATGATCTCTAGATGTCCCTTCCAACCCCTACAATTCTGTGATTTTGTGATTCAAACAAAGCAGTTTGTTTCATTAACACCAGAAACATATAATTTTAGTTGAAAAAGTCTCTCCAAAATGCTTGAGTATTATATTGTGAAGTTTCTTCATAATTTTTCTGTCCACAACAAAAATTAACATTACAGTCTTTGTCCTTAGTTCTGAGATTTTCCACATCTCAGAAATTCAGATTTGATACTGGAAACATAAGATATATTGCTGAGGAATCAACAGGAGATTTCCTGATCACCTCAGGACTGGGTTTCCACCCACGGATTTTTATGTGAGAAACTGTTATCAAAATCTACAAAAATCTAGATTATTCAACTAATGTACTGGTCTTCTATCTGCTAACCCCTCCCTCCCCCCTCCCCTTTTTTTAGCTCATCACATATCTAAGAATAAATATCAACAGAGAAATGGAGATTGCAACAAGACTTAACAGTAGTATGCACTTGCTTGATGATTTCCCAGTGTGAGTTTTCACAACGTCACTTCCTGATGGCAGTTTTGCTTCCAAACCCTACATGATGTCGAAGTGTTATTCTCCTGAATGTGCATAACATCTCCTTACTGGGATCCACTGATTCTAGCTGACAAGCAACGGGTTATGATAAATCAGAGCCATCCAACTGAAACACTTTGTTTCTCAGCCAGATTCCTTCTACCAAGAGTCCAGTCTTCTAATGAGTGGAAGATCCTCTACTGCCCAGCATTCAGAACATCTGCAATCATTGTAGTCCTCTGTGCAGGAAGTAGATGGACTCCAACAGCATCACAGAGCTCTTGCTCCCTTTATTTAGCAGTGATAGCAATATCCCATGTATTTTATACAACCTAAGCAAACTGAAAAATACACACTACACATGCCTTTTCCTCAGGGGAAACAGTAGAAATGCACAGCCACAGCATGTTACGTCAAGTAAATAAACTCCAAGAAGGCAGTGAAATGTAAAACAAAGGCAATATACTAGTCCAGACGAAGGAAACAACCACGACTAAAGAAATAAGAGAGCCACAATGCTAGCTGAAGTGAAAAGGAAGTCTCTAAATGCTGACTGGGACAATCAGATAACAGCACTCAAAATATCAGCATGATACGTCTGTGTGGTAGATAATAGATGCCTTTCAGATTAAACAAAAAAAAAAAAAAAAGAGAGAGAATAAGAAAGCACTTTATTTTCAGGAGAAAATGCTAACAGTGTTAAATTTTTGGGGAATCCAGAGCTAAGTTACAGTATGATAGATGGAAGCTAATAGGCAGAGAATTGAGAGAAGCCTGAACATAAACACATAAATCAGGGATTACATCAAACTGAGTTCATGATAAATATGTTCGGAGCATTTCTACTGGGCAAAGTTAAGTCTGAGATTTAGGGAGCATGTAATAGGCCAGAATTAAAAGACAGCACTATTAAAAACTGACTGTAACCTGAAGGCACAGAAATGTTTGCTTTTTTCTGACTGCTGCTGAAGAGCTATCACCAGGCAGAGTGCGTGAAGGTGTGCAATATGAGTGTCAAAAAGAAGTAGAGAGATGGGTGTCTGTCCCATTACAACTGAACTTTAATAGTGATCAGGCAGACAGTTTGGATAGGAGACTGCCGCTCTGCTGTGCGATCACTTCTTTCTTTGCACTGAGAAATTAAAATGACAACCTCAACGAGAATGACAGCCAGGAATATCTTCCTCCTGTGGAAGTCAAATTGAAATAGAGATATCTGATGTTAATTTGGTAACTAACTAATGGCCTCCACTGTCTCAATTCAAAATAGCTAGTAATTCTATAGTAATATGCAGTGCGGGAAGACAATACAGGAATGAAATTTTTACAAAGCTATTTCAGCATCTGTCTTTCTTGGTTAAGAGAGAACTACAGAATGAGAAAAAAATGTGCGATACACAAAGACAGCTTCTGCTCTATCTTGGGTGTGGGGTACAGAGGCCAGGAAAAGTTTCACAGATACCATCTTGTTGTCCTCAGACTCATGTCTGAATTGAACTGAAATGGCTTCCATGGACACTTCCATTGACATACCATATTATGACAGAATGAAAAAGAAAAGAGCGCTAAAGAATAGAAATGGCCTATGACAAAGCACAGGGACAGTTTTTAAAAACACACCCACGTTTGTGCTGCTCCTTCAGCTTATACTGGGAGTCAACGAAAGCAGTCAGAGAGAAATACATTACAAAGAGTGGAACAGATGGAGAGCACAAGACAATCGTCTGGCATAATTCCCAGTGTGGGACTGCTCCCTTAGATTCATTTGCTAACATTCCGTCCAGACTCCTATGAGTCAATGACTAAACAGAAATGGGGAGGAGAAAGAAAAAAAAAAAAGAGAATGGATCAGAAGCAACAAAAGCAGATCTTTTAAACATGATTCAAAGTCTTCAGTCATTCTGTAGTAAACAGGAAAATTTCTGCACTTTATTCTGCTACATTAGCTAAACATGTTCATTCATGAATTTTTGAGGTCATTTTTAACAGTATGTTCAGAACTTGATGTTTATTTAGTGAAAATCAAGCTAATCAGATTTGAGGCATAAACTTTCATCATGGCTGATTTCCCAAATATTTTCTCCCCAGGTCCCTGCAATTTTCAGGGTACAAATGAAGTAGAAAATGCTAAAAATGGGGAGGAAGAGGTGTTGACATCTTAGCCTGTGAACATTCTCTGTAAAATCAATGGACACAAAAATGCAACTCATTTGAGTATATGGGTCTTCTTTAGAAAATGATGAATGTACTCCAGCAACTTTATTGACAGGACTGGAGCCTTGTAGTGCAGTAAACTTGAGTTAGAAAAGACAAGTTTCATCCTTTGTTCTAGTTCAGTTTAAGCTGTATGATGGACTGAACTGACTAGAAATACTGGTAGAGCAGAAGCTCCCAAACCTCAAAAGCAAGTATGCACTTCTAATGCCATGAAGGATTTCAGGGAGCCAAAACATACATGAATAGCTGTTCCAATCTTATCTCAAGTCTTGAGCTACTCTGTAAATTAGCTGCTGCTACAAGTTACGGGAGGTTATTCTGTACTGGATTTGATAGTGTATCACTACATCTAAAATACATCCATTTTTTAAGTATTTGTCAACAATTTTTGGGCTAGTTCAGCCTGGTTCTGTGATGAATGGGGTGGGGGACGCATGGAACCATGCCCTGGGAAAGGGGAAGGAGGATGAAAGGAAAGGGTAGGGAGAGGATCCCAAAGAAACAAAACAGCGGCAACAATTTGAAGAGGAAAATGAATTTACTAAATAAGACATTGGAATGCAATATAACAATGTAATTCCAAATATTTGGAATTTAAGCTAACAAATCAAGTAAAGTGAGACAGAAAGAGTGTCCAAAACTGAAGGCCTTAGTCTAAAGATGAAAGTGAGTTGGCTAGGGAACTTCCACTGCTGAGAAGACCAGCAAAAAGAGGGAAGTCTCAGGATTTGCGTGCAGTTCTAGTGTTTCTTCTGAGTGGAAAATGGGAAGGCAAAGTCCTCTGGGGTACATAGTTCTTCTCTTCTGAGAACCAGATACCTGGAAATTCATCAGCCCATGGAACTGGATCATTAACTCTTTAACTCCCAGTGCCTTACATGATGTTATGTGGAATACCGATAACAAAAATCATAAAACTATGACAGTGTTATTGGCCTTTGCTTTTGTTGTAACTTCATTAACAAAGTAAAAATTGTCAGGTGTGTTAGTAAGATATAGGAGCAGATAAGCTTTTTTAAGCATGTTGTAAGGTCTTGGAAAAGAAAATCTTTTATTTTTGTTCCATTCACTCACTTTCTAGAACAGATTTTGAGCAAATTTAAGTCACTTAGTATTCTATTTATGTCCCCACATCTTAAACAACCCACTGACATTATTTTGCTACCTCCACCAGCCTATGACCAATGTCTGGGACTGAGTTACCATTGGCATTTCCAGACTAGAACACTCAGAAAAAATCAGACAATCAGTTTAAGCTGCAAAGTAGGGATGAGCACTACTGTTTCCTATTCATCTTATTGTGCAGTGGTAGCATGGGAGAGAGCAGATCTTCCTCAGAATCCAATTTTAACCCCTTTGATTTTAATTTTGCTTCTTAAAAGGCAAGGATGTATGCAATTATCATCACATGGCATAAATACTAAGGCCAGGTAAAATTTCCTGCTCTCACAGTAGGATTTAACTTATTCACATTACATCTGCTCTCATAGATTTGATTCCATCAATTACTAAGAAAACCACAACTCTCTAATAGACAGGTTCCTATTTTTCCTTTTACATTGCTATATGGCTCCGCCCCATCAATTATAGTTTCTTCCAGGGATTTGTGCAACTGGAACACATTAGAGTGCTGATTTATAATGCTAATTGCAAAGTTAATTCACCTGGGCAGAATTCTAAGCCACTGGCATAAGATGATAATTACTATTATTTTTACACCTCTGTAACTGAGATCAAGTGTTTTGTGAAGTTTTGTTCTACCATCCATTATGTCCTCTTGTCAACAATTAAATCTCTTTGAGAGCTTGAGCTGTGGGTTATCTTCCTTTCCCACAGATCCGTATCTGCTTACATCAAATTCAAAGCTCAAAGGCAAGTATCCTAGTCAGGATTATCTAGCAAAAAACTTCAATTTATATTGATTAGTATTGATTCAATATAGACTCTCCAGCTTTTGGGGATTTATTTTTAATAAGCGAAAATCATGTTTACCAGTGTGGAATTCATAATCTTCAGCAATTCACAGCTTGAATTACTCCTTATTTAATGGACTTCTGCAGCACATCCCTCACAGAGAGCAGGTAATACTGTGTTACTGTGATCTCTGTTACAACTGGATTTCAGAGAACTCTAGTGTAGGGTGAATAACCCAAAAGAATAGTATCCACTGAAAATAATGAGGTCAATGATATATTTTGTGTGGTTTTTCTGGGTGGTATAAAGACAACCAGTAAGTAGAAAAAGGCTCACCTGTCACAGATAGCCAAGGCTTGCTCAAAACTCCACAGGGGAGGGATCTCCAACAAGAGATCCTTCCCCAGTAGTGGTCAGCCCTCAAATGGGGTCTGGGAGAGGTGGAGCCAGACTCCACATCTTCCGGTCACACACATGAGTTGCCTTCACCTGTGCTCCTGCAGTTGACTCAGTGTTCGCCTCAGGTGATCAATCAGTGGTTCAGGCCGTGATTCAAAAGTTCCCATACATCTAGTAAATGAAATGAAGTTTAAAAAAAAAAAAAAAAAGTGGAGATTTCCTAAAACACTGGGCTTTGGGATACTTTATGGGAAGCTAGTTACCGAATCACTGAAATTTTGATCATGAATTTAACATGTGTCTACCTTTGGACTCATCTATGATTACTGGTGCTTGGACTCCATCAAGGAAAATGTTGAAAATGAATATGATGAAGAAAAAAAAAAAAGATTATGAAGTTTTGTTTTATTCTGTTTTGTTTACTTATGGAAAGTTGTAGCTCACCTGTAAAATAGATTGCAGCTCTTGCATAAACTGCCCCAAAACCTGCTTTTTTACAGCTTCAGCTCTCTGGACTTTATTTTCTGAATCCATATTGTTCTTCATGGGAAAACATTCAATACATTAAATTAAAATCTGATTTCATATTTGTTCTATCTCCATGTACAAAGAAAATTTTCACAAGCACAAGCAGTGAAATGTGTATCTGCACAACAAGTTTTGCATCAGGTTTGTTGTTTCAGAAATTTGTTACAAACAAAACCTGCTTGTTGTTTTGTTGTAGTTAGATTTACAGGAGTTTGAATTCTTAGTCCAGTTTGTTACCATTACTTATCTCAACAGGTACAGATGTAACAGTAAGTAAACCAATAATTAGATCTACAAAGATAGACTTAACTACAATCTATTATTTGGTCTAGTCTCTTAACCATTCAGTTATGAACAAGCTCTAGCTTAAAAGCTGTTGACACATCCAGCTTGTACTTTATCAAAAGCTCTGGCTTCTGTACTACAGATGTCTCAGACCAGTCCAGCTTCATGCTTGTGGAGAGGACATTCCAGTTTTTGTATTCAGATGATTGGTTAAAGACTACATTAAAAAAAAAAAAAAAGAGACAGAGAGAGAGAGAGAGAGAAAAAAAAAAAAAAAGAAAAAAAAAGCGAGAAAGCCTTTCCTAACTAGCTGGAGAAGTTGTATGTGTAGCTTCAAATGTTCATTTTCATTATTTATTTATTTATTTATTTATTGCCTATCTGAAATTCCCAAAGCTGGAAAACAAAGTAAAAAACAATAAAAATCTCCATGGTAATTGACAAAGGTAAAATTCGTATTATTTTAAAAATATACATTTTAGGATAGGGAATAAAAAATGCGGAAAACCTTTATTTTTCTCTCCATAACATCATATTTAATGACAGAACTGCTCATATTTATAATATGACCTTCAAGGATACTTGTTATATTACAGAGAACTATCAACAATAGATTCATAGATTCATAGATTCATTAGGCTGGAAAGGACCTACAAGATCATCTAGTCCAACCATCCTCACGTCACCATCCCTACCCATCAAGTTACTAAATCAAATCCCTTAGTACCTCATCTAAACGCTTCTTGAACAGCGCTAGGGACGGTGCCTCAACCACCTCCCTAGGCAGGCCATTCCAGTGCCTGACCACTCTCTCAGAGAAAAAATTTTTCCTCAAATCTAATCTAAATCTTCCCCGGTACAACTTGTGGCCATTCCCTCTTGTCCTGTCATTAGTTACCTGGGAGAAGAGGCTGACCGCCTCCTCACCACAGCCTCCCTCAGGAAGTGGTAGAGTGCAATGAGGTCTCCTCTGAGCCTCCTTTTCTCCAGACTAAACAATCCCAGCTCCCTCAGCCGCTCCTCGTAAGACTTGTGCTCCAGACCCCTCACCAGTTTTGTTGCCCTTCTCTGAACACGCTCCAGGGCCTCGATGTCTTTCTTGTAGTGAGGGGCCCAAAACTGAACACAGTACTCGAGGTGCGGCCGCACCAGAGCTGAGTACAGGGGGATGATCACCTCCCTGCTCCTGCTGGACACACTATTCCTAATACAGGCCAGGATGCCATTGGCCTTCTTGGCCACCTGGGCACACTGCCGGCTCATGTTGAGCCGAGCATCAACCAACACCCCCAGGTCCTTTTCCTCTATACACTCCTCAATCCATTCTGCCCCAAGCCTATAGCATTGCATGGGGTTATTGTGGACAAAGTGCAGGACCCGGCACTTGGCCTTATTGAACCTCATCCCATTGACCTCAGCCCAACTGTCCAGCCTATCCAGATCCCGCTGAAGGGCCTCCCCACCCTCAGGCAGATCGACACATCCTCCCAACTTGGTGTCATCCGCAAACTTACTGAGGGTACACTCAATCCCCTCATCCAGGTCATCAATAAAGATATTAAACAGTATGGGCCCCAATACCAACCCCTGGGGGACACCACTCATGACAGGACGCCAGCTGGACTTGACTCCATTAACCACTACCCGCTGGGCATGGCCCTCTAGCCAATTCTCAACTCAGAGAAGAGTGAACCTGTCCACACCACGGGCTGCCAGTTTCCCCAGGAGAATACTGTGGGAGACCGTGTCAAAGGCTTTGCTGAAGTCCAGGTAGACTACATCAACAGCCTTTCCCTCATCTACCAGTCTGGTCACCCAGTCGTAGAAGGAGATGAGGTTGGACAAGCACGACCTGCCCTTTGTGAACCCGTGCTGGCTGGGTCTGATCCCCTGATTGCCATGCACGTTCCGTGTGATCTCCCTCAAGATCAATTGCTCCATAACTTTCCCTGATACCGAGGTCAGGCTGACAGGCCTGTAGTTCCCCGGATCTTCCTTACGGCCTTTCTTGTAGATGGGAGTCACATCGGCAAGCCTCCAGTCTTGTGGGATGAGCCATCAGTGTGCTTCGGTGGCCGAAAAGAACAATGTCATCCTGGCTTGTATCAGAAATAGTGTTGCCAGCAGGAACAGAAAAGTCTCTATCCCCCTATACTAAGCACTGGTGAGGCCACACCTCACTGCAAGAAAGACATCGAGTCCCTGAAGCACATCCAGAGAAGGGAAATGAAGCTGCTGTGGGGTCTGGGGCACAGGTCTTATGAGGAGCAGATAAGGGAGCTGGAGTCATTCAACCTGGAGAAAAAGAGGCTCAGGGGAGACCGTATTGCTCTCTACAACTACCTAAGGGGAGGTTGTAGTGAGCTGGGGGTCGGCCTCTTCTCTTGTGATAGTACAAGAGGGAATGGCTTTAAGTTGTGCAAGGGAGAATTCAGATTGGATATTAGGAAATAATTATTCTCCAAAGGAGTTGTATGGCACTGGAATGGGTTCCCCAGGGAGTTGGTGGAGTCACCGACCTTGGAGATATTCACAAAATGTTTAGACTTGTTGAAGAACATTGTTTAGTGAGAATGATTGGTGATGAGTGGACAGCTGGACGATGGTCTTGTAGGTCTTTTCCAACCTTGGTGATTCTACAATTCTTTGATTCTTTCAATTGGAAATGTAATGTGCAGTACTATCGAAAGGAAAAAATAGCTCAGTGTATACACTAACAAAGCAAAGTTATAATTTCTCCCACTGCAGCAAAATTCCCCTGGGAGTCCCTGTGCTTTTCATCATGCTCCATAACAGGAAACTCTAACATTATAGCTATCAGTTTGTGACTGCTACATAAAGAATGCATACTTTTAAGTGCAATTTGTGCATATGAAATATAAATCCTGAAGTGATACAAATTGCTTGACATTTTATTAAAGAGAACTTGATGCTTGAAAATAGATTTGTATTTACATAATTAAGACAGATGTTACCACTGCAATTAGGTTTCTGTTATACTGTTATATTTTTGTTGTTTTATGATGGTATCAGTTCAGGAAGTCTAGATGTGATATTCTTAAAATCCCAGTATATATTCCTGTTCCTGGTCTTGGATTTTTCTTCCTTCCTTCCTTCCTTCCTTCCTTCCTTCCTTCCTTCCTTCCTTCCTTCCTTCCTTCCTTCCTTCCTTCCTTCCTTCCTTCCTTCCTTCCTTCCTTCCTTCCTTCCTTCCTTCCTTCCTTCCTTCCTTCCTTCCTTCCTTCCTTCCTTCCTTCCTTCCTTCCTTCCTTCCTTCCTTCCTTCCTTCCTTCCTTCCTTCCTTCCTTCCTTCCTTCCTTCCTTCCTTCCTTCCTTCCTTCCTTCCTTCCTTCCTTCCTTCCTTCCTTCCTTCCTTCCTTCCTTCCTTCCTTCCTTCCTTCCTTCCTTCCTTCCTTCCTTCCTTCCTTCCTTCCTTCCTTCCTTCCTTCCTTCCTTCCTTCCTTCCTTCCTTCCTTCCTTCCTTCCTTCCTTCCTTCCTTCCTTCCTTCCTTCCTTCCTTCCTTCCTTCCTTCCTTCCTTCCTTCCTTCCTTCCTTCCTTCCTTCCTTCCTTCCTTCCTTCCTTCCTTCCTTCCTTCCTTCCTTCCTTCCTTCCTTCCTTCCTTCCTTCCTTCCTTCCTTCCTTCCTTCCTTCCTTCCTTCCTTCCTTCCTTCCTTCCTTCCTTCCTTCCTTCCTTCCTTCCTTCCTTCCTTCCTTCCTTCCTTCCTTCCTTCCTTCCTTCCTTCCTTCCTTCCTTCCTTCCTTCCTTCCTTCCTTCCTTCCTTCCTTCCTTCCTTCCTTCCTTCCTTCCTTCCTTCCTTCCTTCCTTCCTTCCTTCCTTCCTTCCTTCCTTCCTTCCTTCCTTCCTTCCTTCCTTCCTTCCTTCCTTCCTTCCTTCCTTCCTTCCTTCCTTCCTTCCTTCCTTCCTTCCTTCCTTCCTTCCTTCCTTCCTTCCTTCCTTCCTTCCTTCCTTCCTTCCTTCCTTCCTTCCTTCCTTCCTTCCTTCCTTCCTTCCTTCCTTCCTTCCTTCCTTCCTTCCTTCCTTCCTTCCTTCCTTCCTTCCTTCCTTCCTTCCTTCCTTCCTTCCTTCCTTCCTTCCTTCCTTCCTTCCTTCCTTCCTTCCTTCCTTCCTTCCTTCCTTCCTTCCTTCCTTCCTTCCTTCCTTCCTTCCTTCCTTCCTTCCTTCCTTCCTTCCTTCCTTCCTTCCTTCCTTCCTTCCTTCCTTCCTTCCTTCCTTCCTTCCTTCCTTCCTTCCTTCCTTCCTTCCTTCCTTCCTTCCTTCCTTCCTTCCTTCCTTCCTTCCTTCCTTCCTTCCTTCCTTCCTTCCTTCCTTCCTTCCTTCCTTCCTTCCTTCCTTCCTTCCTTCCTTCCTTCCTTCCTTCCTTCCTTCCTTCCTTCCTTCCTTCCTTCCTTCCTTCCAAACTTCCAAACTTCCAAACTTCCAAACTTCCAAACTTCCAAACTTCCAAACTTCCAAACTTCCTTCCTTCCAAACTTCCTTCCAAACTTCCTTCCAAACTTCCTTCCTTCCAAACTTCCTTCCAAACTTCCTTCCAAACTTCCTTCCAAACTTCCTTCCTTCCAAACTTCCTTCCAAACTTCCTTCCTTCCTTCCAAACTTCCTTCCAAACTTCCTTCCTTCCTTCCTTCCTTCCTTCCTTCCTTCCTTCCTTCCTTCCTTCCTTCCTTCCTTCCTTCCTTCCTTCCTTCCTTCCTTCCTTCCTTCCTTCCTTCCTTCCTTCCTTCCTTCCTTCCTTCCTTCCTTCCTTCCTTCCAAACTTCCTTCCTTCCAAACTTCCTTCCAAACTTCCTTCCAAACTTCCTTCCAAACTTCCTTCCTTCCAAACTTCCTTCCAAACTTCCTTCCTTCCTTCCAAACTTCCTTCCAAACTTCCTTCCTTCCAAACTTCCTTCCTTCCAAACTTCCTTCCTTCCTTCCAAACTTCCTTCCTTCCTTCCTTCCTTCCAAACTTCCTTCCAAACTTCCTTCCTTCCAAACTTCCAAACTTCCTTCCTTCCAAACTTCCTTCCTTCCTTCCTTCCAAACTTCCTTCCAAACTTCCTTCCTTCCTTCCTTCCAAACTTCCTTCCTTCCTTCCTTCCAAACTTCCTTCCAAACTTCCTTCCTTCCAAACTTCCTTCCTTCCTTCCTTCCTTCCAAACTTCCTTCCTTCCAAACTTCCTTCCTTCCAAACTTCCTTCCAAACTTCCTTCCTTCCTTCCTTCCAAACTTCCTTCCTTCCAAACTTCCTTCCTTCCAAACTTCCTTCCTTCCAAACTTCCTTCCTTCCAAACTTCCTTCCTTCCAAACTTCCTTCCTTCCAAACTTCCTTCCTTCCAAACTTCCTTCCTTCCTTCCAAACTTCCTTCCAAACTTCCTTCCAAACTTCCTTCCAAACTTCCTTCCTTCCTTCCAAACTTCCTTCCAAACTTCCTTCCAAACTTCCTTCCAAACTTCCTTCCTTCCAAACTTCCTTCCAAACTTCCTTCCTTCCAAACTTCCTTCCAAACTTCCTTCCAAACTTCCTTCCAAACTTCCTTCCAAACTTCCTTCCTTCCAAACTTCCTTCCAAACTTCCTTCCAAACTTCCTTCCAAACTTCCTTCCTTCCTTCCAAACTTCCTTCCTTCCTTCCTTCCAAACTTCCTTCCTTCCTTCCAAACTTCCTTCCTTCCTTCCAAACTTCCTTCCTTCCTTCCTTCCAAACTTCCTTCCTTCCTTCCAAACTTCCTTCCTTCCTTCCTTCCAAACTTCCTTCCTTCCTTCCAAACTTCCTTCCTTCCTTCCTTCCAAACTTCCTTCCTTCCTTCCAAACTTCCTTCCTTCCTTCCTTCCAAACTTCCTTCCTTCCAAACTTCCTTCCTTCCTTCCAAACTTCCTTCCTTCCTTCCAAACTTCCTTCCTTCCAAACTTCCTTCCTTCCAAACTTCCTTCCTTCCAAACTTCCTTCCTTCCAAACTTCCTTCCTTCCAAACTTCCTTCCTTCCTTCCAAACTTCCTTCCAAACTTCCTTCCAAACTTCCTTCCAAACTTCCTTCCTTCCTTCCAAACTTCCTTCCAAACTTCCTTCCAAACTTCCTTCCAAACTTCCTTCCTTCCAAACTTCCTTCCAAACTTCCTTCCTTCCAAACTTCCTTCCAAACTTCCTTCCAAACTTCCTTCCAAACTTCCTTCCAAACTTCCTTCCTTCCAAACTTCCTTCCAAACTTCCTTCCAAACTTCCTTCCAAACTTCCTTCCTTCCTTCCAAACTTCCTTCCTTCCTTCCTTCCAAACTTCCTTCCTTCCTTCCAAACTTCCTTCCTTCCTTCCAAACTTCCTTCCTTCCTTCCTTCCAAACTTCCTTCCTTCCTTCCAAACTTCCTTCCTTCCTTCCTTCCAAACTTCCTTCCTTCCTTCCAAACTTCCTTCCTTCCTTCCTTCCAAACTTCCTTCCTTCCTTCCAAACTTCCTTCCTTCCTTCCTTCCAAACTTCCTTCCTTCCAAACTTCCTTCCTTCCTTCCAAACTTCCTTCCTTCCTTCCAAACTTCCTTCCTTCCAAACTTCCTTCCTTCCAAACTTCCTTCCAAACTTCCTTCCAAACTTCCTTCCAAACTTCCTTCCAAACTTCCTTCCAAACTTCCTTCCTTCCTTCCAAACTTCCTTCCTTCCAAACTTCCTTCCAAACTTCCTTCCAAACTTCCTTCCAAACTTCCTTCCTTCCTTCCTTCCTTCCTTCCTTCCTTCCAAACTTCCTTCCTTCCTTCCTTCCTTCCAAACTTCCTTCCTTCCTTCCTTCCAAACTTCCTTCCTTCCTTCCAAACTTCCTTCCAAACTTCCTTCCTTCCTTCCAAACTTCCTTCCTTCCTTCCAAACTTCCTTCCTTCCTTCCAAACTTCCTTCCTTCCTTCCTTCCTTCCAAACTTCCTTCCTTCCTTCCTTCCAAACTTCCTTCCTTCCTTCCTTCCAAACTTCCTTCCTTCCTTCCAAACTTCCTTCCAAACTTCCTTCCTTCCTTCCAAACTTCCTTCCTTCCTTCCAAACTTCCTTCCTTCCTTCCAAACTTCCTTCCTTCCTTCCAAACTTCCTTCCTTCCTTCCTTCCAAACTTCCTTCCAAACTTCCTTCCTTCCTTCCTTCCTTCCTTCCTTCCAAACTTCCAAACTTCCTTCCAAACTTCCTTCCTTCCTTCCAAACTTCCTTCCTTCCAAACTTCCTTCCAAACTTCCTTCCAAACTTCCTTCCTTCCTTCCAAACTTCCTTCCAAACTTCCTTCCTTCCTTCCTTCCTTCCAAACTTCCTTCCTTCCTTCCTTCCTTCCTTCCTTCCTTCCTTCCTTCCTTCCTTCCTTCCTTCCTTCCTTCCAAACTTCCTTCCTTCCTTCCAAACTTCCTTCCTTCCTTCCAAACTTCCTTCCTTCCAAACTTCCTTCCTTCCTTCCTTCCTTCCAAACTTCCTTCCTTCCAAACTTCCTTCCTTCCAAACTTCCTTCCTTCCAAACTTCCTTCCTTCCAAACTTCCTTCCTTCCAAACTTCCAAACTTCCTTCCTTCCAAACTTCCAAACTTCCTTCCAAACTTCCTTCCAAACTTCCAAACTTCCTTCCTTCCTTCCTTCCTTCCAAACTTCCAAACTTCCTTCCAAACTTCCAAACTTCCTTCCAAACTTCCTTCCAAACTTCCAAACTTCCTTCCAAACTTCCTTCCAAACTTCCTTCCTTCCAAACTTCCTTCCAAACTTCCTTCCAAACTTCCTTCCAAACTTCCTTCCTTCCTCCCTTCCTCCCTTCCTCCCTTCCTCCCTTCCTCCCTTCCTCCCTTCCTCCCTTCCTCCCTTCCTCCCTTCCTCCCTTCCTCCCTTCCTCCCTTCCTCCCTTCCTCCCTTCCTTCCTTCCTTTCTTTCTTTTCCTGCTTCTATTTTAAACTGCATGCTAGCTCCTGCTGCACACTATGAAGTCCAGGAGGAAGAAGAAATTTCAAAATTTGGAAGTAGATTACAAGGGCAGAGTTCTATTAGTCATACTGGAATTCAAAAAAAACCCAATAACTGCTAGACTAGTACCATAGATAGAATATTGCTCATTGTTAATAGATGGCTATTTTCAGGCCAAGTCCAACAAGACAAAACAACATTTCAGCATCAAGATTGGTTAACAGCTCTGCTAGATAGGTCTCACTTCACTGCTAGCTTATACTGCAGGAAAGATAACCTGACCCTGAATAAGTAAGGGTTGTACACTCATTGTCCATCTTTTTTCATTAATGGGCATGTATCATATCTAAAACTGCACTTAGTTCAGCAGTGAGAATTAAATAGGTTTCTAGCAAATGGTCTTGGTTTTATTGATGGAAACGATCTTAGGGGAGTTAATGACCTGCTGGTAAAGGAAAGCTTTGTCTGCTCAGATTGTGTGTGCTTGTAAATAGAGAAGGTTAGACCTTTTCACTAGAAATTGGTAACAAATGAGTTTGCCTTGTTGTGTGCAGCAGCAAGGGTTCATCACTAAGCTCTCTATACTCGGGAATGTTCATTTGAAGTGTCACATCAAAACTAAAGTTGTAAAGGAAGTAAAATAGTCTCTGAAACACAGAAAATCTTTCCGCTTGTTTTTCTTCCACCTCTTTGTGTTTCTGTCTCCCTGCTGTCCCAGAATTAAGAGGTAGAGGGAAGAATGTGATAGTAAGCCTCGTTTTAGCTCTGACACCACATCCAGTGCATTAGGCTGGAACTTGCGAAGTGTGGGAAAGAATGTTTGTGGTAGAACATCATGGCCTCCTGCAGAACCCTAATGCCTGCATTTAATAGAAGCACTGTTTCCGCAAGGAACTTGCAAAATGATGCAGAACGCCTTTTGGCCTAGCGGGATTTCTCATTATGAAAGTTAATCATTGAAAATGTTATTAAGATAATAAATGTCTACAAGTTGTTCATGCTGTTGTAATGATGAATGTTCTCTGGGTGAAGATGACTGTTACATTCTCTGGCCAACCCAAGCTGTGCATAATAGGTTGCCTCATTAAAGGTTAATCAAAGACCTGGTGAGAATCAGAGGAACAATTTCAAGGGGAGGTACTCTGTAACTGGTGGTAGGAAGGTTTTACTCATATCCGGGGGAAATTTTGAGACCTCTGGGACATGTAAATCAGAACAGAATCAAAAGAATACCTATTGTGTATCAAATCTCAAGAAGTTTTTGCATTACTTTTGCATAAGCATTGAAAACTGATCTCATTTTTACTATCTAGGTATAATTCTGTAATATATAAAGTTTGAATTAATTTATTTAAATATTTTCAGTGATGGTTGAAAAACTTTAATTGTTTGTTCTGTTGTTTTCCATTTTGAAGTACTTTATTTCTTTCTTCAGTACTACACTGAATATGGCATGGTTTGATCTTGTATGCCTACTATTTAGAAAACAAGCAATTTCACACTAAAAGCCTTTTTTAAATGAACTATACAGGAGACGAGAAGGAGAACTGGATGAAATCTATTAAATCCTTCTGATAATGTGAACATTTCCCTGAATTCTTTATCATCATCAGCTGTTAAAGCCATGTTCATAGTGCCATTTTGATCCATTACATAAGTATAAATTACATTCTCTCTGGCTTTTTTCATTTCCAAGTCTCATGAATCAAAGCAATTCCCCTATTTTCCAGTGGTTGAAGTTGCTTATATTTGGCCTTCGGCCTTATCATAAGTAACATCCTTTGGTACAGTGCCTAGTGTATATTAGGCCATTATATAACCTTTAAAATCACAGTAAAATAAACTGTTATATTGGAAATGATAACTGGATTTAAGAAAAATTTAAAGCATTTTATTCAAGGCATGTAATTTTTACATCTAGTTTTGGTGTCTAGTAACCATAGACTTCATAGATAAATGATGGGAGTAAAAGGCCAATTGAAGGTCTCTGAATTACATTTTGATTTTGTTGTTGTTGTTGTTATTACTGTCATAGCTGAATATCTATAATGGCTTCAAAAGCTATTATGCTACAGAGACCAGAAAAAAATATCTAAGCAAATCACAAAATTAAACAAAGTTCGTAGCCTTGCTTTTTCCTCTATTCAACCTGAATTTCAGTCCTAAATAATGTTTACATGAACTATTTGGAGAATTGACAGACACTTTGGGTTTTTTGACCACAGGGCAGTTTACTCAGCTCCTGGCCTGTTATCCGCTGATGGAATGCACCTGTCTCAAAGGGGGAAACGAATTCTAGCACAGGAGCTAGCTGGACTCGTTGAGAGAGCTTTAAATTAGCTGTGATGGGGGTAGGGGATATAACAGGGCTCTCCAGTAAAGAGCCCAGGGGGTCTGTGCTGGAACAAAAGGTGAGGCAAATGTCTCAGCTGAAGTGCATCTACACCAACGCACGCAGTATGGGCAACAAACAAGAAGAGCTTGAGACCATTGTAAGGCAGGCTAACTATGACCTTGCTGCTATTACGGAAACATGATGGGACCCCTCCCATGACTGGAGTACTGGGATGGATGGCTACAAGCTCTTCAGAAGGGATAGGCGGGGAAAAAAGGGTGGTGGCATAGATCTCTATATCAAAGAGTGTCTTGATGTTGAAGAGCTTGAGGTTGGAAATGACCAAGTGGAGTGTCTGTGGGTAAGGATCAGGGGGATGGTCTGTAAGGGTGACGTCGTGGTGGGGCTCTGTTATAGACCGCCTATCCAAGATGAAGAGATAGATGAGGTGTTCTACAAGCAACTAGTAGATGTTGCACGATGGCCAGCACTAGTTCTCATGGGGGACTTCAACTTCCCTGATATATGCTGGAAATATAATACCGCGCAGAGGAAGCAGTCCATGAGATGAGGAGTGTGTGGAAGATAGCTTCCTGACACAGCTGGTGCAAGAACCTACCAGGGGAGGTGCCCTGCTAGACCTGCTCTTCACTAACAGAGAAGGACTAGTAGGAGATGTGAAGGTTGGGGATTGTCTTGGCCACAGTGACCATGAAATGGTAGAGTTTGCTATTCTTGGTGACGTCAAGAGGGTGACTAGCAAAACTGCTACCTTGGACTTCCGGAGGGCAGACTTTGACCTGTTCAGGACACTTGTTGCAAGGGTCCCTTGGGACTCGCTCCTGAGGGGTAAAGGGGTCCAGGAAGCCTGGGTCCTCCTCAAGACAGAAATCTTAAAGGCACAGGAGCAGGCTGTCCCTGAGTCCCGTAAGTCAAGCTGGAGGGGAAAAAGGCCAGTGTGGATGAACCGGGATCTTTTGTTGGGACTCTGGGAGAAAAAGAGAGTCTATGTCCTCTGGAAGATGGGACAGGCTACTTGGGGAGACTACAGGGAACTTGCCAAGATTTGCAGGTAAGAAGTTAGAAATGCAAAAGCCCTGCTTGAACTTAGACTGGCTACTGCAGTAAAGGAGAACAAAAAATCCTTTTATAAATATATTAACAGTAAAAGAAGAACCAGGAGAAGAACCTGTACCACTGCCTCATGTTGCTGTGGCCAAAGTGCAGGACCCCGCACTTGGTCTTGCTGAACCTCATCCCATTGGCTTCAGCCCAGCTATCCAGTCTGTCCAGATCTCTTTGAAGGGCCTCGCTACCTCCAGGCAGATCGACACTTTCACCCTTGTCTGAGGGTGCACTCCATGCCCTCATCCAGGTCATCAAAAAAGATATTGAAGAGGACAGGCCCCTGAACCAACCCCCAGGGAACATCACTTGTGACCAGTCACCAGCTGGATTTAACTCCATTCACCACCACTCTCTGGGCCTGGTCCTCGAGACAGTTCCTTACCCTGCAAAGATTGTACCTGTTCAAGCCACAGGCTGCCAGCTTCTGCAGACGAATATTGTGGGAGACAGTGTCAAAGGCTTTGCTGATGTCCAGGGAGACTACATTAACAGCCTTTCCCTCATACACCAGATGGGTTACTAGATCATAGAAGGAGATCAGGTTGGTCAACCAGGACCTGCCCTTCGTGAACCCATGCTGGCTAGACCTGATCCACCAGTTGTTCCATACATCCCATGTGATGTCAGGCTTGATCCACCAGTTGTCCTACACATCTCATGTGATGTCCCTCAAGACAGTCTGCTCCATAACCTTTCCTGGCACTATGGTCAGGCTAAAACGCCTGTAGTTCCCCAGATCCTCCTTACAAAACTTCTTGTAGATGAGAGTCACACTGGCAAGTCTCTAGTCTTCTGGGGCCTCACCAGTCAACCAGGAGTGCTTATACATGACGGAGAGCTGCTCAGATATCAGCCATCTGTGTGTTACCTACAATTTGGTTTCAAGTTAAAACACACTTCTGATTCAGTAAATTCTCAGACTGCCTTATGACTTTGAGGAAAATACTGCACTTTGACTCAGCTTTCATTCTCTTATCTTCCAAACAAGCAGATTTTGTTGCTAATATCAATGCAGTCAGAAACATGCTCGCAGAAATCAGTGGTTCCATCACAAAAGATAGACTATTTCTATAGATGTGGACTCTGAGTACACAAAGGTATCATTATTTTTATTCCGCTTGTATTCAGACAGTTTGGCAGATTCTTACCTGATGCAAATTAGCTTTTTGACATAGATTTTGTGCTGCGCCCAAGAATCAAAGTACAGAATCCAGACTCAAGGGAGAAGACAGCTGAGCTAGCCTGAGCTACCTCTGACACCACCGGTGCTCCATAGCTGGTATGGGATTTTACAACAGATGGAATTGTTAACACCTCATCATGTGTCCTGTATGAAATAACTGCATCAGCTTATGCTGAATAAATTAATACATTCATGAAATCCAGTGTAGTACTCAGAGCTCATAGTTGAGATCCTGGCAGTTTAGGTTAAAGCTGTAGTTTGACAGTTATTAACTTTTGATAGTATCAGCTCCCTGAAAGTCTTCACTATTCTCTCACATACTGTTTCTGGAGAAGCCACAGGCATCAATACTATTTCTGCCAAGCCATTCAACACTAAATGATCCTTTGAGGTCAGAGACAGTCTCTGAGCTATAACCCAAAGATAAGTTCTAGAACTCAGAATTCTCTTATTTAGTTCAGCCTCATACATTTGAACTGTTTTCTAACTGAAAAGCTAACTGAATTTTTTTTTATAACCTTGGGTAATGGACCAGTTGATTCTCCTTTCAAGTTGTTCTGCAGACAGGTAAGTTCATTAAGAGTGAACGGCACAGCAACATGAGGGCTTCAGTGTGCATTAGAACAGGCATGTCCAACCCACAGGCCATGGGTCATGTGTAGCACTGCACAACTCACAGTGCAGTCTGCACCACGCTGCCACAGTATCGTGGAGGTTGCTGTGCAGACAGTGCTGTCAAATGATATGATAGTATGCTTATCTTGCAAGGAAACTGTGTCAGTTTTCAAAGATTAAAATTTGAAAAGACATAATATTCAGAAACATGCTGCCAAATTTAATGCGTATCAAGGAATGCTTTGTAAAGACTTCCAAAGAGTGGAAATGAAACAAAGTCTGTCATCTCAATAAGATCTTTTAAAAAAAACTTTAAACTGAAATGGACTGATATAAAAATTAGTTATGTGGCAGTAAATCTGAATGAAAAACTATCAAAATCATCGATCATGAGTTCATTAAGCGCTGTATGGAAAACATAGCAGATACAATGTGTCCTGATTAAAAAAAAGAAAACGTTTTTTTCTTAAATCAGTTTGTGTTACCACACTATAAACAAGAAAACTGAATAAACAGGAAAATCTATCAGAAAAATAAATAAATAAATAAATAAATAAGGGAGAGTAAAGCTGCTATTTTCACATTTTATGCTTTGGCAATAGATGAAAATACTGACTCTACAGGTATGGCTCAACTTACCACTCTCATTAGAGGGTCTGATAATGAATATGTCATTTCTGTGGCTTCTTTGATGCCCCAGAAAGACACATTAAATATCTTGATTTGTAAGAAGCAGTAAAAAAACACATTATAGCCTTTGTCAACATATCTGGAATAGCTACTGATGGTGCCTCAGTGATAGTTGGTAAAAGAACAAAGTGGAGATTTAATAGGTTAACAGAAAATGAGGCAACTATCAACAGCAACTCATATCTGATAAAATATCATTGCATCAAACATAGAGAAAATTTATGTGCAAATGCTTTAAAAATGGACAGTGTCATGCAAATCGCAATCAGAGCTGTGAGTTTCATAAAATCCAAAGGACTGAATCTCCAAATTCTTCGAGTTCCTTAGAAGGATGGATGATGATTATAGGATCATCAATTACTTTTCTGAAGGAAGGTGTCTAAGCAGAGTAAAATGCTACAACTTCATGATTTGCAAAGCAAGATCAAGACGTTCATAGAATCAAAAGGAAAACTTGTGCCAGAACATGAAGACTGAAAATATCTCAAAGATTTAGCACTTTTCATGGATTTCACTGCTCTTTTAAATGAGTTAAACATGCTTTTTCAAGGTGAATATCACCTTGTCTGTCCTGCATTTCAGACAATAGCAGTGTTTGAAATGAAACGTAAATTGTGGCAAGCTCAAGTTATAGTAAACAATTTTACACATTTTGATATATTGGCTAAACATAGCCCTATGAACAGTGAAAAAATGCAGTCATCTTTTCTGTTTTTATAAACAAAATTGAGAATAAGTTTCTAGATTAAAAAAAAATCTGTTTTAATATATATTTGTGACTCCATTTTCAGTTGACACAATTATATTACCTGTGAATTTTCACATAAAATGGGTAGTTCCAGTCAGACATTCAACTCAAATAAAATTTGGTCACATCCCTTTACCAGACTTTCGTAAGCTCCATCTTACCAGAGTAAAATATTCCTCACTTCACAGTCACACTTTATTCATGTAATCACTTTTTTGCAGTATATACACTCGTGAACAATTACTGTCAAGGATGAAGCACAGGAAGAGTAATACTTCATCAGAAATCTCTGACGAACACCTAGAGGATTCACCATGAATAGCAACCACTGCCATTGAACCAGTGGCATTAGATTCACAAAAAAGAGTTAGACATCCCACTAGTTTTATGCTTTTGTTATTCCCTGCTTTTTATATTTAAATAAAAAATACATTAAAAAAGTAGTTATATATTATATATTTTATCTGCACCTCAAAACAATTGTTGTGGCCCAGGCAAGACAAAAAGTTGGACAAGCATACACTAGAAAATGGCTACCACTACACTACATTCTCAAAGGTGTTTTCTTTTTTTTTTTTTTTTTGTTCTGTTTTTTTTTTTTTTTTTTTTCTGGTTGCTACAGGCAGTCTTATTCTATTTTGCTATAATTAAGATTAAGTATGGGAAGAACTCTAGTAACCTCTTTCATATCAGAGGATACAATACACCTTCAAATTTCTTATATGCCCTTTTTGGCACCTTCTTGTTTCAGGACTGATTCTATCTGTATTTATGCAAAATTCCTGTCCATGTCCTGGCTGTACCATTAGTGTGAGGTCCTAGAGTATAGCCTTGAAATCATTTTGGTCACCCATATACTTGAGATAATCCACTGAATTATACTGCCATCTCTGTTTCTTCTTGTCCTCTACTCACCATGGAAATTCCACTTTCCACATAGTCTGTTTTTCGGTCTGTCCCTATTTCATGTATTTTATAACACAAATTATCCAAGAGGCTAGCAAGAGTTTTGCCATGCAGACAGACAGACAGACAGATAGACAGACAGATAGATGTCCCATTCCTTGCCTGTCTGTTCTCTTAGTTTTCCCTTCTTTTTATTCATGATTTCTGCTAATGAGTGTAACTAATGTTTGTTTGGGTTTTTTTTTTATATTCCTGTGATAAGACAATTCTTCTTTCAGTTGTTTCTGCACTGCTTGAATACATTTCTGATAGTCTAGAGTCCACTAACATCAGATACAACAACCTGGGAGAAAACAAGTGATTTATATTTCCACTTAGGTTAAGGTTAGGTCACTAAGTTTGCAGAGAGATAAGTCATGGTAAATGGATCAGAGAAGGATCTGGAGACCTTCAAACAAATCCATACAGCTTCTAGATATAACCTTTAAAAAGTACCAGACTCACACAGGAAAATGTGAGGGATTAAGGAGGAGTAAGAAAGGTGAATTATGGAGCAAGACAGCTTTTTTCTTATCCTTGGTAACACAGAGGAGTTGAGTCTATGCTGATTAATGTAGGTTCCACCTCAGAACCAAAAAGTAGATGTAAATTCTCTCGAATTAAAAAATAAAATCAGTTGCTAAATAAAGAAATAGTTTATGATTACTAAGCCTGAGAACACAGTATTTGAATATGAAAGGCTAAGGGAAGCACCAATAGACTGTCATTTGTCAGAGATTCCTTTTCTGCTGGAGAAAATGTGAAAGAAAATATGTTAAGGAGCTATTAAATTTTTAAGAGCTCAGATGCTTGGGTCAAAGCACTGAAGATAAATTTAAGGAATAACCATCATTGTAACGTGATGCATTTAAATGTGACTTGAAGTATTTAAATATAGCTAGACTACTGTAAGGTCGGGGAAGATAATCCAGCAATGATTACAAACGACAATGAGTTGTGAATGCAACTGGCAAACTGAACAAGATAGAGTGAAAAATTTTTGATTAACAAGTCTTTCCTGTTAGGTTTGCAGGTCGCACACTCATAGAGACTCATTCCTAAAATACATGTATCTACTTTGATTTTCTGTGTGGATAGTTATCTGCCCATACATTTCTGACAATGCATGCTGTATTAAGAGTGTAACTACCCAAGCTGGTTTAAAACTAAAAAAAAGAGCTATCTAAGCACATCCGGTGAACTGTTTGAGTTATATAGCTTTTCTGTTGTCCCATTCCCATAAAAGAGGAGCCTACATCTACTGGCAAAGGAAGGGTCTTATGGTTTGGCAATGAAAGCAGTAGGATCCATGCTCCTTGATAAACTGCGAGATACGTTATTCGTGCCATGAAACGGGACAAAAATATATTAAAAAAAGGGGAGTGGGAGGGGAGGGGTTGTTTTCCAACTGCTCAGCGACATCACTGATGCCTTCTTTAGCCAGTATAGCAGTTATTTTAGGCAAACATTTTAATATTATCCTTCAACTGGAGGAAATAGGTACTGTCACTTATGACATTTCTAAAAATGAGACTTTTAACAGAAGCTTCACAGCAGTACTCCAGGATGTTTTCTTTTGAGGAAACAAAATACAAAATAAAATATAGCTGTTATAAACTGTTAATCATATTTTATAATAGCAATAATCCTAAAGAATTTGATCATTGCTGCAGTTAATGAACAGTTTAGAAGGGCTTAACTGCCTTCAGTTTCATCTAGGGATACTCAATTAGCAAACCAGTCGTTAAATACTAGTAAAGAGTAATTATTTGAGGATTAAAAGATTAAATATAAATAAAAGCGGCTGAGACTCTTAAAATTAATGCGCTAATGTTTCCCTCCCTCACCATGAGTTAGAGTACAGTCTGTTCTTATGACTGCAACACTTTCTATAGGGGATTCTTTCCCCTCTAAATGAATTTCTTTTTATGCATTCTCTCCAGATGTTTAACTCACATACACATCGGTCATTGTTTCAAAACCTCAGTTTTTCCATTTAATAGAGTGCCTTCAATGGACCTGAAATTGGTAATTTCTTTTCATTGTTGAGTATGTTGTGGGTTTTTTTGTTTTTGGTTTTTGTTCTTTTTTCAGGGGGAGGACTCTAAAACTTTGTTTGATTTTCTATAGTTTCAGTTTCCTGGTTATATCAAAGTCAAACTGCCTTCAATTAGCATAAGTACTGTCATTTGATATGTAAGCTATCAAGTATACAACAAAATCAAGATGGCTAGACCTGTCCACGGAACACCAACAAAAGATAATTACAGCAGGGATCAGCTTCAGCCTTTTATTTAGTACAGAACAAGGCATTTCATAAGCTGTAAGAAAATGACAATGATAGAAAAGACAAAGACAAAACAGGCACAATATGTCTAAACAAAGAAAACCTAAATATATAGATATAGGATAGCTAGGATAAATAACCATAGAAACATGGATAAATCCAGGGCATAAAATATATCTGCAAAGTGCCAGCAAAATGTCTGCAGGCCGCTGAAGTCTTGCAGATAAAGGTTAAACATAATCTAAGTAGGGCAAAACATATATGCTAGCTTCCACGTCAGTTTACTTATAACTTGTATTTTATAAGCAGAGCTATCTGCTCTACAAATGAAGCACAAATAAACCACGTTTCCACCAGGGACCTCTCAGCCAAAGCAAAAGCAAAGTTAAATTTGACAAACCAGGAAATGGCAGCATTTGTTCTCAATCTAACTACAAAATATAACTGCAAACTACATAACCCAGTTATATAAACACAGTGGCTGAATAATCCCAAGACTACCTCATACTTCAGGTGCAGTTACAGATGCCAAGGTGAGGCATGGACACAGCTTATATCTCAAGGGAGACCTACTTCTATGCAATTTTCCTTAATTTTCCTGAACTATTCTAAATTATTTCACTGGGACCCCCTCGGAATATTTTGTGCCAAAGAATGAAGTTTCTCTTCACCCTCTTTTTGCTATGGTATTTACTTAATAAGCCTCAGTACACCTTCTGTTTATAGAAGCTATAATTGCTGCATTGAAATAGCAGATCCAGGACTTCTTAATCTAGTCATTAACCTAAGCTCTGTGAGTAACATTGTTGAAAATGTACATTGATTTTTTTCTTCATATTCCTGTTCCTGGGACTTTTCATAGAAAATGAGTTATTCACTGCATTTAATGATACAGTTGAATTAAAATTAACTTATATTTTATCTTTATGAGACTTAATATTTGCAGAGATAGAAGGTCACTTCTCAGTTTGGTCAATTATAAGGCATATACACACCCATAAATTTGTTCTCTTTCAGAGAGACTCTCCTTGTTAAATCTCACTCATTGACTTCATGGGAATAAATGTAGTCACAAAGCTTGGATGAACTATTATTCAGAAAATGATGATTTCGGATTCAAATGTATCTACCTTTGTGGCACTGTGTTTATTTCCAAGATAAATTCTACTACCAAGGCTTGGTGTAGTAAAATTGACTTATTTTCTTTCCATAAAAATAAAAGTGTACTAACTAAAAGTTAATTCTGATCTGTTAATGGAGAAATGGGAAGGAATATCAAAGAAAAGCTATTATTTTTCTTTGGACACAGAGCTATAATATTATGTTTCTTTATGGCATACAGAAGCTACAGACATTTTTAGGCATTGAAAAAGTGTCAGAAAGAGGTTTTAGTTGAATGACTCCGTATTTACATTGCAGTCAGCTGGTAGGTACAGCCAGCATGTGTGATAGTAACACTTGGTAAAAAATGACAGTCACAAAATCACACTTGCCTTCAGTGAACCTGCTGACTCTCATATGTGTATAACTTTATTTTTTCAATATTTACAGTTATAATTGCTATAAATCTCTGTGTGTGTGTGTTTGTATTATAAACAACCTTCAAGGGAAGAGGTACCAGTCTTCCTGTCTCCTGCCTGAATGGTGTTAGTTAGGGACTCAGAAAATTGTCCCCAAAAAATCCACAGTAATGGTGGATTTGTAGCTGCATATCTTTCAATTCATCCAGGCTCAAAATAGAGCTTTCTTCTTAGTCTTCTAATGGAGTGCATAGCATTTGTTACTTTCTGAGAAATATGCAGTATCACAGCAATTCAGCACCATTAGCACTCAGTGCTAGGGGGGAAGAGAGAATTCTTCTACATTCATTGGTCTCTGTCTGATACGCTTAATGAAAAAATGCATTAAATATGATAACACTGCCTTAAGAAACAGAGGTAATTATTCAGCTTCTGTGTATTGAGAATAACTTGCTTCCTTTTTCAGTGTACATCAGAAACAAACAAAAAAAAAAAGCATATGCTATAAGCACACTTTATTCTTTCATTTTCTTCCTCCCACATCCCCCCCTCCAATAAAAATGTCTTAACCACATACTGCCAGTATTGCAACCAGGCCTTATAAACCCATGATTTATGAAACAAGGGAAATGTGAGCTGTAACTAATTGGTGAAGCACTCTGGGCTGCTATAGCTGCTCTGAACACACAATGAGGTTGGCTCGCCTACCATCATGCCAAAAGGAAGCAGCAGTCTTAACTCTTTCCTCCCTTTGTGCAGCATACTTCCTCAGAAGACTAAAACGTCTTTGTGCAAGGGTTTTACGAATTTCCCAAGGGCCCAAAAACTCTTAACATGCGTTCTTTCACACAGAAGTCTCAAGTGACCTCTCCCGGAGGGGAAATAACATGTTATATGTGATTATACTGGTATGAACAGAAGCAGGACAACAGTCAGGATCACTCAAAATGTGGGTGAATGGAAAAGTAACAGAAGCTTGATTTCTCATGATCACCCATTGGGATGGGTTTTTTTTCCATTCTTTATTAATTTGATGACTTTGGGGTTTTGATACCTTGCATTTTATGAAAACCACACAGAAATAACTGTCAACGCAAGTGAAAAGCGAACTTGTGCAGCCAGCTGCCAGGTGTGTCTATTAAAGATCAAAGACCCACAGCTGCGGCCACAGAATTCATGACTTCCTGTAGTGCCGAGCTGAGGTTTACTTAGTGAAGCTGAAAGCTCCTTACTGAAACATCTTTAGTAACTACTTCAGAGTAGGTTCCTTTCCCTTGGGAACTAGGTTTTATTAATAGCTGGAGAGAAGCTGAGGCTATGAGACTGAGACTGGTGTGAGCTAAGGACTGAAGAGCTCACAGAGAGATATTTGCTTCAGAATGGATATCTACCGATATGTCCTGAACCAGACATTTTTTTCCTCAAAAGTTGTTTCCTTCCCAGACTGCAAATAATAGAGATCAATGGATAAGTATACTTGATATATATTCCTCTCTGTCTTTCCTTTAGATATGTATTCATGTATTCAGTGACTATGTTCAGTTGTAAACAGGGAGATTCAGTGAAGCTTCTGAATAACTTTGCCTGGTCATAAGGGCCATCAACACGTCTCATTCAGAAGGGCCTAAAATGGACAACTAGGAATTATTTCATCAGTCTCTAAGCTGAGGATAACTCAAACTCACTTAATTTCTTGAATAGCACAGAGAAGAAGCATGCATTTGTGAAGAACTTGATGGACAGTACTGAAACACTAGAGCACTAAAACAACACAGGTCACTAAGCAGCCAGAAACCCATAAGCCTTGCAGATAACATGTTTAGAGATGATGAAGGAAGCAAAGAAGTCAAATAGATCATGAGATGGAAACAAAATGGTAAGGAGAGGGACAGACGTGCAGAAGGTGAGGATAAGAACTGAACTAACAGTGAAAAAATAGATAAGGCAGAGGGAGAGAGAAAAAAAAACGTATTTGATGACAGAAGAATATGAGCGTCAAGATTCAAACCAACACTTTGATTTAAGCCTTTTTTTTTTTTTAGCTGTCGGGTTTTGAAGTATAAATGGCTAATGAACAAACATGTTCATGGGTTCAGACATGCAGACAAGGAGGAAAGAGACAGATCTGTGACATCCCGCTTAACATTCCTTCTCCTCCAGGAGGCCTCTTTTTGAAAAGTCCACTTATCAGGGCAGTTATAAAGAGTGTTAAGGATGTTATTCAGCAATTCATCCACAATTCCATTGAGCTGACACAATAAGCCATAACACAGTGCCAGCACAAACCTACCCTAAGCCCAGGGCAGTATTGGTTTATGAAATCTTGCTGATTGTGTCAGGATCAGCTCATTCTCACTCATCCCTCTGTGTGATTTGTAATACCACTACATTTTTAAAATGGCTCTGTACCAAAAGTCAGGCATCAAACTTCACCATTCAACCTGGAAACAAATAGGAGTGGCAGTACCCTTGGAAGATGTGATAAATACTTTTTAGTGTCCCATCAATGTGTAACCATCTGCAGATCATAATACATCTAGCTGATATTTAAATGGATGCTGCTTCCACATGACGTGCATTGTAATTTAACATGACATTATTTTAATGTTCTGTTAAAACACAGCGCTAGTATATATATATATACATCTATCTAAATAATTATTTTCCTACCAGCATGCGGACTCTGCTGGGAAGCTATATAGACACTGAACTTCTTCAAGGAAATATTCTAAATACTGAATGGAAAAAATCTTATATGTTCAAAGCCACCCACTTCCCTAATTATAGACACTCATACTGTAAGAGGAAATTGCTAATTGTGTACAGCAGGAAACAGAGACACAAGGGCTTTGCTATCTGTTCCTACTAGTTCCTAACACATTCATTTGTTGTTTTTTTTTTTTATAAAAAGAAAAAAACTTTAATTTTATTGTTGCTTAGTTTTGCCAACTGTGAAATAATCCTAGTCAGAAACTTTGAGGCTATACATATCAAATACTGAAATAAAAGATTCATAATCCTAAGACAGGAGTGAGAGTATCAGCAGAACTCCATGAACATCGACTTTATTTTCTGGGAGGTGTTTGATCCAGCCAGAATTGGAAAGGAGGGGAGATGCTTGCTTGTTTTTACACTAATAAAACTCTTTAATCTTAATGTTAGTGAAAAACATGGAGGAAATAAACTGAACCAATGGACTAAGACAACAGATCAAATGCCCAGAACATAAAAACCTCTCTATAACTCTGTTATTGAGAGGACATTGATTGACATCTTGTAATGTTCAGGCCACACACATTGGCAGTTGGCAGTCTGAGGACTTCAGGTTCCCTGGGGAAAGTGCAAATATTGCTCTATTAGCAATAACATGCTCCATAGATCTGACTGCCAGGAGATTATATGAGTGAACTGTACAACAATTTGGGACACTGAGCAGTAGGCAGGCAGGCTGAGCTGAACATTCTCATGCTATTAGCAGTAAATGTGCTGATGTCAAACTAACCTTGAAAATGTGTGTTTAAATATGTTAACCAGTGCAAGACCTGTGGAAATGGCACAAAATACCAAAGGGGTATGAGATTGTACAAATGCAGCCTGAGAGTTTCTTTCCTTATGCAAACAAGTTGTTGTTTGTTTGTTTTAAGGGTTTGTTTTGTTTTGTTTTTTTCCTGTCACCTTCAAGGTCTAACACCAAATTAAGGAATATGAAGTTCTTTTCATTGATTTTCAACTTGCTGAGGGATGCCACCATTATAGGTTCCTGTTCACCCAGGGCTGACTTCCTTCTTGTGTTAACAGATGCACAAAGCTGGGATAATACATCCACATCTCAGGCACGTGAACTTTGCTCCCTACAGAACAAGGCTGGTGCTGGGCTTAGTGATCTTTCACAGTGTTAAAGACACCTACTATTCTTTCTCTGTCATCCCCCTCTGTTACCTTTCCTCTGTTGCTCATAAATACAGAATGAGTAACCCTGGCAATCTATAGCTAATCCCCCCCCTTTTCCCATATGAAGTATGTTTACCATAAATGGGCATCTGGGGCTTTCATTATTTATCAAAGGAAGGAGTCACACCATTGTACCAGAGTCTCTGGGAGCCTGAAATCATTGTGATCTATTGCACAGCATTTGTTGGTCCAAAACAGCCTTAAAACCCATCAAAATCAAGCAATGCAACAGTGCCAGGGGATCTCACATGGACAGCTGATAGACTGCTGGCTCTGAGCTTCAGGCTCCACGTGGGAATGGGGATGAAGCCTCCTCTCTGTGCTCAAAGCAGTGCTGCAGACCAGAGCTGCTCTTTCTGACAGCATCCTGCAGCTCTGAAAACTCTGCAAATCTCATTATTTGCTGGCATGGCTTGTTTCGCCTAGAGACACACTGCAAGAGCACTTTTTTAAAGCCCATTTAGCAAAGTGATGAATTTATCTACATACATGGTAATGTGAAAAAAAAAAATTAAAAAATTAAAAAAACAAACCCAAATCATGTAATGTGATTTCTAAGTGAAAAAACAGTCTGTTTGCACACTCTCAATGCCCTGCTCAAGGAGAATACAATTATAAAAATATTACAAATAGACAAAAAGTTGATGATTAACATGGACAATAATCATTGTGATGGTGGTATATCCAGGTGCACTGGGATCAGTTCTCTGAGGTGCTATGCTGTGTGACTTATAAGAAACTACTACTACTTTGAGCCAGCTCAGTGAAGAAACTCATCCAAAGGGAAAAGGAAATAGAAAAATGAAATGCACAGTGTCACACAGTGGGCCAGTGGAAATATTAAGGCTACAGCATGTCTTATAAGAGACTTGTGCCTCTTAGTGGGTTTTGAGACCGAGATTTTTCTTCTTTGAAGCAGCCCAGATCATGGAGAACACTGCAGCTCTACGTGGGGAACAAAACCTCACTATTTGCGTGGCAGAAAAACTTTTTGTGCCAGACTGTTCTACCAAGGAAAGTCGAGAGAACAGCTATCAAGACAGGTTCAAGTCTGTAATAAATAAACAGGTATAAAAATAAATGCAACACTAGCAATAGATGCAACACTGGACCTGAAGGCAGCTCAGAGGTTGCAGAAATCTTCCTTACATGGCCCAGCCATTGTCTCAGAGAAGGAATGAATCAGTTCTCTGGCATTCTTTTCTTTTCTTTCCCACTGATGGAGAAAGGGATGATTACTGCATTCCTCATCTCTGGGGGTGCGGGAGGAGGGAATGATAATGATAAAAAAGCCTGTGGTCGGTGAGCTTCTCCATCCTGGCAAGCGAGCTGCCGCAGCACGGCTGCCTGCTCCCTTCTCTTGGGCTACCTCGCAGTGCCACCTGCTGGCCCCACGCCTCGCTCGAGTGGAAATTTCCTAAGCTGCTGCTCGCTGGCAGACACGCTGCGATCGCTCTGCTGTCTTTGCTCCTCTGAAACCATAAAACCACCCTGAAGGGGTGGAGGGAGCACGGGCATCTCGCCTCTCGACACCAAGCATCCCGACTGAGTCTGCTCCTGCAGCCATTCTTAGCAATGAGCATAGCAGAGATCTTTACTTTTAATTTGTCATATACCGCATTTGACTGATGCCTCCCTCAGATTAGAAGCTCCCATTTCTTTTTAGCACGAGAGGTCAGATTTTGAGCATTCACAGTATGCTGAACAACCCTACATGCTACCCTTGTCCCATTCTCTCTCTCACCTCTCCCTCTCCAGGAATTTTGTTACCCTCAGGCAGGAGGCAACCAAAATTAATGATTAGTTAAAAAATACAAGTCTGAAAAAGCAGCTTTCAAGTTGGAATTTTGTCTGCTTAGAGAACTTGATCCATACATCAATTTGTTCCTAAAACAATCAAGCAATGTCCTTTCCCACTCTCCTGTAGTGGGGATGTAGCATGTGGTTACTTGAGCTAACCCCAAACAGGCAGAAACAAATATTGTGAGCACTATATCTGTTTTAGTGGCTCAACTCCACCCAAGCTTTCCTAGGAAGGACCACACCAACACAGCTATAGGTAGGAAGAAAACAGTACTGAAGGCTCTGCAGAAAACTGCATTATTCAGCGTGAGCGGAAATGATCGATCAAGTTCCCCTTCTTCCCACATCTCTCTGACTGATTGTTTGATGCAGGATTCACAGAGCTGGCAAGGAGGGTCTCCTCTGAAAAAAAGGTGAGGGTAGGGGGTGTATGGGATGCTAACAGAGAAGGCATTGGAATTATTGTTCTTTGTAAAATGGGAGAGGAGTTAAGCCAATAACACCTGGAAAGAGAAAAGTGTGATTTCGCCTTGGGAAGTGGAAGTCTGGCTCAAGCATAACTATCACCAAAACTGATCCTGTATTTCTGGTACATTAAAACTGCCATTACAGTTAATGCAGGAAAACTGTGGGAGAATATGGGAAATATGTGGGGATCTTAAGCAGGGTTTTTCCTCTCAGTGCTGTAACATTAACATGATCTGTATAATTCCAAGGAAAAATTACAGGTATTTCTGGCCAGAAAAGTAATTTATTTTTTTCCTAACAACAATTTTGTCTTTGAAAAGAGTGGTTATAGAGGAGTAATTTTATCAGTACTCACACAGTGATCACAATTATTTCACTATTAGCACAAATGCCCACTGTTCTTCCACTGCATTTTCTTCAGGGAAGATGTTTTTAACCTATTATTTTGCCAGTTTGGAAAAGTATCTGTAATCATTGCTGTTTGCCAGTGCCACTATTATGATCATACCTCCCAGAACCTTAGCATTGTGCACATGAGTTACTCAGCTGTTCTCATCTCCATTCATCCAGCAAATGTCCCAAACAGACTCTTGCTTAAGGATGTCCTGTGCTGGTCACAGTGCCTTTATGGAGGGTTTTTGCACAGAAATGCACCACTCTCCCCTTCTATAGCTTAGCACAAAGATTATCTGCAGTCAGAGCTGGACTTGAGCCTCTGCAGACTGGGATGACTTGGAGGAGAAAAGTTCTTCAAAAAGCATTAGACTTAGCACAGGCTTTGAAAGAACTCCTTATTTGTAAGAGGTCTCCCTGTACTTTACTCTTGTTTGGTTTGTCTTATGGCAACAGTCACAACCTGATAGTATTGCAGAGAGATCCCATTAATGGAGGACTTCAGCCAAGATAACCTCATCCGTTTTAAGCTGCACACAAGTGGATGAAAGTCCCATCATACATAGCTCTGCCAAGTCATCTGGGGTTAAATAAATCCTTAATATCTGCTTGCTGAGACAGGAAATGCCATGCTGGAATGGATAATACATTTATTGGGATCCCTCCCTCATCCACCATCACCCCACTCTGCTTTCTGACCCATAAACACTGTCCACAAGGCTCCAAAGCCTTGGATCATGGATGTCCACAAGAACTGTTGATTTGCTTTATCATTTTCAAGTTTTCTGATCAGGGCTTGGTTATGTTTTAGTCAGATGTGAACACCATAAAAGCTACAAACATAATCCAGATATTAAGAGTGCTTTGTTTAAAAAATGCAGGGAATTTCTGCAGTCAAGAAGTTAAAGCTGTCAGAGAGAAAAGAAGATGCTACTTAAAGAGGTAGAAATTGTCAGTATCCTCACTGTACCTTATGTTACTGCCTGGTAACTCTTTATTCTTTTGGATGCAAGATACCACTCTTCCTTCTCTCACCAAATTAATCCCTTGCACTTTTCTTCTAATGGAAAATGAAGTAATCCTGAATCGTGCTGGATCTCATCATGGGACTGTTAGATCCACTCTCAAACTGACAGAGGATTTGAACTGATCTCTTTTCCATTAGTGATTCATAAGGTATCTTCCATAAAGCAGCCTCTACTGAAGAATATAAATAATAAATCTGTGGGCTAAAGGAAGTTTCCACAGACACTTTGAGCAGCAAAGAAAAATATGCTTTCAGATAACAATGAAAAGGGCCAAGATTTAATTATTTTTAAAAGCTCTTAATCCTGTTTGAGGTATTGAGGAACTTGAATCATCATTGTAAGCTGCATTTTTCTTCACTACTTGTTATTAATATGATTTCTATCTTCAGTCACCTTTTCAAATTGCTTTTAATCCATTGTCCTTCCTGCAAAATATGTACGTACATACAATACACATGCAACCTAGAGCAAACATGAGAATCATTACTGATCTTCTGAAGCAGTTTAAAACATCAAAATTTACATTTACAGTTTACTAGAACAGTTTTTATTTTTCTAGCTCTAAAATCTTGATGCTGACAGATTAAAGTATCTCCCCCTGCTTAGTTAATTAGTAAGGCATAGAGTAATATGTTTGATATTTGAAGCCAAAAGCTTGTGAATTGTGACTCAGAGAAGTGGCAGCTATCCAGAAAGAAGCATAGACAGCAACTACCCTGCAACATCATCCTTCTGCTGTAGATTTTATTTGGAATTTCCATCTGACTGGTTCAAAAGAATATGAAGTATTTAACTCAGCCCCTCTGTTTCAATGTGTGCTCAGATTTTATAGGAGTTTAACTAGATTTAACTACTACATTTCCTCAGACAACTTTCCCTTCACAGATTTACTACTAACGTTAACATTAAGGTAAGAGTTCAAAACATGAGTAATAGTACTTTTCTTAATCATCTTTTTAGCAGAGGATGCACTGATGGGATCTCTCCCTGCTTCTCAACTGTCACGTTCCAATATAAAGGAGGGAGGTGAGTCACGGCGGTCATCCTGCCGACTACGTCAATAAAAGTGTCACGCTCCAATATAAAGGACGGAGACAAGGTCTTAGATTATGTGTATACCCAGCGTGAGATTAAGAGGCAACGGTTCAAATGTTGGTCCGACCAGTTTATTACCGACATTGACCAGGGAGATGGGAAAGGGGAAGGTGGACACCGTTACCAATAAGGGTGATGGGGAAGGGAAGGCAAGCGATAGGAAAGATAGGAAAGAGGCAAGGGTTTGTACAACGCAGGGAAAGTCACCAGTCAGGATCCTAGGGGCGGTCCGGCTGCAAGGGGCTCCGACGGTCCGAGGCAGAAGAGCAGGGGTGGCAGAAGCGGGGAGAACAGCAGCAGCAACGGGCAGCCTTGGGCAGCAAGCAGTTGTCCTGGAGAAGCGGCACCGGGTCAGCACAGGAACAGCGTCAGCCAGCACCGGAGAAGCAGCGAGGGGTCAGCACCGGGAGGGGCAGCAGCGAACAGTGATCAGCTCGTGAGGTCTCTCCCAAGAGAAGGCCTCTCCGGGAAGCAGTGAACAGTGATCATCTCGTGAGGGTTCAGATGGTAGAACACCTCGAAGGGGCGGCGAGGTCCAGGAGAAAGCAGCATGTCTCAGGCAGTAGGCCCAGGAGGGAGTTCAGCAGCAGGGAATCAACTCACGAGGTTTCCAATGGAAGTACACCACCAATCTCATGGTAGTCGATCCCTCTTTTATCCTCCATTTTTCATACCTATGTGACAAATCCTGTGCTAGGATGCCAGGCAAGCATCTCCTGAGATGGCAGCCTCCCCACGGAGATGAGTACCACACAAAAGAGTGTTCAGCAGCCATTGAGCTGCAGCTTATCTCTCTTTCATTGCCCCAAGACGTGCCCATCTGCTTGTCCCTTAGACAAAGGATTTTGCAACCCTTGCCCAGGACTTGCTTGGACATGTTCAGACATGCTTATCAGCAAACTCTGAGGCAATGGTATAAAATAATCATAGTCTCTTACATCAATACTATAAGCTAAATGTGTGAATACTGAGGAGGTATTGCTGTCATAAAATTGTTTTCAGTGCTGTAAGCTTACACCCCTCAAAATTCAACACTGGACAGTTATTCCTAATGAATACATGGCTTCAGTGTGGCAGAGAAGGTGAGTCCTATTCTGTCTTTGTCATCTTTTTCTTCCTTCTGTTTCCTGTAAAATCATTTGGCAAGCCCTTAGGAAGTTAGGATTTTACCACAATAAGTACTCATATCAGAGTGGGATACTTGAATTGGAATGATTTACCAGTTCTATTAATACCAGTAAAAGAATACTTCTTACCCAAACGGCATTAAGGAAAAATACTGTTGAATTATCTTTGGACAGCACATAAATTGGGTGGCCTCCACGCTAGGTAATGTGTTCAGCACTGACCTACCCATGTTTGCAGTGCACAGACAAGGATCTACCAACAGTTTACCATATCTTTGGCTCTGGATGATAACACAGTATTGGTGACAAGCCTTCAAAAGAATCTAGCAGAGGCTTACAAAATGAATGTGATTTATGCAGATCCCTATTCTTTCTCCTAATGTTTTTGTTTAAACTCAGCTGAAAAAATGGGAGATTTTACTTTAGCTTGTATTTTTTTTTTTTAGAAAGAAATAGACCAGTATAATAAAGATATTCCAGAGTCTTAAAAAAAGAAAAAATTATCATAGGACTTTCATGATCTATCCATACAACAGAAAGTAAGGGGTTTTAATTTTTAAAATTAGGTGACAGATGTCTCCTATTGCCAGTAATCACATAAAATTGAGTTATCTCCTTTAAACCGTAAATCACTAGTACATATAACTGGAATAATTGCTTTAAAACTGTTTGTTCTTCAAGCCAGTGTCTTGACCAGAAAGAAAGCTTACCCTAACAAAATTGGATCCAACAAATACGCATCTTTCTCACCCATTCCCCTTATAACTTCAGCCCTGCTATAACACAACCCCACTCCCATCCGTCTAAGGCAATACTCAGCCCCAGCTGGCTATTTATCCCATCTCTTACATATGCTCAGCTGTAGCATAATTATAGGCCAATGTCTCTGAGCTGTGCATGCTGTAAAATTCACGAGCAGATAGTTTGCAAATATATGGCTGGCTATTTGGAACAGAATAATCTTCTCTGTTTCTGTCAACGGGGTTTGCAATTAAAATATTCCTCTGTCACAACTTACCAGGAGCATTCAGGAATTTTCTGGTGCCCTTGCTAATAATAAACGGGTGGATGCAACCATTTCAGATTTTCTTTCTTTCTGGTGGGGTAAAATGCTCTGCATAACAAGCTCACATAAAATTTAAAATGCACAGAATAGAACTATAAGTTAACTTTATTGTCTAGATTTAGTGTTAGCCCGTTGCACTGAAAACGATTTGCATACATCAGAGATTCCTGAACTGTATGTGTCCAGGTCACTTATTCATTATTATAATTTATTTCTGGTGCAGCAGTACCTCGAGGCCCCAGGGAAAGGCAGTTATACATGCATGCGTATAATGAAAACACAGTTCTTGCCCTGAAGGGCTCAGTGTGGAACTGCCTACCTGGTACAACAGCACCCCATGCAGAGGTGCCAGAGTTGCTTCCAAATGTGCTGGTATATTTACGTAGCAAAGTATAATACTATGCACAAATAATCTGTCCCGGAAACTGTGTGGTTACATTTCTACAGATATCTACTTGGGCTAAATTCTCTGTAAATAAGGTATAAACTGACAATTACAAAGCTTCCAGTTTTAGTTGTCTCTGAAACTGCATTTTACCATGAAAACCTATAGTTTGAAGTTTTTGCCTAAATAGTTACAGGAAAGGTAACAACTCAAAGGGTAAAACTGTGAAGAGAGTTCAGGAGAGAAGGCAGGTTTTTTTTTTTTTCCACATTGGCACATTTGTCAAATTGGGCAAATATTTCTGGAGAACAGGCTAAGTTAACTTCATTGAGAAAAAATAAAATAAAATAAAAGAATGAAAAACAGCAAACAAACTTGCAATCCAAAATCAATTTATTTTCATTAGTATATGTGCATTTATTTTTTGCATGCAAAGATATTCCTGGATTGAATTATTTTTTCAGTGTTGATTTGAGATTCTTACAATGAAAAATTCATATTAGGTCTTGGTGCTTTTTATTCTTTCAGATTTTTTTTTTCTTTTTTTTTAATTAATAAAGAAGTGTCTCAGTACAGGCAGAAATTTGTGCAAGGAAATCATATGGTTGGTGCTTCATAGGTGGTCAGATTGCATTAACACAGTGGTCCCTTCTGTCTTCACAGTCCATTAACCTAAGTATTAAGTTAGAGGAGAAGAGGGGATAAAATTTGACTATGGATATAATTGATTTTTTCAGGTCAGAAATAAAACAAAATTGGAACAGCAAACAGCACGTATGTCAGCGTTCTTTTTTTTTATTTTATAATTTGTAGTGAATTGAGAGAGTTTAGTTCAGACTGAGTATTTGCATCAACCTAAAATAATCTGATTAAATTCATTTTCAAGCATATTTAATATAAGCACAAGTAGAATTAATAAAATGTCAAGATGTCAAATTAGCCATAGGAAAGGGATGGTTTACAGATTTCTCGTTCCCTTTGAGGAAATTACTGTCAGTGTGATTGTCTAATCCCTTTTCTATCTCTATGTGTCCATATGGATCACATTCATATTCCAACAGATGCATAAAAGTAAGCAAAATACTTTGTTTCATACTTCCCAGAACATAATAGTTTTGGATTTGAGAAGGCAAGCATGATCATGTTACAAGATTTAGTTTGCATAGACAACATGAGGAAGCTAAACAAAAATTGGAGTGTCACAGAAGTAAATAAATACATTTTTTGAAGCAGGAAGGGATCTCCGAAAATTCAGCCCTGCACCTCACACAGGGACATGAAGAGTAGTCCAGGTGGCTTTTGAAGGTCTGCAAGATGGAAACTACAAAATCTCTAGTAGTGCTTCAACACCTTCCCTTCAGACATTTGTAGACATTAATAAGACCTCTCTAGGACACCCCTTTTCTAGACTGAATAGTTACAGCTCTCTCAGCCTTTTATCATAGGAAGGGTGCTCCAGTTCCTTCATTGTTTTCATGACCCTGCATTGGACTCTCTCCAGTATGTTCATGTCTTTCTTGGATTGGGGAGAGGGACAAAACCTGAACAATACTCCTGTTGTAGCCTCAACAACATGAAGCAGAGTTAATTATGAATAAAAATATAATGATTTTTGTAATGCATTATTTTCTGCTGTCTTGGAACAAACATTTTCTGGGGTTGCAACAGTTTTTAGTTACGACTAACATTTAACCTAGGTTCTCTGTCTGACATTTCTCTAATATCTCAATATTCTGGGGTCTTTTATAATCACTGTCTTAAGGGAATTTGAATACATTCTTTATACATAGAATATAGCCTATCTCTTCACAGGCCTGTTATATTTCAAATTAAGTTGCCATGTCAAAAATAAATAAATAAGAATGAAACACAAGGAGTAGAATATGATCTTCCTTTTGTCTCTGACTATTTTGTTCCCCAAAGTTCACAAAAGCAATTATCATCCTATTAAACTTTAGAAAAGCATTCTTAAATAATTTAGAAAGTTACCAATTTTTTAACATAATTACTATAATTGTTTTTGTTTGTACATGGGAGTGAACTAAGAAATAAGTACTTTCTAAGTCAATAAATACCTTGGCCTGAAGCCCTAAAACTTTGGTTATCTGTGAAGTGTTTATCTTACTGAAACCTTCTTAGAAAAACAAAATAATTATTACTTAATGATAGCACAAATGAGTTTTCTCTTTCAATTACAAGATGAAATGTTTTAAATTTTTCTGTTTCAGATAATCCTTTCTTGAATCTGGTTGAAAACAGATGAGTGGATGTAATCCTACTGGCACATTTTTTTTTCCTGTTACTCATAACAGTAGTATCAACACAAGAATTAGTCTCTGTCCCCATGAGCCCTGCAGGAACCACTTCATTGCTGTTAGTGAATCAAGACCCCAGGGAGAGAAAGTTCCCATTTGCTAATAAGATTTCAAGGGTCACCGAGGGAAGGCTTTTCATTATACTGGTCTTATTTTTTTGAGCATTGGTAAAAGACTTTCCAAGGTGAAGTACTGAGAGATGTAATACATTTCTAATCTCTAGGAAATGCCTTTTTCTGTTATTAATAGTGCTTCCCCAACATAGGCTAGAGCTCTGGAAAATACGTATCATGTGCCCATATTAAGCAACTTTTCAAAATCCCATTGACTTCTAGGATATTTGGGCATGTGCTTAATGTAAAATTATAGTTTCTTATTCCCTCTAGGAAAAGGAGTTACTCCCTGAATTAAAGAACACCATGCATACATACTAAGTTCAAGACTTCCAAAAAGGAAATAGTCCTTACCTTCCAAAAAGGTAAATAATCAGCTCATTCTCTGTGCATCCTTCAAGTCCTCACATTCAGTGCTATTGCTATTAATGGCTACTAATCACGAATTCATAAAATAATTAAGGTCAGAAGAGACCTCTGATTGTTACCTAATCCAGTCTGCTGTGAAATGCAGACTTAATTAAATCAGGTTGCTCAGGACATTGTCCAGCTGAGTTTTGTGTATCTCGAAAGATGTAGATTCTAGTATTATTTTTTCTTCTTATGGTTGATGTTGCTAATGAAATTATTACCTTGGGGAAAAAAGAAAGGGGAAGCAAATTTGAAATAAAATTTCCTAGATAATCTAGAAACTCTGTGAGTGGTCCTATAAAGATTTTTAATTCTTCTGTAAATTCATTGTTCTTCCCAAAACACCGTGAAATTTCATTGTTACAATTGATATGTAAAAATATTGTCATACCAGCTCCAAAATATGTTTTCCTCCTGCTCTATTCTAAACTGGAGAAGTAAACAGGGAGGAGAATGGGACAATGACATTCAGAAACATCAGAAAATAGTGTACTTACTGGTGGGAGTTCTGAGCCTGTGGTGTATGGGAGTATGACTAAAAGTCATCCACTGATCCAGAAATGACATCATCAAGCTGTTTTGTAGCCTAACACAGAAACAACCTACTGTTTTCATTTCTTTAATTCTTAGTGCTTTAGATTTTCTAATTCCAGAAATTCTTCAGGTTTTATTTGTTTCTTTTGCCTCGTAAAATGCAGATGGGATATACTTTCAGAACGCTTTGTTCCTAAACTAACTAAAGGATCCCTGAGCATATGCTTATCAGATGCTGAGGGATGTCCTTACCTGTTTGATATAATCACTTTTAAGACAAAATAAAATATACTCTCCTGCACAGTTTTTCATTGTTCAGCCGTGGCACCAGTCTCCTCTGTTATATCTTCCCCTTTTTTCAAGTGTTTTCACTCAGGCACCCAGATCTCCCTGTCCTCTTTATTTTTTTTTCCTCCAGTTCCATATTTTTTTACAGAAACTTGTCACCATTCTTCCAAACACTTTAAAACTGTGTCTTAGAAATGAGGGCCTATAAACTGCCCATTTCATAGAATATTATGTGAAAAAAGCAGAAGAAATTCATTAAATGCTACAGTTCAGATATGAATCTAATACTGGGCTCCAGTAAAATTGATGAGATACAGGAAAACTACCTTGTGCAAAAATATGCAACATTGGAAAATGATCCTCTTGCCTGAAAAATTGAATTGGTTCAGTAGTGTTTTAGATTTGAATTTTCTGCTTCTGTTGAATAGATGTGAAGAACCATCTCAGTAGTACTTCAGATACTCATCACTTTGCAAATCCGAATTCAAAACATGTTTTCTTCAAAGATGATTGGTTTTCTGAAGTAGATTTTGTTAGCATGACTTGAAAAGCTGTTTTAGAATAATTCCTTGTTTCCTAAAATTTTATGATTTTTTACATCAGCATGTAGTAATTTCACTTTTGCAATTTACAGCTCTGCTAATAAATTGATTTCTTCTCTGGGAGTAAGAAGTGCACTTTGTTAAAATGTTGGAATTGTCCTGGGGACAGTTTTGGTGCACAGACATTTTCTGACCATAAACATTAAGTAATTGACATACTTTCTGTCTTAGAGAATCAGAGAGTTCAACTGTTTTAGTGCAAACTAGCTCACGCTATTAGGCCTGAGTGGTGAAGAATAGTCAATAGTCACATTTAATTTACCTGAACAGAGCCACAGATATCTGCTATACCCTCCTTTGTTATTTTAAGTTACTCAAGAAGCGTGCGTTCCATGTGGACCTGTAATATGTTTTGTTTATCAAATCCATGGACAAAGATTTATGGGCATTTAATTTCTGATTTTGTATTTTCTTGTATTTTCCACTTGTCATATGAATTACTTTTTACTTGACTCTCTGTAAGCATATCAAGAAGTGTGGTAAAAATCTGAAAAAATTTAATAGTGTGCACGTTTCTCTTGATAACATCTTCACATTCTGTCATATATAATCCAATACATCGTTGTTTATCCTGCTTAGAAGAAGACCCTTGCAAAAAGTAGATATATGGTCTTGCAAGATACTGATTGAGGAAATCATAGTACTTCTGTGCCCTCAGAAGCAAGAAAACTGTTGGAGTCGACATCTCTTGGCAGGTACTATAAAGAAAAGGAGAATGAAAAGGAAGAAGATTTGAGAGAAAGGTTAAGTTATAAACACTGTAAAAGTTTCTATAATGGAAAATATAGCCACTGCTTTGCATGGCTGTATTCTGACTTGTTCAGGTCAGCATTAAACAATATAAGATTAAGTGCTCGTCAGATGAACTAATGAGTTTTGGATTGATTTCTGTCTTCTGCAATGCTACTAGCATTTTTGACAGGTATGATTTATAGAGCATTCTTTGGGCCTGTTCATGAGAAGAGCTGTTTATTTTTGTTGATAGACAGGGTTTCTAATGTTCCCAGTGGAGTGTGCAGATGGCAGGAAGGACAGTAATCTTTGAGACGATCTCTCAATGTCTAGAGTATGTCTTTTATAAATTTCTAATCAAGATCTCAAGAAACTAATGTGGGCAGGCTGCCTCTGAAATTGTTTTTGCGACCTCTGGCCAATGTAATTTTCCCTGAAAAATTTATGTCTGGTGTTTTTGCTGTTTAGTAAATGGAGCTTGTATAGGCAATCAAGGAACCATACTTTTCTTTTTAACTGATGTGACATATATACACAGATGCAGAGTTTTACATACTTACAGTTCTATTCCCTCTGGCTTAGAAGACCTTTTCCTTTTTTTTTACATGTTGTGTCTATGGATATATAGTGCACTAGTATGCTACAAAAAAATCAGTCAGGTAGTGTGTGTTGGAAACCTAATGGAATTTCTAAGGCGTGAAGACAATAAATCTAAGCAACTGCTCCAGTGAATAATTTTTATTCTCATCTGCTCTTCGTTCCATTGTCTGATTTCTTTTTTCTATTGGTCCTTTTTTTAATTACATTGCATCATCTTATGGAGAGAGGAATGTAGGCCATGTCCAAACTGGCATAGTTACACTGACTGAAAAAGCTTTGCCAATATAATATAGGCATTTAATTAATCATCTTTTATTATTTATTCTATTATAATGAAGAGTGTAAAATCCATTGAATAACATGCTGATTGTATGAATTTAACTATCTGAATTAAATTGTTTTCATGGTTTTCAGAGGGTAAATAATGATTTCACTGCATTAAGATGGTTCCATGGTACAATTTTGATTCCATTCCTGCACAGATAATTTGTCAAAACTTTGGCTTCCTAATGCTATGAATTGGATTCTTTGAAATATAAACTGCTATCATACTGAACCCTAGGTTTACAAATTTGAATCCATTTACATATTTAATTATTCAGATCCTTTTGTTCTTTTTGTTCCTACTTAGTCCAATGAAAAGACACTCTTTATTTTTACTTTTTTTTTTATTTTTTTATTTTTATTTTTATTTTTCTCCTTTTTCAATTATATATACCTCTTAAATTGAACCCAGTTTTTTAAGGTCAGTCTATCCCTGTACTATTCAGCATGTAAGATGTTGACTTTCCGTCTAGAATGGATATAAACCTTGAACACAAGCTGAACATAAGCAGTTACATTTATGTTTTAATGGTCAGTGGAAACACTGAAGAGATGACTTACAGCTGCATACATGTAAGCCTATGACGCTGTCTGAATGCAGGGCCATTGAAAACATACTTGTGATGGCAGTGGTACTAACAAAAATGACCACAAAGGTGAAAGCCACATCAGGGAGAAATCTTCAGTATAGACAATGAAGGCTGCCAAAGCAGTGGAAATAATCAAATTTGTGTAACTGACAGAAACATTAAAAAAATAATAATATTTTCCAACTCATACTGAAATCATTTCCTACTAAAACAAGTTTTTGTGCCTTCAAATAAGTACCTATAATGTATAGAAAAATCCAAGATTTAAACATGTACGGAACCGGAACCGTTGCCATTGAAGTATCAACATCTAAGTTACCCTTTTATAGCTCACTGGGTACACTTAACCTGATGTCACAGTTGTTACTTAAATCATATGCTTTAGGCTGCTTATCTTCAATATCTTGAATGGCTTAAGAGTAATTTTGCCTCAGCTAAACCAAGCAACGTCTTCTCATAGGATTTTATTGTGCAAACATCCCTTTGCCCTCACTCCAGGGAGGTGCACAGTCACTCTGCTGATGCCCGAAGTCACTGAATTATATTACTGAGGTATCAAATCTCTGTTAAAACACAGTGCCTTCCCGCAGCATGTGTAATCCAAGAGGCAGTGCTTCATGTGTGAGCGTACTGCCTCTGGATGGTTTAGAGCTAAGCGGTGTCCACTCAGAGCCCTCCAAGTATACAAAGTAGTCTTAATGTCAGTTTCCTCATTTGTGAATTGATCTTCTTACACTAAAGATTAATACTCAGACTTGTTTCAGTTTGATTACTTTTTTAAGCCTGCATTGCAAAACTATCTATACAGTATCTGATGTGTTCTCACCACAATTTTTTTGGACAAATTAATCCTTACCTCTACTGGAAAAACCTCTCCAAGAAATCACATCTGCTTTTACATGGCTGTATGTTCAACTCTCTTTTCCTATAACTGATAAGAATATACTGATCTTTCTTCCCTTAAGATGTTACTAAGTTATAACCTGGTTGTTTATAAATAAAATCCTTGTTATTACTGTCCTACCTCATGATTTTCCACTTTACAGTAAGAAAGTTCGCCATGTTTATACTTGTCCATTACATCATCCATTTCTTCCCGCAAAGTCTCTGTTTTTTTAACTCTGAGCTAATGATGCCCTCTCCTTTCATGCCACCAGCAAATTTCATGAGCAGTCTCTCATGTTTTGTGGCACAATTATGGTTAAAAATATAATAATGTATGAATTGTGCCTCTGTCAGTAATTTATTTCCAGCCTTCTGTCATCTCTTGTAATGTTATGTATAGATATGTATGTGTATATAAGGTTTTAAAACTCTTCAAATTATTCCCATTTCTGTCTCCTCAGTAGCAAGTATCTTATAGGACAACAATAAATATGTGGTATTATACGATTCATCTTTTTATTTTTATTTTTTTATTTTATTTTATTATTTTTTTGGAGAAAAGTACCAAGTCTCTATAGAACTTCCTACAGTAGCAAGTATAGCAAGAGCTACTGAGATTGAATGGATGAAGATAATTTCCTTTTACTTTGTTAGTGGTAGGTACAGCATAATTATTGTTTTTGTGGGTTTTGTTGTTGTTGTTGTTGTTTTTAATTTTAAGTGATTTGATTTACAGCTCTAGAAGATTGTCTATTACACCCGTTATAAAAATTAAACTCAGGAGACATTGATTCTGTCTAGGTTTTGATCACTTAATGACCCATACCATTACTACCTTGATAACCGTTTTGATAATATTGAAATGATTGAAAACTGTTAAACACAGATATCATTAACAAAACAGAAAACTTTGTGTACAGTTTTAGGGCCAGTATTTGGCCTAACAATTTTGCCCTTGTAGGGGTGGTATTCTTTATGTCCCTTAGCCATTTTGTGTCTTTTACGTTTTAACCACAGTTTAAACCTCAGTAAGTAAAAATTTCCAGATCTGACTCTTTTGCAGCAAGTTCCTACAAAGTTCAGAGAATTACTTCAGGACTCAGAATGGAAACTCAGAGTGCTCCACATTTTTATTGACTCCTGCAGTCAGTAAATCTCCACTCCCAGAAATGAGTGAATGAGAGCAGTTCACAAGCCATTTCTCACTACTGTTTTTCTTTGGTTTGACCTGTTAAGAGCAAAAGCTGTTTTGTTTCCTATTTGGCCCCCTTAGGTTAAAGGGACAGACGAATTTGGTTGAAATAGTACAACTGCCATCTACTGGTTTCCATTGAAGGTCTTGGAATGGATTATCCAGGACTTCAGGTGGCAGATTACCTTTTTTTTTCCACATACTGCAAATCAAATACTAAGTTATGGGAAGAAAAAATGCTCTTGAAGAAAAAGCAATAAATTTGATGGGGTACTGTAGGTAATCCAGAGTTCACTTTCTGATCCTCAAACCCTGCCATTTGCACCCAGTAGCAAATGAATCAATCTCTGTTTATTTCAGATTATTATTATTTCTGTGTTTATAGCAATAAAACCTTGCAAACATGAGTGTTGCTTTCTCATTTCCTACATACATTGTCAGTCAGCTCTACAAGTGACTTCTTCTAAAATCATGACCATCTCTGGGTGTACAGCAAATTCCCCACTACTGCAGTGAAAATAATGTCTACTTTCTTTCCTAGGGCAGAAGAAGATCTGACAGTGAAAGATGTTACCTGGTTCTAATTCAAAGTCCACTGAAGCAGCTGAGAACCTTTCAATTGAATTCAACATGATTTTAATCAGGTGCTATAAAAACCAAATTGTTCTGTTATGGAACAATTCTCACAATTATTTTTACTCCATTACTGAAGCAGACAATCATTTAGCAATCATTCTTAATTTCTACAAATAGATTTGTTTATTCTTTGTTTGTTTGTTTGTTTTTGTTTTGTGTTTTAAACCACATTATTTCAGCCTTTGTCAGATTCCCTGTAAAATTATTCAGCATTTACTGCCCAGAGCATTGTTCTGTGATTGTCTATCTGATTCATATGTCAAGGGTTTTAATCTTGGTGGAATGACTGAAAGGGAAAGATGATGAACTGCAATGGGTTTGTGTTTTCCCTTCCTTTTTTTCTTTTAAAAAGATGAGCTTCTAAAAGATTTTTGAGTCATGAACAGATCCTTGTAGAAATTTCATTTCTGTAGATTACAGTGTGATATGTCCAATTGTGACCTTTCTCTGTGACCTTCAAGGAACATTAAGAATTACATGATGGGTGACAGGTTATACTTATTCTGGTAAATTAGATGTTTCTAGTGCTGTTCTTTGTAAGTGAGGCCAACTGTTCACAACAGCAGCGTTTCATGCTGTCCAAAACAGAGCAGCTGTATGCAGAGTGCCAGATAAAAGCTTTCAGGATATTATGGGAATAGTGTGTAAGAATATAATTCAGCTCAGATCAAAATGGTACAAGGAAAACTTGCAAATAAACAGATTAAGAGATCAGAATCCAGAATCTGTGAGTAACCTTTGAATACTGTAACCTCGTAGGCCAGGGGAACACAGTCTGAAAGACTCCTTTAGAAGAATAAATAAATCTACTGAAGATTAGAAAGCTTTGCTGGGCCTCTGAAAGTTAAGGTGTCCCATTTGTTCATTCAGTGGTGTCTTCAGTCTCCACTGATTCTGCAGCTAACTGGGAAAAATATATGCCTCTGGAGATGATTGCAAAAGTATTAAGAGGTTGCAAAATATTAAGTGTTCTTAGCTCTTCACATAGTTGTAATTAATGAATGTCATATGAAATTTTAGTACATTAACATCTCTCTCATTCTGTTTTTGCTGTTTGTTTGGTTTTTTTTGTTGTTGTTTTTGTTCTTTTTATTACTGTTATTGTTCTTGAATTCTGTTTATTTATTTTCAATTCCAGACTCTATAAAGTAAACTGAAATTGAAAAGATTTAAAATTACGCATTAAATGACTTGAATATATCTGTTAAATGAAGGTATCAGACCAAATCTCATGGTAAAGATAGCGGAAATATTGATGCAGTTTGCCTAGGAAAGTTATAAATACTCCAGAATGGGACAATTTAAGAACAGTGTGGGAGATTTTAAGAACAGATCATAAAAACATAACTGAAATGCACAATCTGAGCTAATCTTTTTTGGTGCACAGAAATGGATCAGAAATCCTACTGAGACCATAATTATCTTATTTGCTGGGAGTCTGGGGTTTCACAGATTTGTAATTGTTAAGATCAGAATTTCATATCATCCTGATGGACAGTAGGCAATCAGATAAAAGTATAGATAATCATATTAGACTTTCCAATTTTGTTAAAAATATACTTTATTTTATCAAAATATAAAATGACAGTTTTTATTTTAATTGACATTTTGCATTATGTGATTCATTTCAAATAGAATTGCTAAATAATTATATGACTTAATACTAAGATCTAAGAGGAGATGATGGAAATATTTTGTCTACAGTTGTTAACTTTATCTTATTTTGCAGATAGGGAAGAAGAAATGCTAATAAAAAACAAAAGATGTGTTTTTCAAGTCCCTATGAATCAAACAGAACAAAAATTTTACCTTTAAAAAAAAAAAATAACAACTCATGAGCGCTTGTGTATGATGTCAATAATCCGAGTCAGTAAATTACTTTGAATATAGACTGTGAAAATGGTTTTTATGAGAAACAGGATGCTATGTTCCATAAGTAGGTATTAAACAAGTTATTTAGATATCAGAATGCCATCACAGAGGAATGAGTTCTGTGAGTCTGAGGGTTATGTACCACTTGTATGAGCTGGCCCTAAAAAAAGAATCCCTTTCAAAGAGAGATTACAAATCTGTTCCTGGTCTTCGTGACTCAGAAGGAGAGATTGAGAACTTTCACTGCGATCATCTCACTACTGAACCAAAAGATAAACTACCTCTTGTGAATGATTCATTCAATAAAATGTCACCTCAGTCTTGGCTCCCATCTTCCAGTTTATACCCTTCAGTGTAATCTGTTGAAGCCACTATTTTCTACTGGAGTAAAATCATTTGTTGTTACTTGTTTGAGGGCTCTTTGGAGTACGAATGAAGGGTTACAAGTGACCTTCAATAGAGAGAGACTTTTTGACTTTTCCATCTGCTACAGTGATGGAAAACAGAGTAACTTTTACAGTGTTCAGTATATATTTTGGTAGCGAATATAGTATTAGGAAGAAATTTAATCAACTAACCCCTGTTAAATATTTATCCTCTTATGCAAGCACCTAGTAAAAAATGAATGAAATCCCTTTTAACAGAATATAAAATAGCACATAACAGAAGGGAATTTTATCATTAAAGATATAATGAGATCATGAACACCTCCAAAGGGGTGAGCTAATGAAATAAGGCCATAATATGACAAGCAGCCTGTCAGAGGAAATTCTATTTGCTGCAGTGTACAAGTTGCATTTGAGTTAATAATTGAGTCGCGTAACCATTTTACCAACCTTGTTAGAGGATGTCACACACAGCTTCATTGATGAAGGAGAACAAAAGTAGCTTGTATGAAAGGGGAATTCCAAGAGCTGGGCTGATTTGCATTAGAGGTCATTACAAGAATTACTGACAGAGATACAGATTTTTCCTCTAGGCACATGCTGTGTATTACACTCCCTCCATCAAGCTGATAGTAAAAATAACAATAAGATCTTAAATATTAATAAATGCATACTTGAAGAACTAGCTTTGCAGAGTGCATATGGCAGAGGAGAATCAAGGTTTACATTTTTCTTCTGAAAAGGAAGAGTCTAAGGCCATATCCTTAGTTGGTCCAAAATATTGCAGCTGCATTGACTTCAACTGAGCGCTGATGATTTAAACAAGCTAATGCTCTGTCTCACAGTATGTAATCTTTTCCCATTAATGTTTGCCTGCTGTGTCATAATGACTACAAAACACTTGACAATAGCTAGACAGTGGGTGTGCTGTGACTGCCACTTACTACTAGAATCATAATCACGCTACTGGTACCTTGTGTTTCCTCCCTTTATTTGTCATATCCATCTGGTGTCACTCCTACATAGACTAAGAGTAGACACTGTCTATCTACAACGTCAGTTCCCATCCTTCACTGGGACTGAAGAGGCTATTGAAGTAGAAACAAGCAAAAATCAGCATCTGATATCTAATTATAACGCACAGTACTGTAGAAGTTTTCCCCCTCCAGCAGCTCATGTTACTTGGACTACATAATAAGTAGTGTTCTGTACAAGATGAAATATAAATTACTAAAATAAAAGAATCAAAGGATTAGCTTGTGGTTTACAATTGGCAGGTCTTCTTCTATCTGTGAAGGAAAGAATGATGAGAAAATTCCTATCATTATAAAGTATTACTTCACTACAGGTGCTAACTGCTATCAAGTTTAGAACTATAGAGAAGCAGTCATAATAAATACTTAATCCTGGCAAAATTCATTAAAATTCATATTTTGAGGTTCTCTGATGAATAAAGAAATAACGAAATCGCTGTTGCCGTTTACTGGTCTTGGATAAGTTTTTCTTTTGAAAAATTTAAGAATTTGAAACTGTGGTCATACAGAATAAATTCTTAAAAAGTTTAAAATCATGTTCACTTGTATACGAGCATCTGCCTTACCAATCTTGTGATCTAAATGCAAATGCAGAAGACTTGAGAATGTCACCTATTCAAATTTTTCTTTGATGTAGCTTCATCTGAAACCAACTGTTTTCCAAACGTAACAATCATGTACTGTCCACAGTGGCTTAAAGAAGGAAATATAGCAAAAAGCAGAAATAACATAAGCAAACAACACATATATGTTTATATATTAAAAATATTAAAATATACTCAAAGTTTTATGCTAAATTTTGATTTCTATATAACACTGTGCTGCTTATCCTCTGATTTTAACATAAATCCACAATTCACTGTTTTTTCTCTGGTTTACTGAGCCTTATGACATTTTATTCATGAATCAGTTTTCCACTTATCAATTCAGAACAATTACACGCAACTTTCACCCTTTGTCTCTACTCATTGTACTTTTGGTACAAAGAAAGTCTCCTTTATTTGTTCTTGCTACTCCTGCTGCAGTGAACCACTTGCTATGCTTAGAAAAGCAGTTCATTTTGAATGTGAAAATGTCCCCAAATTGCTGCTAGCAGTGTGCCCACAATATTCTCCCCAGAGGGTTCAGTGTCTGTCTTCAATCAGATGGAGCTGAACAACATTTTACCTTCAACTTTTTGCTACTTTTTTTTAATAAAATTAAATAATAACTTGCAATGTACAATGACAGAATCTAAGATAGGAACTCAGCCCTAAAAGTTCACTGGAGCTTTATCACAGGCAGCCCAGAAAAGATGTGGATGCCTCATCCCAGGAAATGATCTAGGCCATGCTGGATGTGACCCTGCACAGCCTGATGTAGTGGCTGACAGTTCTACCCATGGCAGAGGAATCAGAACTAGATGGTTCTTAAGGCCCCTTCCAACCTAAGCCAATCTATTTTTCTGTGATTCCATGAAATGATTCAGTTGCTCACACTATGCAAGCTCACAGGTATGGTTATCCAATTAATTCCAGTTTATATCTGAATTTTGTCTGAATTCAGTTTAGAACTCCAGATCGTACAGATTACATAAGACTAAGTTGGTCCACTAGAGAAGATCTGGGGAATTATTCTAGTAAAATCATATAGCCCCTTGTGTTGGCTGTGTTTTGTTAATCATATGGCCATCAAAGTCAGAGCAGTTCTGATGACCTAGACCAAGTTACACACATTCTCACATACTGGGTCAAGATCAAATTGCACTGAAGTGCAATATGAAATCCCACATAGAATCATCAGACTGTTATCCTGGCCAAACTTTTGGTGGAATCATTATAAACATGTTTTGTATTTCAATTGTATGCTAAGATTGTTGTTGTTAGTGAAACTATGAACTCACACATTCAGAAGGCATTCTGACAGAGTACTACAGCATGCTGATACAGAAGGCTAAACAGAAGAGCTATAAATAAAGCAAGATCCACTTCCCAAGGAACATTGCAGATACACAGCTTGCTGTCTGTGATATAACAGAATGGTGGAATATTTCTGTGGGCTAGATAAAGATATTACCACATAGGAGCAGTAGCTGGCTGCCTCCACTGTGGCATTGCCACTATTAAATGCATTAAACTGAGCAGACATTTCAAAAAACACCCTTGAAAATGAAAATCAATTATTACGTGATTGTGTTGAGAAATTAGAGCAATAGCTTAGTGTATTAACAGGGAAAAAAAAATCAAGTTTAGTTATCCCTGTAAAACAAATCTGAAATATTGCCTTGGAGAATGCTCTGGTCCCTAAATCTATGTATCGGGATATTCCAAAGGAAAGAATCTTAAGATCTGATATCAAAGCCCCACTTGAGGATTTGTTATTTCGCGTGATGGTATGCAGTCTTTGTCTAAGGGCAGGGTGTGAGGTTATAGATGCAGGTTCGGAGGCCTCTGGTTTATTGACATAATGCTCTCTGCTCCATGTCCCAAAACCAAAGAAACCACACAGGTACACTTTCTCCTGGTTTTTGTCAAAATCTTCAGACTAAGTCCATTAATTTGGAACTTGTGTATGAATGGGCTGTAATGTGATGATGAGTTTGGGCAGAGGACCGCTGATCAGAGAGCACCCCTACTGGTCTATCCTGAATCCTTTTTTTTGTTGTTTTTTTGTGTGCTGAGTCATAGTCATTTCCTGGGGAAACTGGCAGCCCGTGTTGTGGACAGGTTCACTCTTCTCTGGGTTGAGAATTGGCTAGAGGGCCGTGCCCAGCGGGTAGTGGTTAATGGAGTCAAGTCCAGCTGGCGTCCTGTCACGAGTGGTGTCCCCCAGGGATCGGTATTGGGGCCCATACTGTTTATTACCTTTATTGATGACCTGGATGAGGGGATTGAGTGTACCCTCAGTAAGTTTGCAGATGACATCAAGTTCGGAGGATCTGCCTGAGGGTGGGGAGGCCCTTCAGCGGGATCTGGATAGGCTGGACAGTTGGGCTGAGGTCAATGGGATGAGGTTCAATAAGGCCAAGTGCCGAGTCCTGCACTTTGGCCACAATAACCCCATGCAATGCTATAGGCTTGGGGCAGAATGGATTGAGGAGTGTATAGAGGAAAAGGACCTGGGGGTGTTGGTTGATGCTCGGCTCAACATGAGCCGGCAGTGTGCCCAGGTGGCCAAGAAGGCCAATGGCATCCTGGCCTGTATTAGGAATAGTGTGTCCAGCAGGAGCAGGGAGGTGATCACCCCCCTGTACTCAGCTCTGGTGCGGCCGCACCTCGAGTACTGTGTTCAGTTTTGGGCCCCTCACTACAAGAAAGACATGGAGGCCCTGGAGCGTGTTCAGAGAAGGGCAACAAAACTGGTGAGGGGTCTGGAGCACAAGTCTTACGAGGAGCAGCTGAGGGAGCTGGGATTGTTTAGTCTGGAGAAAAGGAGGCTTAGAGGAGACCTCATTGCACTCTACCACTTCCTGAAGGGAGGCTGTGGTGAGGAGGGGGTCGGCCTCTTCTCCCAGGTAACTAATGACAGGACAAGAGGGAATGGCCACAAGTTGCGCCGGGGAAGATTTAGATTAGATTTGAGGAAAAATTTTTTCTCTGAGAGAGTTGTCCGGCACTGGAATGGCCTGCCTAGGGAGGTGGTTGAGGCACCATCCCTAGCGCTGTTCAAGAAGCGTTCAGATGAGGTCCTAAGGGATTTGATTTAGTAGCTTGATGGGTAGGGATGGTGATGTGAGGATGGTTGGACTAGATGATCTTGTAGGTCCTTTCCAACCTAATGAATCTATGAATCTATGAATCTATAGCCTGTAGCACTGATTAAGCACTTGAAGGAAATACCTGGTCAGCCCTGGAAGCACAAGTGAAGGCAATTCACCTGTGTGACCATCATGTTTGGAGCCGATCTCTACCCCTCTTACACCTCATTTAAGGGCTAACTGCCACTGAAGAAGGATCTCTAACAAGAGATCTAACAAGAGATCCTTCCTTTTGTAATTTTTTTCGTGAGCCTAAATCCTTGGAGATGGATGAGCATTCATTTTTCCTGCCTTGTGTAACATCTCCTTGTTTGCTCTGGTCATTTTGCCTTTACAGAGGCTCAGTTAGAAGAATAAAATATTTAATGTATTGTTACCTTTTCCTTCCTGAGTCGGAACAGATCACTTCTGTCATTTCAATAATGTTGATAATAACAGAGATACATTTCTCCCAGTGTCATAAGTACTTGAAGAAGCAAAGTCACACTTCTGCTGCTATTGTGCTGCTTTGAAGACTGTGGTAGGGTGTTATTGTAACAGGAGTAAAATGCCATTGGTGCCAGAGGCAAAGAGTGCACCAGAGCAAGTATGTCTTTATTGAACATTCGGAGATCCAAGAACAGAAATAAGAGGCTGAAAAATTGCTCATCTCTTCTTCCAACCCAACATTAGCCGAATGTAGAAGATCAGACATACCAAATGAAGAAACATACCAAACAATACAAAACGAAACAAAAAAACATAAACCAACCAACAAAAAAAAAAAAAGAGAAAAACAGAGAAAACAGAGATTGTAAAGCAGACAGCTGACTCATTTTGTACTACCCTTGAGTTGTAAAGAGTAGTAAAGCAGATTGAGTTGTCTAAATTTCTCTAATCCAGGTGATCTTATGATCTGCCCCAATGGCAAGCATTTACAATTTGTATATATATACAGTGCTCCATCTTTCCACTAGGAGTCAATGGAATAAAAGAGACATCTCTAGAAGTTGACTCATTTGTTCTGTTTTAGACATCTATCTTAAGGTGGCATTAATCACTGTCTTAAAAAATCAATTTTTTTTTTTTTTTTTTTTGCGCTAGAGACAAAAGCTGTAATGACTACCTCAGAATTAAATACCTAGGTTATGGGAAATAATCCTTTCCAGAGCTTGAGATACTCTAGGCAAAAGAAGTTGAATCTGCATTGAATAACGTATGCGGCTGGTTTTTAGAGCACAAAGCAAAGAATCTAAGTATATGTGCCAGATATCCTTGACCTGATATGAAAACACATATTGTTATTATATTATGATGAATAAAAATCCATAGTAATTCTAAGGAATCGCCTCAAAGTATTTTAGACAGTTGTAATACTTCCAATTTAAACAACCAAAGTACTTTCAGCCATCAAGAAACTAGAGTAATTAAACAGCTGAACAGCTGAAACAACTTCCAGTAGAGACTATCACAGAATCAGTCAGGTTAGAAAAGACCTCAAAGGTCATTGAATCCAACCACGACCTAACCATACAATCCTAACTGTAACAACTCTCCACTAAATCATGTCCCTGAGCAAACTATGTTTAAGAATTCCCATACCAACCCCAGTAAGCATGTTGCTGTGCTAATAGTTTTCATAATCCAAACAGTCCTTCAAAAATTGAAAGTTTATTGCAGTACTTTTTAATCAGCATGTCAGTTCAACAAAAAAGATTCTTCTGGATGTCCATACCAGCTTTATCTTGGGGATACATTAAAATTTAATGAAGTATTCTTACGACAATCAGGCTTTCATAAAGAAATTTTAAGGAAGTGGTGGAATCATAATAGGAGTAGTAGCAAGGCTAAACAGTTATGTGAAGTCTTTCCAAAATGTGGAAATTATACATATATACGGTCAGATTCACCACTCAATTTATGCCTGGATAAATTATTGACTTGCAATGATTAATTAAATTCAGTATTCAGACAGTAAGTTGAAATATTATTCTGTCCTGCCTTAAATCTTTTTTTCATTTCACTTATTTTAATTACAGACTTAGATATAAGCAATAACAGAATTTATCTCCTGCAGATCCATTGTTCTAGGAAAAGATGTTTGCAAGGTTGGAGAGATCTTGGGTGCACGTAGAAGTGTGACCTCAAGGTCCATTAATTACAACAGTTCTCTGCTTATTTTTTTATTTCTATATAATGATGTTTCAACAAAAATGAAGCGTAATGAAAAATGTAACTCTGAAACTTCTTTTATAGAAGAATTGTTGTGTTGGGATTTGAGATGGTGCATCTGCTTGTTGAGAGACCTGAGTGCATTAATTTCTCACAAAATTTTATAGTAAACACTGTTTTGGGGCAGAAAGGTCTGGAGAGGGGAGGGGGGATGTTATTAAGGATTTTTTACTCTCATTTCCTCAGTTTAGCTACACAAATTAGTGAGTTGAGCAGTGCAGAATTTCCATAAAGTTGAAGAAAGAGGGAGGAGAAATGGAAAGGGGTAGCATGTGACAAGAGTAGTTTCGTAAAACAGACCAGGTTCCATTGCTGGTAACAATCAGAATAGCAGAGCTGCAATGGAGCTACTTGTTTCTTAGTCTCCTATTTTCCTGACGCTTTAGTGATAGAAAATATGGTTTAACTTTCAGATTTGGGAAAGAATGAATGATGCAGATAGAAAAGATTCTGGACTGCCTTCAAATAATGTTTAAAAGGTAATATGATCACAATGGTAAACCTTTCTTATATAAGAAGGGATGCATTGGCTCATGTTGAGTGCCCAGGCATCATACTCCCCAGTCTCTGAAAACAGCCAAAAGTAGATGGAATAAAAAAAGTAAAATAAAATAGAACAATATTCTGAAGAGTAGTGTTGCAGCTTCCCATGAGATCCTGCTCAGTTGATCCCTTATCTAGATGTCTTTTGCTTAATGAAGGGTTAAGGTTTGCCATCTATTAATGGTTATCACCAATCACTTCTGAATGCACACAAAGTTTAAGCATCTGTAACCTCCATGGAAAATGAAAGCAAAGCTCAGCCACAGTATAATAGATATCACTTAAGAGCATTATATCAGTAGGAAATAATAGTTATATGATAATATGGTCCAGTTTGGGAGGCAGTATATAGAAAGTCAGTTTCACACTTGATAAAATTTTGAATGGGTAGTAGAAGAAAGATAATTTGCACCCTAGGGAAGAGTGCTTACTTGGGCTGTGCTGGTAGTCCAACTTCAGCACCACATGCTTTGCTCTGAAACTCAGAAATCCACTGAAAAATGTAAATACCCTGTGCTATGTATTATTTCGAAGTATTGAGCTTTTGAGTGTCAGCCTGAGCTTCACTACCAGGTACTAGCATTAGCCTATTCAGATGCCAGTGGTGGTCTGTCTAGAGGAGATGAAATGCATGCAGAATAGGCATATTGTCAGGAAAAGGAAACCAATATTAGATTTGGGCCATTGCTCTTACATTGTAAAATCTGGTCTACTGACAACTGGAACTGTAAGCATTCATTTGTTTAAGATAAATCACCAAAAACGTATATAAAAATGTAATAACATACAGATACCACTGGCCCAAATCCCATTCACTTTGGAAACATAAAAGCAAAAGGTTTTAAATGTATTAATCTATGATTCCTTGGTGGTTCGAGAGTGCCTGAAACATTCATTCTTAGGGGCATCAAGTTGTTGATGGCTGATTTATGTCTTCGCAATTCTGAATCCAAGATAATGAGGTAAACCAGTTCAAACTATGTTGGCTTGAATTTTTTATTTTTTTTATTTTTTGCTACTCTCTTTCAGAAGCAATTACAAACGTAACTCTGAAACTGCTAATGTGATATATAGTCTTTGCAATCAGCACATTTTCCAGTGGCATCAATCAGTCACTTGTCTGAAGCTCTGAGATAGCGCTTAACTCTCTCCAAATGAATAAAAAGAAACCTTTCTGGAATACACTTTCCTCCTGAGCAAGTAGTTAAGATGTGCTGAATTTTAGCTCACAAAATATTTGTGAAATGTCAAGAGCAACAGAAGTCATTTCATATATCTACCTGTGTACTTGCTGTACCTCATTTAAATTTCACGATGATCTTTATCTCCTGTGATTTTCTCCTCTACTACTTTGATAATTCTGCCTTTTGAACTGGCAGAAGAACTCTGCACAGATGTAGGAAAGCCCCTTTGTGTCAGATCCCAGCTCTTTCCATTACAGAACCAGTGAGAATTTGGTGAGGGATCCTTCTAAGCCAGAACAAGGAAGGCCAGTAAGCCTTGATGAAGTCAAAATAGAGAAGTCCTGAGGAAAAGTAAGAAATATGGCAGGAGCAATGGGACAAGGAGAATGATAAGCCAGAAGTTAAAGATTAACTTCTATTCATGAGTATGACAGATGTAAAATACGCATCTAGGCAGACTGATAGGAGTTGCTGACTTAGTGTATCACAAAACAGAGTTTCTATCTCATTACTGCAACCTTCTCCAAATCAGTTTTTCATGTCTCTTGCACTGAGATGCAGTATCTCCTGGGAAACTCTCAGATCCCTGTACTGAGGAAGCAAGGCACCTAAACAAAAGCTTTTGCAGGGTTTTCCGTAGAAGCTGAAAATATGCTGAACTGCCTGCATGAATTCTCGTTTTTTGTTTTACTGCTCTCATACAGACATGCAAATTGTACAGGCACTTTCTTTCAGACATTTTCTAGGGTTTCCTCTATCAAAACATGCCAGGAATGAGTTCTCTCACACAGCTCTAGCAAGTAGATAATCTTGCTTTCAGCGAGTACGTTCAACTAGAAATTAATTGCTTCTCCCTGAAAAGCAGTAGAAAAGAGGTGAGACTTTTGCTGTAACAACTCCTGAAGGTAATATAAAATGGACAAATGTTCCTAGAAGACTTATCACACTTGGAAGATTTCAAAGAGTCAGCACAGATTGATTTCCTATTGGCACTTCGCCTGGACATTTAGATGGACATTTAAAAGATTCACAACTGAGACAGTTTTAAGTCTCCTCAAAATAAGTATATGATCGTAGATAGATCTGTTTCTAAATGAGAAGTGGACTGAGCAGTTTATCTCTACTTTCATTGAAGCCACTCCATGAGCTTTTCACTCATGAAACAAATATTGCAGCTAACTGTTCCTCTTTTTAAAATTTTCTTGATTTGTGAATATTAAAATAGACATGCTATGAAATCCTATTCTACATTTTAGCTATCTTCCACTTTATGTTACAACACTACAATAGCATCTGCCAAAGGTCGAATATAATTATTCTAAATAGCCTCTTTGGAACAAGGACAATCAAAATATTTCTGTAAGAGAAAATTTCATACTTCTTTAGAGAGTAGGTTGCAGGCAGCTTATAATCAACACATGCCACTGCCATAAATGATGCGCCCAGGTATAAGCTCAGCTGATTACTGAGTACAGAGAGATCTGATTTAGTGTGTGCAACTTGGTCCACAGAAGTCTAAATTGCCAAACTTCTTCTGGAATCCCAAAGTCTGTTTCTGATCTTATGCTCCAGCATGAACTACAGTGTCAGGAACACACCTTTGAAAAATACATTCTTCCTATCATCTTTGTGTTTTCTCCGTAGAGGAAGTGTTTCTTCAACAGAGAATACTGGAAAGTTTTATTATTCATTGTTTTCTAGATTTCTGTTTAGTCAACTTTCTAAGCACGAATATCCACACATGAAAAGCACTTTTTTCAGGGAGAGACCTTTTCTTTTCCTGAGGGATTTTGCTCACAACCATTAAAATGTGCCTCATCAGTGAAGGCTGAAGCTGTTTCTAGCACATATGTGTATAATTAGAAGCACTGATCGAACTGATAATCTCTACTATATTATATGAGGAATGCTTACATCTGATTTAACACTCATAGCCTCTTGGTTATCATTACGATGAATCATCTATTTTGCCAAAATCTCACCCACTCTGTGATTTTAGTTCATGAAGTTTAACCACCAAATTTTTCAGTAGGGGTATAAATTGAATGCTGTTTTTCCTTACATAATACTGTAACTGAAGTTAGCAGACCATCACCTGTGGCATATTGCACCTAATAATTGAGTTTCAAAGTTTTTTTATCCAACAGTCATCTTATTCTCTTATCATGTAAACATTTTACATCACCTCATTGTTAAGTACTGGTTTACTTTGTTTGTTTGGTTGAGCTGTCACAGAAGACAAACATTAAAATATAGAATTAATTAACATTGATGACATTGTATTTAAAGGCACATAAGGTTGGGAGGAGAAAAATAAAAGACATTAGTAGTAGAAGAGCTTAGTAGCAGATTATTTTACAGACACTGTAATTATGTTGACAACTATTCAGCAGCATGATCTGCAAGGCTTTTGTTACTACCAGAAATGGGAGGATGGATGTCATCTTATCTTTGCAAAAATTTAGAGTCACAGGGAGCTGCCTTCTAAATATATATCTCAATTTATTTATCTACATAAACAAATTTTCTACTTTTGAATAATGTTAACTGAGTGGAAATGTACAAATTAGGAGCACAACAATCATGCAGGATACTAGTGGAAGAGAAAGGGCTCTAAGCACTCACATGCACACGCATTCTGGGTACAATCCAAGCAGTGCAAGAAATCTGATATTGGGTACTGGGGAAAACAAAATGTCTTGGAGTAGAAGCAAGACACAAGGTTCCTCTGTACCCTGGATTCATTATAATGAAAAGTGTAATGGTCCACCTCTAGTTGGTGAAAAGAGAAAGATTCTTTAGAAAGCATCCACTGAGACATCCTTAGACTTCTAAACTTTAGAAGACAGTTTCCTTCCAGGATTTGAAAGCCTTTATCTTCTGTGAAATAGGAAATGTTTCCTTGAAAAAAGAACAGTTTCAGCAGCAGTTTTCTTACATGCTATGTGTCTCTACCACAAACTAGAAACATTTATTTCAACAAAACTAACATCATTATTTTTTAATAGAAATAATTAGAACAACAAGAAAACCACAGTGCTCTGGAATTTATTGGAAGATCTTTCTTAAAATGAAAACTTTGGAATACACTGAAAAATTGCCAAGGCTGTGGCTAGCTAACAAGTTCTTCACTACTTATTTCTGGTCAAGAATTAAAAGACAAGTCTGAAAGAGAAGAAAAATATTTTACATTTATTTTTCCAATCAAAAATATTCATTAGCTGTTTTCACACTAATTTATCTCCAGTGGTGTCTGTGCCTGTGACAATAGAATGTTTTCTACCTTCCTGAACTGGGTCCAATGTTAAAAGAATATTCTCCATTGAAGCTAGAGGAATTTGCATAAATTAATCCTCATCTCTTTTCATGTTTAATGAAAAAGTAGGCATGTTCTAAGAATGTAGATATAAAACTTACTTGATTTGCATCTGTAGTATAAAGGCTGAATGAATTCCATGCTTAAATTTGTGGCAGCTCTATTAGATCTAGGCTGAGGTCATAATTTCCAGTTAATACAGTGCCTATAATAGAACCTAAAATGGGATAAATAGAAAGGGGGTCTTCAATCAGTTAAGTTTATTCCCATATCAGTACGCTGCAGACATATGTAGTTAGCTTTCCATTAGTGTTAATCAAGCATGTTACTCGTGCATCAGCTAGGATTTAAACCTTACCCTGAACTTTTATAACATTCGGCCTTTGATTTAATTTCTTACACTGGGTAACACTTTACACATAGGTCTAAATTGATTTGTAGTTATGGTGCTCAGACTGCTGTTACAGATACATGATTAATCAATAGCTATGCTGTAATTCATCAATGTCACATTTATGAACTGCATGCTAAATATTTTTTTTCTCTGCCTTCATGTTTTAAGCATTTAAGAATTCCCTTGGTTATTATTTGTATTTTCAACTATCACTTTGTAAGCCTAAGCATAGAATGGCTAAGACAACCAAGCATATCAAAGAAGAAAAAAAAAGAAAACTCCACAAGTTTGATGGGTAATCATGGGTTGATTCTGATCTCTTTGACAGCAGCTATTCACGCTAACAAGGCAGATTCAGAGCTTTCTGAAGGGAAAGCAACAGACCTGTGATGAAGGGCCTGCCCCAGGGCTGCCAGGTCTATGGGTCATGGGATTTGCAGCACTGATGCCCACTCTTCATTCCTGCACGCTATTCAGGACACAGTGACTTCAACCACCACAAGCCAGGCATCAGTCTTCCTCCCTGCTACTCATACTTGTCATACATACCCAATTTATTTTTCTTAACTCCATGAAAACATCATTTTTTTCAGTAACACAATGATACTTCCCTTGGAGCTCTCAATACAGAAATATCATCTGTGGTTGTTTCTACATGCAGCTCCTTAGAGGGCAATGAATACAATCAGCTGAATGCACAGGGTTCATTGGGATGGATTGGTTAACTTCAGACAGCCTGCACCTGCATGCACTTTCAGGTATTGATCTGGGAGAGCACTCAGCATATTTGCCTACTCTTTTTTTTTTTCTCAAAACTAGTAAAGTATTCACAGTCAACGAACACAGGTACTTTAAATGACCTGTAAACAGAGCAGAAAAAGACATCAGACATGGATAAGGACTGCAAGTTATCTTTTTAATTCTGCAGTTGGCATTGCTAGTGCTGTGGAAATGCTCCTATTTTGTGTATCCCTAACTTGGACATTTCTATGTTGAGTAAGTGGCACTGTAGGGAAGAAAGCTGAGACCCCACTACTTTTGCAATGCATGCTGCTCCACTACAACCATTTATTTGTTAAGGACAATAAATCACCTGATAGCATTTATTCAGAGTGGAAATTAAAGCTTAGTACTAAATCTTGTTTGAACTCCAAAATCCTCCAGAGGAAGGCCTGAAAGCCATTTTTTTTTCTCTTTGAAAATGTGAAATATCTCAAACACACACGTTCACACAGGAAATTTTTTGATCATTTGCACTATCTATGAATTTAACACCATACTTCAGCACTGCCCCTGAGAGTATTCAGGGCTCTGGCATTAGATCTGCAGTAATGCATCAATACAACTCAGTTGTTTTGTTGACTGTCTAGAAGAAAGCAGGAGAAAGTGTACATAACAAAAGTAAGAGGATAGAAGGAGAGGAGAGGAAGGAAGTTGGAGAAAGAGAGCAAATTAATCTGCATTTGTCTCTAGAGAGTGGGAATTAATCTCATTTTGCAGCCTACACCGTATGTAGCTAAAATACATATTTAAAAATAGGCATGCAATTTTTCTATATTTTGCCAAAAATGCACAACATGTGCCATGCTGGTGCTCATCCCTGTGGGCTATGTCGAACCACGTGGCCCAGCTTTCTAGCAATGGCAGCATCAGACAGAGTTGGAGGTCTGTAGTAAGATATATACGATATATACGATAAGCATATGGTTCTTTGTTTGAAGGATTGTGCTTCACGCAGAAGATAATATTTTCTCTCTTCATATTTACTAATATCATAAGCACCCCATGGGCTCAGAAATGTTATTAAAACTAAAGGCCATTAATGGCAGAAGAGCAAACAGGAAGCTTGAGACAGAGATTTGACATTGCTAGAAGAGGGATTTTAATTGTGAGGAAGCCTAACGAGCTGTAAAATGGAGTTTGATAACTGAAAATTTAGATCATAATACTTCTCCCTAATAGAAGAATCCAAATTGCATGGCCCAGGAGACTTTTTCCAACTCCATACTCCTGTCAAGCTCACTCTGTGGTCTTCTGCCACACTTCCTCTCTATTGTGCTATTTTGTTCCTGCTATTCAGGTTTTCAATGTATTATCTTACTGGTTGCCTAGACAATAAAAATGATGTGTAAAAATTGTTACTCCATTTTATACAGTGGAGCAAAAGCAAGAAAAAATTATGTTCCCTGATTGTCAAGATTTACACAGATGGTTTATTGTAAAAGCCTGAAACTTTCCTGGAGCCATATTCAGGCTTTTAACCACAATGCTTTGCATCCAAATAAGGATTTTTATCTGTCTTTAATGAGTTGCTGTATTAGCTTGATCAAATATTACAGTTGAATTCCAGGCAGACATGAGGAAACAAAGCATTTATGCGACACTTACAGGACTAAGAATGGCCTCATGGAGTAGTGACTGCACTAAAATTTCATAAAACACTGTACCATCAGCTCCTAGCACAACTCAGTAGGTTGTGTCATCTGGGGATGTAAATCGAGGGAAACTAATGTTCTCATGAAATCTGGGACACAAAGGAGATGCCCCTTGATGTCTCCTTTCCAAATATATCAGGCCCATCCATGAAGGGAGGAAGGGATGAATAGATTTATAAATCCCCTCTGGTTAGATTAAGATGAAGTGACACATAGGGTCTGTGCATAAGAGTCAAAAATATCAACTTTAATGGGAGAATTCTACAAAATGGTGATACATATTGAGCCTTTCAAAATTCTGTCTACTTAAGCTGAGTGGTTTTATAGGAAATTCAAGCAAGCCTTGTGCAACTTAAGAACTTTTAAGAGAGGAAAAGGATAAAGAGAAAAATAAATAAATGAGAGTTAATAGATCACTAGTCCTGGATCCAGCACTGGATCTGCTGACAGCCTGCTCTGTGTGGAAGAAGGGAAAGCATCAGCATCAACCTGACCCTTCCTACAATACCAGGGCAAGTAGGGAAGGGATGTTTCCTCCTAGGCACTACTGAGAATCATAGCTGGCTTGATGATTGACACACAGGATATCAGATGAACCAAAAAGATGACATCAGGCATCCTCCTGAAGATTGACAGCTTCTCAGATACTGTTCTGGACTGTTCCAGAAGTGTCTGAAACATCAGTCTTATTCTTCCTCAGGGTGTTGTCTGCACTTGTCCCTAGCATTTTGGCAAGACCAAGAAAATCCTGTTTCTCAGACTTATCCAATAAAAAGTGAAGGTTTGATTTGATCAATCTGAAAAGAAAAGATAACTGACAGTCAGCTCTTTAATCTAGGAAAGGGAAACCATAATGAGTTTCAAAGGTTCACGGTAGAAGATAATTCAAACTACAAATTGCTTTACTCTTTAACACTGAAAGTTACAAACCACTGAGACATTTTATCTTAGAACATGATGGATTTGCATTAGCTTCAAGTCTTAAATCAAGAATAAATGCATTTATAAATAGATACCTAGCAGCTTAAGCAGATGTTATATACCTGTCAAGGTAATAACTAGGTGAAGTTTCTTTGTGTGTGTTATGAGAGAAGTTGGAAAGTATTCCAGTAATAATCTTCTTCCGTATTTGTTTTTTCACATTACTACTATAAATATGTTTTGCTGGCACCATGACCTGCAGTCAGTTGCCCTTCTTAGGTTTTGTGGTAAAGGAAGTTTCAAATATAAGACTGGAGCAGGCAAGTTTGAAAATCACAAGACCAGGCAGAACTCAGATATCTAAACATCAAATGAATAGAGGACCATATATCCCTGAAATAGATTGTGGTGGGAACCCAGCTGCCACAGTAGAATATCCATTCCTTTGTTCTCTTTTTGACAATCTCTGAATTTAGACTCCGAAATCTGGGAAACAAGACTATATAGCATAATGTAGTAGCTTTTACAGGAAGAACTTCGGATAAATTCAAAGTAGGAATGAAGGCATCATCAAGCAAGTTACCTACCTAGCTACCTCAAATCTCATCAACTACCACCACTCACACGTACTTCTAAAATCAAATGCTAAGGTGCTGGATCTAAAATCTAATGCTAAGGTGCTGGATTTTAATCATGTATAATTATTCAGAAGACAGAAACATAAAAGAAAGCCCACAACAACAGACGTTTTGTCTTGCTTTTTTAAATCATTATTATTTTGTTGACTAAATATAAACTTGAGAATTAAGGTTACAATCTTTCTTCTCTCTTCTGAGAGGCTTGTTTGTTTAACTAAAACTTTAGAAAGTCTGATCTTTTCTGTTTATATTAACTGCACCAATGACCCCTGCATTTTATCGATGGGGTGATGAGTATTTTTGTCTCCATCTTAGTTAAACTTAAATTCCAATTATGAGATGGCAAATACTCTATTTCTTGTTCTTGTTGAGATCTCTTGTGATGTTTACATTCCACCTTTGGGAAGACTGCTATGCTTGATGATTCCTTTTCTGGGAGAGATATAAATGCCATACATATTCAGGATATTCTTTCTGAGTGTACATTATCTGTGTGGGTAATGTTAGAAATACTTAATCAGTTCACTGAGATCTGAAGTGGGATTCTATGTGAATGTCTTTTGTGTTGCTCTGAATTTCATTCCCATGGTCTTGTGGAATAAATAAATAAATAAATAAATTTCCAGAACTTTTTTTTCTTTTTTGATAATGTTTTTTTTTTTTTTTCATGAACCAAGGCGAATTTGTGGAAACAAGCATGTCTGAGAAGAGAGGGAGATGTTGGGTTCTGTGAATCTACACAGTGGAAGAAAATAACTGCCCCCTCAAATTTGCTTTCCACAGGTTTTAGAAGGGAGTCTCCCAGCAGTAGTTATAGCTATTCCTACACAGCCTCAGGGTCTTTCCTTCCTTTCCAGACAGTCTCCAAAGATTCACATTCAAATGGAGAACATAACATACATCAGAATTTACATTTTCTCTCCATTTCAACCTTTTCTTTTTTAACTAGAACAGTTTCCACTACTACACAGTTACTTTTCCCAAGTATACTTGTTCCCAATTCTCAGTTGTTCTGTGTCTGATACAAGAATATTTGCTATTTGGGAATTTTCTACCAAATGTATCTTAATAGAAATGTGATATTGGCATGTGCAGGAAAACTTCACAACATCTGAATAGCTGCTGAAGAGTGCAATGGGGCAGAAAACCATTGCGCTGACCCAGTGTAGCAATAACAGTGCAGGCTGAGAGGCAGTAACAGTGCTGAGTGGCAAGAAGAGGGAAACAGTTGCAGCAGTCCCACTAGAGACTGGAAGAGAGATTCCTTGGAGTAGGACTTCAGGATTCTGGTGGACAAAAAGCTTGACACGAGCCAGCAGTGTGCAACTGAAGCTCAGAAGAACAAGTCTATCCTGCATTGCATCAAAAGAGTAGCGGCCAGTAGGGTGAAGGGAGTTGTTGTACCACTGTGCTCTCTAGGGGACCCATCTGGAGTACTATTTCCAAGCCCGTGGTCCCCAACACAAGAAAGATGCAGAGCAATTAGAGTGTGTCCAGGGGAGGGCCAGGAAGATGATCAGAAGAATGGAGCGCCTCTCCTGTGAAAACAGGCTGAGGGAACTCGGTTTGTTCAGATGGGAGAAGAGAAGGCTCCAGAGAGACCTTATTGCAAGTAATCAAAGGTGGCTTATAAACACAAAGGAGACCAACTTTTTACCTGATCTGATAGTGATAAGATAAAGGAGAACAGTTGTACAGTTTTAAACTTATAAAAATAATACAAGGATGATTTTTTATACTCAGAGGGAGATGAGGTACTGGTACAGACTGTTCAAAAAAACTGTGGATTCCTCATACTTGGAGGTGTTCAAAGCCATGGGCAGCCTGATCTAGTGCCTGACTGATTAGCAACTCTGCCTGTGGCAGCTATTTCAAAACTGGATGGTCTTTAAAGTCTCTTCCAAACCAAGCCATACAATGACTCTATGCTATACTTGGGAAAAAGTGATTGTGCAATGGTGATAATTGTCTTAGTGATAAAGGACAAGGTTAGATATTAAGTAGTCATATTTGTAATGCATGTTATCAGCTGCTTCATTACAATAATTCTGTTGCATGAAGTGATGACTTGGCAAGTCTAAGAAGTCATAGCAGAAATCTTTTCAAAAATTCTTTGAAATATTCTTCATGATAAAAATTCTCTCAGTCCTTCACAATTTTTGGCCCTTTTTCTGAATTCTGTTTCAAGGATACCAACACCTTTAGAAGGGTTCCGAACAAAAACCCGAGTTTACCTTGATTACATTAAAAGAGCAGATGCCAATACACAGCAGCATCCTTCTTACCATTTCATGTAACTTCTTGTTTTCTAAGCTTTTGCTCTCAGGAAAACACAGATTTCTCTTGGATTTTTCTTCTGAAATCAAGAGAAGCTTATTTTAGAAGATATTATTCCATTAGACTAATGATTATAAGTAGAAAAATAAAATTGACAAACTCTCTAACATGCATTTTGTGTATCCCCTAAATCATAACACTGGAAGAACGTTTGTGATAGCTGTCTGACTACAGGAGTTCTGAACACTTAACCACAGTAAGTTAAAAAAAAGACTCATAATGATTTGGCGGTGTGTGCTTGCAGCCCAGTAAGCCAACTATATCCTGGGTTGCATCAAGAGAAGTGTGACCAGCAGGTTGAGGGAGGTCATTCTGCTCCTCTACTCTGCTCTCCTGAGACCCCATCTGGAGTACTGTGTCCAACTCTGTGGCCTCAACACAGGAAGGTCATGGAGCTGTTGGAGCAGGTCCAAAGAGGGCCATGAAAATGAACAGAAGGCTGGAGTACCTCCCCTACAAGTGAAGGCTGAGAGAGATGCCTGGAGAAGAGAAGGTTCCAAGGAGACCTTACAGAGGTCTTCCAGTACCTGAAGGGGGACTACAGGAAAGCTGGGGAGAGACTTTTTATAACGGCCAGGATAAGGTAGCACGAGGATGAGATGAAATGGTTTTAAACTGGAAGAGTGAAGATTTAGACTAGATAGTAGGAAGAAATCCTTTACTGTGAGGGTAAATCACTGAAACAGTTTGCCCAGTGAGGATGTGAATGTCCCCTTCCTAAAAATATTCAAGGTGAGGCTGGATGGGGCTGTGAGTAATGTGGTCTAGAGGGAGGTGTCCCTGCCTATAGCACGGGGTTGGAACTAGATGAATTTTAAGGTCCTTTCCAACCCAAACCATTTCATGATTCTGTGATTCTGTGAAAATGACTACAAAATGTTGGAAAAGAAAAACAAAATTGTGCTTTCTCTTGGAGTTCTCCTAAGCTTTCATTTTACATCTTATCTCTTCTTATAATTTTTTAGTTTAAATAATAAAACTCAGTCTTTTAAATCAGAGTTCTTCATGATTTATTTGCCTGTTTGTTTCTTTTGTTTTTATCTGTACTTCAAGTCATTTTGGCAGAAGGAGACAAAATTCCCAGTCTTAAGGCAAATTCTGTTTCCTCATCATGGTTTACAAATTCTGCATGTAACAATTCTGAAGAGAAGGTTTATTTCACTTAAAAGAAAAAACCTCTCAGATTATTCAAAGATTAATGAGATGTAGATTTATGTTATCTAATACTTGTTGTAAGTTTAATTTACCTATTAGGGATCAAAGTCTTTCGGAATTCACTGTATCCCTTCATGAGGGCAAACTGACCCATGAGAATATTGTGAAAGCTACTTGAGCAAACATAATCTGAAGGACAGGAGGCTTGAGTAAATGCAAGCTCAAGAACAAAATGTGAAGGCCTGAAAACTTGTTGTCAAGTGAAGAAAGGGAATATATGTCCTATTTTTGAAGATAAAATGGTAAAACAGATGCCTCTGCGCAACATGACATCATTGGGAACCACTTTGGGCTACCCCCCTCTTAAAGGTTGGAAATATACAGCAAAAGTGACTATTAACTTTGATCCCACAACCACCAGAGATGCCAGACATTTCTTGGAATTTCTGCCCATTTCTTTGGAACGTAATGAATATGTATGTGTTATGCTTTTAAATATGTAGCCATTTCTCTTTGGTGAACAATTCCCATGCACACAACGATACTGTTTGACATAACTCATTGGCATGTCAAGTAACTTGATCGGTTTTTTCAGCTTCAGCACTCTACATTTTCCATATATGCTTTGTGTTTATTATCTTTATAACAGTTTAACTGGCAAAATAATGGTACCTGAAACAGAACAATTGAAGTACCTTCTTCTGCCTTTTGTTCTGATTATTTTTTTTTTATTATTTTTTTCTTCTTTATTCACCTTTAGAATCCAACTGCTGCCATGTTTTACTTCAAATCTCTGGTAAAGATCATAAATTCAAAGGGAAAGAGTAAAAGTTATATAGTAAATCTCATAAAATGGTCTATATCTCTGGAATTGATACTAACCTTATGAATCTGTTTGGATTTTATCCCATTGGATTGAGTAGTCTCTAATAATTGCCTTAAATATCTTCATATCCTTCTTTATAACGTTTGTTGTCCTCTGGTTTGGTTGCATGGGAAAGCTTTTCTTATGCCTAGGCAATTTCTAAATGTTAATGTTATGCAATGTTTTGAACAAATAACTGGGACTGAGCGGCACCGTGGAGTAAACATATGAAAAGGCTGCCTCACTACTGGCTGGCAAGCACCAAGAAATTTGGCATTGCCTTTAGAAAACAAATGTTTTTCTAAGGGTTTGAAGCCTGGTAGGGAATTTGTTCCCTCAAAATCTGAAATATAAAAGCTGCAGCACAAAGGTATCTGTAAACAAATTTCCCAGGTTTGGCACAAGGAAGAGAGAGTGGAGGGAGAACAGACAAAAGGCATGAAGGGTCTGTAGTTTCCACTGCCCCATCAGTAGCCATGAGCCAAGGAGTTACAAACCATACTCCTTAGAAAAGCACAAATGATGTCCTTCTGGTGTCCACTGAGGCTATTCTGCTTCTGCTGAGCTATGTATAGATAATAAATAAAACTTTAAAATCTGAAATTACAGAGTAGTGCCTTGGCCTGGAAGCAAAACTTATAAACCATGTTTCTGAACTGCTCTGTCATTTATGAGCAGGCCTGATCCCTCACCCTATTTCAGTTTAACTCTGGCTTTTCAAAATCTACATTAGACTGGGAGTCACCCACAGCAATACAACAGGAGATCGTCAACATGTAAACTACTAACTGCAACATTTGTTGTTCGTTCAGGCTCTCATGTCTGATATTTGGCCAGCAGTCTGTGTTTATTCTAATGAAAATGTAACTCAAGTAGTGTAATACGGGAATTTTGGGGGGAAGTATTAAAAAAATAATAATAATGAAAAGCTAGTACAAACAGAGGACTACATGTGTGAAATGGAGAATACCAAAAAACAGCTTTGAGTCTTCAATTCCTCCTGAAGGAACAGTCTGTGTAAGAATTCATTATTTCACTTAAGGAAATGGCCAGTGCCTTACTTCTACCCTAAATTCTGGAGAGAACAGAGGAAAAGGAGCTTTGTCAATAATTATAATGATAACATGTTTGTTTGGTGAAGGTGCTGATGCTGCTGTCTTCCATTTCCTATGTTTCTCCATTAACAAAATCTCTGTGCCCAAATTCTGCAGAAGGTCAATGAGGACTAGATAGAAAACAACCCCTGAAATCTTCCTACTGCATCTTCATCCTCACAGAGAAAATCTATGCGCTCATAAATAAACATCTTTTTTAATTTTGTATTCTGCGATTCCCCACTAAAATATATAGATAATTAAAAAGAAATAGATTTTGAAAAATAACACATGCAGTTAGCTCGTGTCCAGTCTAATAAAGCTGAAAGGCTGCACTTGTTTGAAATGATCAACTTTTGGTGTAGGAATGGTCAAGGTCATGGCAAACTCAGCCACTTTCCGTTTTACGATGTAGATTAAATGTTTTGCATCTCAGCTTCCATAGTAAATAAAAAATACTGTAGTTAAATATATGACTGTCATCTTCAGAGTCGAAGGTTATATAGGACTTGGGACTGAATATAGAAGAGAAAGAAGGCTGTTGCACACAGCAGCAGGATAAAATAGGGATTCATCTTTAATATTGTCTTGTTTGTGCTACTGCATCTATTTCTCTGTTTCCCTAAGCTTTGATAATTTCCTCTGATATTAAACACTTATAAAAAACCTTTGTTTCACACATCTAGAGCCCCAAATATTCAGTGTCAGAAAATTAAAGGATCTACAGTATAAAATATTATGTAGTTAAGATGGAGATGTAATTCCCTGTGAAGGTTTTCCTCAGAAATAAGAAGAAATAGGAAAGAAATTCACAAACTGCCAAGAATTCACTTCACAGCAGCAAGAATTTTTTATTATATATGATTATCTGCACTGCAGATATGAAGAGAAAAAAAACTAGGTTTTGAATGAAATTGTTGCATTACTGTGCGTGGAAGAATTTTATATAGAAAAATGCAGTATTATTTATAATAACAGTTGAATTTTTCTTGTTTTCTTTGAAATTCTCAAAATATTTTGCAGCTGTATTTCCGTATTTCAGTAATACCATTAAAAGACTAATCAATTACTTAATCTTTGTAAAATTACAATTTACTGAGCAGTCCAGGGTGGAATGAACTACTTTTCGTGAAAAGATGATAATGGGAAAGGGTAATTTTTAAATTGCTAATGCATTAAAAAGCAACACAATATGACAGACTACTTCACTAAATGCGTGAGAAGACCCCTGAACATCTGAAAAGTACGTAGTATAAAATACAACCCTTTGAAAATATTTCCGTTTGTATAATGGTTTTCTCATAGATTCCTACAGTGATATGATGCAGTGTTTTGAGCACTAAGTAGAACTATATGAGTTTTCTTGCCTTTTCCTGCAGTTTTTCAGTTTGGGTAAACTAATAGTCACTTAGAACCTTTTTATCAGTTGACTCCAAAACTAGCTGACACGTGCTTCTACAAATCACCATGCTCTTGTCAAAGACAACAAACTGTGATGTCTGATGTGTAGGAAAAATAACTTAGTTGTATAATTTTCAAGTGGAAACCCAATTTTTGACTGCAACTGAGTTTTATATTAGTGAAATATGTGTCTATATACTGCTGAAGTAAAATTCTAAAACCAGAAGAAATTCAGAAATAGTAATGAATAAAAAAGGTAATGAAAACATGAAGCCTACTTTTGAAAGAAACTAAGAAAGTCATGATTTCTCCTGGGACCTGTAGAAATATCAAGATATTCAAGAAGATAAAGGGGTCATCAAGCTATGTAGAGCCTTGTGTATGGTGAACAAGGAGCCCAGGCAAGTTTCAGGTTTTTCCTGTCTTGTACTCACTGAGCAGCAGATGGGAGGGAGGATAGCAAAGGAGAAGAGCCACTGTGACACAAGGAGTGAATATATACAGTGTCCAGACTGTTAAGTTATCACTATTTAGTTTGTGTCACTTCTCACTCTCATTATGTTATTGTCAAGAGAATGGATTTATGTGCTGCCATTTTCTGTGCTCATTACAGTGTTTGTCAAGATAATGTATGGTCTGAGGGCTTGAATTTCCAATACTGAAGGGTGAATTATGGTACAGTCATTAAAGTAACTGTTCCTTTTGCCTAGACTTTGTATCCAAAACTAACAGACACTTGATCTGTTTCCCATATGAGTTATCAGGAAATGCAGCAGGACAAGAAGTTGCTCTGAAAAGCCCTGACTAGGTCAAAGAGTAGAAGCTCACACTTCTATAATATATCAGGCTCTAACCTTGTAGCATCTCATTTTTATGACAAAGCTAAGACAGAAAATTTTATGAAATTAATTGGTAGAATTTCATTATAAGCGCCAAAGTGTTATTAATTTATTTGACACTCCTTACAAATGCATTAATCATAGAAAGTACTTTTGGACTTACTCTGACTGTTGATATGTGATTCTGGAGGAATTTTGGTGTAATTTAGCACTAATTAATGTCCACTTATTTCAGAACTGTACCATATTAATCTATTTTTTGTGACCAAGGAAGTAAAGGAAATAAAATAGCATAAAACACCTTTTCTTGTAATCTCAATGTTTTACTCTTGCAGCTTGAAATGACCTAGACTGCATCATAAGCCGAAAGTAAAAAAATGTCCATCATAATTTTTCATGCTATCGGAGTTTAAGGACAACTTAATAAAGAAAATAACAAGAAAAAAAAAAAAAGCCACAGACTTTTGTTTTCAGAAGCTCGTGCAGAGCTAGAATGAACAGGAACAAATTATCACAGCTAACTTCATTCCATACGATGGGTAAAAGGAAACCCACTGACACAGTGGACAAAGAGATAAAAATTCATTTGAAAGAACACGTTCTCTCAAAAGTAGTGTTATGTCTGTCAGTGTTCAGCTGTAGTTCATGTACAGGTCGGTGCAAGAATCATAGAATCATGGAATCATACCATGGGCTGATTTGAAAAGGACCTCAAAGATCATCAAGTTTCAACCCCTGTGCCATGGGAAGGGTTGCCAACCACAAGAGCAGGCTGCCCAGAGACACATCCAGCCTTGCCTTGAATGCCTCCAGGGATGGGGCAGCCACAACCTCTCTGGGCAACCTGTCCCAGTGCATCACAACCCTCTGAGTGAAAAACTTCCTCCTAACATCCAGCATAAATCTGCCCTGTCTTAGTTTAAAACCATTCCCTCTTGTCCAATCACTGTCAACCCATGTAAACAGGACGTCAGACTGTTAAGAACTCTCCTACCTTGGCACACAATCATAAGAAAGGAACATGTGATGGAATAATGGAAGACTTCCTGGTAAATTATTTCCTTTCATCTACCTAACCAAAGACTGACATTTGTCTGTTTCTGCTTTTGGAGAAACTGCATACATGTGGTTATTTCTGCTCTTTTCCAACTTCTTTTTTTTTCCATCTTCTTTTCTGGTTCCAGAGAATTCAGCATGGTTTAGTGAGAGCAATTGTTGTGAACCAATTATTTTTAAATAGTCCTTACACTTTCTTTTCTGGGTTTGATCAAACAGGACAGAGAGTTGTTGAGATATTTGAACCAGGTCAGTTGTTGTTTTAGAGGTGGAGTGTGTAATCTCTGCCCTTTACTGATATGAAGAATGATTTGTTATTTGAAAAAAAAAGGATAAATAATTAAAGGCTACTACTACAGTTAAAATGAAGATGAGTTTAAATATAAGTGACAAGTAAAAAGAGCAAAAGAGCAGGTCCAGTGATGGGGGGATAACTATGTACAGGCCTTCCAGATCTTCAGTCCATCAGGAAAAAAAAAAAAGGGAAGGTAAAAAAAAAAAAGAAGGGAAGGGAAGGGAAGGGAAGGGAAGGGAAGGGAAGGGAAGGGAAGGGAAGGGAAGGGAAGGGAAGGGAAGGGAAGGGAAGGGAAGGGAAGGGAAGGGAAGGGAAGGGAAGGGAAGGGAAGGGAAGGGAAGGGAAGGGAAGGGAAGGGAAGGGAAGGGAAGGGAAGGGAAGGGAAGGGAAGGGAAGGGAAGGGAAGGGAAGGGAAGGGAAGGGAAGGGAAGGGAAGGGAAGGGAAGGGAAGGGAAGGGAAGGGAAGGGAAGGGAAGGGAAGGGAAGGGAAGGGAAGGGAAGGGAAGGGAAGGGAACATTTTTCTTAAAATCCTTGTTTTTTATTTGTTTTTTTTATTTCTGTCATCCCACAGATACCTCATATAGGAAATTTACTGCTGTTTGCATGGGATCATTTACACACATACCTGCATGCATTTACATATCTGATTAAATTTGAGAATTAAGAAAAAACCTTACCTGAGATCACTTACTTTTCTGTTGGTTTCCAAATTACATTTGTTGTTTGACATAGACAAGCCTTTATGGCAGTTACCAGAACTCATAAACTAATAGGAACCTCTCTTGAATGGATTTTCAGTGTGAATATATTACAAGAATAATTTTTGCTTTATATGAAATACAAACTTAATCCCAAATCCAAAGTTGCTTCATAACTCAAGGGTCCCACTGTGAACTGGCATGTCCCAGACGAATTGAAGAACATTATATAACGACCTTAATAACCAATTCAATTAGAAAAAAAAAAAAAAAAGAAAAAAGAAAATTAACACAAATGAGGCTAGGTCTAACAATGAACTTTTTGACCTCTGATGAATTTTTTTTAATGTTTACTTAAAATGCCTTACATTACTAAAGTGAATTGCATTTGCCAGTAGCCACAGACTATATAATGATATCATTATTACGTTTAGACAGTTGACTGGTTTTAAGAAATTTCAGATTTCTTTTCTTTATGAGAGATGGATATAGCGTGCTTAGTGGTGGATATCTATCATCCTAATTCCACAATCATGTTGCCTTGCTTCACTTCCCTCCAACCACATGGTTTCTCAGTAGATGAGAGCTATTATTTTATATAAAGCCAAGAATCTGAGTCTGAAAGACTAGATTTTTTTTTTTTTTAATATATCCCAACTCCTTTACAACAGTTAAAGAATGTCGTTCAGTCCTGAAAACATTTGTCCTCTTAACACCCCCAGAATGATATTATTTCCTTTAAACACAGGGGAAATAGTGGTATGGAAAGACAAAGTGACTTGTCTGAGAAATTCTGCACCAAAGCAGACACACACAGCAGAATTTTTCGAATAATAATAATCATCAAAAAAAGCCATTCTATTCACAGTAAAATCATATAGTGATGGATTAGGGACATATATTTGTTTCTTCTACAAAAAAAGCTTTCCATCTTTCAGATAATACAGAACATTATTCCTAATTATTTATTGTTTTCTATTTTTTAGAATAACAAATACAACAGAATTCCTTTAATCCAATCAGAAAAGACATTCTTTATTTATTTTAAACTAGTCTGCTAATGTAACATGATGCTTCAGAGAGAAAGCTGTCAAGTCTGTAGTTGTTTGACTCCTGCACATTAAAATTCCAATTTCCAGAACTTCACAAGTTACTGATACCAGTAAGGTAATATGCTGATGATCTTCATGACATTATAACACAAATGTCCTGTTTCCTTAGAGAAAAAAGATCTAAATTGCAGGTAAGGCTTAAGGATAAAATTTATTCTAATTTTTCCCCTCTGAAATGCCATAGCACTGATATTTAATTTGAAAGTAATTGAGTAAATTTAACTGTTTGTTTCCCAATAACCTTCCCAGAAGAAAAAAAAAAAAAAAGAAAAATAATGAAATATTGAAAAGTACTGGGATTACTGATGGTGGACTGTTTTGGCATGACTCAAAATATGACCACAGTAAGTTAAAGGAAACTGAACTAGCTGGAAACCATAGCATAAAACTAAATAAATGAACTTGTCTTAAGAGGTTGCAAGACATCAACCTAGAGGAATTAATGTCACCAAAATTATTTGAGATTGCAGAGGTCCACAGCTCCCTGACTCTAGCACCCATCACTAATTCCTCACCATCCACACTGCAGTACACCCAATTACACATTCACATTCCTCTCTTCTTTCCATCCATTAAGCTTTCTGTAGTTTCCCTGTTTAGTGGCTAGGAGGTCTCCTTAGATGTTATGCTTATGTGTTTACTCTTTTCTCACTCATAGATTAGCTCTTCTCCTTTCTTGATTTGCAGTCTTACTAACTAATTATACAGTCTTAATAGCAATAATATCATATGAGTAGGTAAGAATAATTTTGGTTTTCTTGGTTGTTTTTTGCACTGGTTTTTGTTTTTTACTTTACTCCTCTATTTCTATTTCAAGCATTTGGACTATGAAGTATCTTATGAAACATTACTCCTTTTCCATCTCTGATAAAAATACTTAGTGTCACACATACTGAAATACGGCACGTCTTTTGGATGACGTTATATCTGTGGCTCATGATCACTCAGTGATCAAACAGCCAGGTTTCTGAGATTCTCCAACTGATGGCCTCGTTCTCAGCAGAAATTACTATTATTCATCCACCACTTCATTGGTACACTCAGTATTTTTCTCCTATCATTTATTTCATACCAACTCCATCTCTCTTCTTTGCAGATACCCAAACTATACTCATAACTCCAATAGAGATTTTTCAGTGTGCTGCACAGTGCCTTTAATACTGCCCTGTATCTAATTACACCGGTGGGGCATGCTGGCATTTGTCATGGTCCTTCCACATTTCTGGTTAATAGTCTTCCTCTTTGTTCACTCTGATTGTCTCCAGGTGGATCATCATGTTGGAGCTGTAGCCCTCGTTATCAATCTCCAAACACACAGCCTCACTTTCCACTAGCAGATGATCATTGCAGTGACATTTTTATTCCTTCTGTCCTCAATTTCATTGTAGCTATCCTATAGGATATTCCTGTCAGTCCTAGTATCTAGCTCAAGAAAATATTATTTACTGTTTGTCCAAAGAATAAACCTGCTAGAAAATTCTCCTTCATCATGTCAGCAGAGCCTGTTGTTATCTGACTCCTTACTAGCTGTTTGTCGAAAGAGTATTCTTACCCTCATCCCATGTTCCTTCCTGTTAATCAAGAATTCCTGTGATTTATTGTAACAAAATGCTATAACAAAACCAGATCTGCTAAAAGCTTTTTTTTCTGACAGACACACAAGGAATTTCTCTTTGCCATTTTCTGCCCACATCCAAAGTGTGAATTATTCTCTTCTCCAAGGCAGCTTAACACACTGTTAAAAGCAGACCCAAAATTTTCCTTTTTTGAATGGCTTTTCCTGTTTTCTAAACATACATCTGATCTTTGTCCATACATCTCATTCTGAAATTTGATTTAATTTCAAATAAGTATTTTAAAATAAGAATAAGAATGCTGATATTTGTGAAGGATTTCAAAGGTATTTGCTTTTTATATCAAAAAGCACTTTCAAAATTTTGAGGCAACCTTAGAACTTCAGATTTCTATACATATGAGCTGATGAGCTGTTACTGGGTTGAGCCAAGTGATATTTTTCTAAGAATATGAAAACCTAAAGCAGAAATTAATAGAAGAGAGGAGAGCCTGACGGAGGAATGGTGGAATTTGATAGCTATTGCCTCCAGAGGGGTCAACTTCTGACATACCCCAGGTATCTTTGACTTGCATATCCCAATGCCCTGGACTTCTCAGTGTAAGAAATACATACACTGAAGTAATTCTTGAGGGATGTTGAACTGCAGAAATAAAATTTTATATGGAAATAAATTTTTATGGGCTGTGAATAATTATGCAGATGCTTGATGCATTTAGGGCATCCAGACTGCTTACTTAAGGCAGGAAGATCTCACTGATGTGTCCACAAACCTTGTAGGATACAAACCTAGGCATCAACCTAGGTCTGGTGCAAGACACTGGTTGAGATACTCCCTCATGGGGAAAATGTCTTTCCCAGGAAGGCTGCAGACACTCAACTACCTTCTGCAGCTCCTATCGTCCACCATCTCTTACTCAATTTCACAGTTTCCTGGCTTTATTCATTCCCTTTCTGGGTTTCACTGGATTTTATAGCAGACCTGAATTCTCTAACCATAAAAAAAAGCCAGCTATAGTGTTACAGGAATCTCATGGGAATGTAGATAATAAACAGGGTAAAAAAAGTCTAACTTAAACACGTCTCATTAAAATTAATAGAACTATTGGATGTGAGAAAGATCAGTTTGGTATGATTAAGGAAACTGAATATAATTTTTATTCTAAACAATTGTTGGACATAAATATTTTTACTTTCTCAAACAGAATATATTGTATTATACAAAATACTTCCATAAAACCTCATATAGTATGGACCTCTAAAGTGAATTCTGGCAAAATCTTGTAAATTTCCAGATAAATCATAAAATGAGTTCATTATATATATATATATATATATATATATATATATATATAATACATATATATAAAATATATATAACAGTCTTCAAATCAGCCTTATTTTTTAGATTTTTGCTGCTAGTTTACATAGGATACTCCTGGGGAGCAGAAACTATGATGAGCAAATGACAAATGTATAGAAAAACAGATATACTTTTTATGCTGGGCATTATCAAGGATTAATCTTGCAATTGGAGGAGGTAGAAGGATATTACTTCTTGCCTGGCAGTATCTTGCTTAAGTAACACTTCCTGTCAATGTTGGTTATTACTTCTCTCTCCTAAATAATCAAGTGAGTGTTTTTACTGGTGAAGATCATTTATATTTATGAGCCCAAATTCACTAAACAGTTTTGTTTAAAAGACAGAACTCATAGATGCGTTGTACCAAAACTGAGGAATATAAACATCTGACTGGAGAGCAGAAATCCCACTGAATCACCAGGAAGATAAATGTTTCTACATAAATTTTCCATGTAGTAGTCACCAGAGAATCCCCATAGGCACCACGTACCGAGTATTAAGACACTTGGATTCAACATTTTATTCCCCAAAGTAATTATCACTTCTTATTTTTCAGACTGAAGTGAAGAAGACAAACCTCCATGATTTCCTCTCTCAGAAACCCTCAGTCTTTAAACAAATGGCTTCCTTGTGGAAAAAGTAGGAGAGCTGTTTTTCTATGCAGCCAAGGCTCTTCATGTTAGCAGCTTTTCCCAGAGCTGGAACTGAGTTACATCTTCTTTTCATCTCTAATCTTTATGTCAGGGCTTTGAACTGGCGAATCACTGATTGAGGCAAGAAAAGTGGAATTTACCTTCCAGACATGCCTCTTACCACAATTATCAAGGCTTGTTTTGGTGTAACTGAGGCACGCTGCATACAATAGATCTGTTACAGCATGGAATGTCATCTCACGCTGCAGAGACATAATCATCTTTCCTCATTGATGGAGGCAAAATAAAACCCATGAAAATCATGACACCAGAGCAATGAGAGGCAGCCCAAAAGATAAATGCAATATTTTGCATTAAATAGAATAGAAATGCACTTATTTACTTCAGTTCTACCAGAACTGAGTTAGCCAAAGTTTTCTGATATAGATAGGAGCTTTACCTTGTGACAGGCTTTTGGAATAGAGCCTTCAGGACACTGCCAATCTCTAGTAGACTTTAAGGCAAATCTCACAGGAGTCCCTTTCCAAAGGCAAAAATAAACACTTTCAGTTTTCTATGGTTGTTACTACCAACCCTGGACTGGGCGACACCACAGCTAATCCCAGCTAAATAGCACAAGCATTTAGATAAATCTACCACTGACTGTCTCCCTGCTGTCAAAAAAAAAAAGGACAAAAATATGTGTTTGAGTGCACTGTTCTCTTACAATTTGGTTTTGAGATCTGACAGATCAGACCTGGGGATAATTTTGCAATTGTTCATAAGGAAAAAATTTATATATATGTATATATACACACTTAAAAAAGCAGAACCTTCCTCTGCTTGCCAAACTCAGGCCAAAAAAAGCCAGACAATTGTGAAAAGTCAGTTTTTAATAGCCAATCAGTGTCTTCTTTGCAATCACTAAGTCTCATTCTTTTTTTTCTAATGGGAAGATACCCACAGGGAAATTACTGCTAACAAGTGATGGGTCCCTTCATTAGTCCTAGGAAAAAGTATTTGCAGCCAATCATAGCTTTAATTAAGGATCTGACCCCACTCCTAATACAGACAGTGGCAAAACATCCATTAGCTCCAGAGAACAGGACGAGGCACTGAATATAGCCCAGTGGAACCTGCAAGCAAGTTGCTTGCAAGCTTATCACAATTTCCATCAATCATTGAATATAGGCCTGCAAGGTTCCTCGAGGGACTGACTGGTCCATCTCCCTACTCAAAAGCTCACAAACTGTTCCTAAACTACTCCTGACAGCTGCTTGTCTAACCAGTCCTTATGACCCCCTACAGTGCTGGAGTTTCCTCTCTTTCTCCAGGCAGTCTCTCACCAATGTCTGAGCCTTAGAAAAGTTTGAATTTTGTTTTTCCCTCCCCTGCTGCATGGCCTAAATCTCCTCCCCCATAGTTTTGTCTGTCTGGTATACCCTTGCTCTGGGTTTGATTCTCTGAAGCTTCTTGCTGGTGTTTAAGCTGGTGAAAAATGTGAACAGCTTAATATTTCAAAGAGTTGATGATATTTCAAACCTGCGCTGAACAAACAGCATGCCTTCAGATGTAACATGGGTCACCTTGGCTGGAACTTCACCAAACCTTGTGGGAAACCTTCAGTTTTCTGTCCCTGCAAACATGAAGCCACTTTGATTAAATTCACCGTTTCCCAGATCTGCTGCTTGAGGATGATAATTGCAGCTTCAGGAGGGCTGACTTTCTGGTGTTAAACCTCCCAACGAGCTCTAAGAACAAGAAGCAGCTGGAATAATCTGTTCAGAAGAGGCACACTTTAAATACATTATTTATGCCAGCCTGCAGGGGGGAAATTGTTGTTATTCTCAGTTAAACACCATTTGGCTACCCAGGACTCCTCCCATTACCTGCTGAGCCAAGTTAGCATGTTGCAAAATGCAAAATAAAACTTAATTTATTATGATTAAGCACCATGTGACAAGTGAACAGTCCCAGCACAGCAGTGGCCAGGATGACATTCCTCCTGAAGGCTCTAGTCCTCCCTCTTCTGATACTTGTACTTGTTTGTCTCCTTGAAGCTTTTCTTCCCTTTTTCATTGTTTGACACTGTTTGGGAATGATTATATATGTGCTTTGTTTTCCCTCAGACTTTTACTTTGTCATGCTCTAGCTTTTTTTTTTTTTTTTTTTTTTTAAGTGCAGAACATATTTAATTGCCTGAAAAATAAGGAGAAGAAAAAAGGCAAACAGTAATAATAAAAAATTCTCCTAGACTAAAACTCTGAGTTTATTGCAAAAGTAAAAGAACTTCCCTTGATGGTAATATGGTTAAGAGTCAGCTATAAAGAGCTCTGCCTGCTGTTGCAGGGAGCTATGGTTGAAGATATCCGTGCAGAAAACCTCATTCTCTAAGGGGGCTTCTACCATTCCTATCCTTTAGCTGACTAGCTCTCCAGGGATGCCACTGCTCCCACTACTACACCTTTGCTCCTGTCTTACTAATACTCAGTTGTAAACTTGCAATTTGAGTTGATTAGAAACACCAAATTGGGTATATTATTTTCCTGTAATCGTTTTATCAACACATTTTGATCTTTCTGAACCACTGTTGCCAGTTTATTGAGCCCCACAACAATTAAGCATTTCTTCTTGTAGGTTATTTGCACAGATTTCCTACAACCTGTTCGGGAGCTCAGTGAGCATTAATTAAGCATTAATCCTCATTAGGCACTAGCAAAGTACCAGTGGCAATATATATATTTATATATATTTATTGAAATACCAAATTCAACAGTTGTTTAAGTCATTGTGGGATGAGAAAAGGAATAAAAGATTTTACTTGAAGCAGAAGTCATAAATAATGCTAGACCTTCAAAGTGTTCAGAACATTGGGACTAACCTTTTGCTTGCTACAAATGGTATAGCCTAAAGGTATTTTCATTCTTTAAAGCCTCAAATCTTGCAAGACATAGAGCTAGAAACAGTTGTGAACACTTTTTTTTCTCATGTGACCTGCAAAAACTAATGAATTATTTTTTAGAATTTGATCCAGTTCATTTTCCATTTCCAAACCTAATAAAAATTTGACCTCATTTTAAATATTATGTTTCTTTTTGTGCTTAACCCAATAAAAGTAATGATTATAGTAAACAGTTCTTATGGACAAGGAATGAATTTTATGTCTTCAGTTTCTATATGAAAATGTTTTTGGGTTTGTTTTTTTTTTTTTGCTTATTTTTGTGATTTAGCATCTTAGTTCTAAACATTTTGCATGTTATCTCTCAAATGTTGACCAATCCAGTAGGATACATTCTATAACTTGTAGATAACAAAGATGTGGCCAGGAGCACCTCTCAAAGTTACTTGTGACTTCTCAGTTGTTGGAGCAATACAAAGAGGTACATATATCATACTAGTTGAATTGCTGCTGTACACATATTCTTCACTATTAAGAGTATACATAGCCCCTTTCAAAAAAAAAAAAATATATATATATTTATATATGTATGTATATATCAGTCGCCTTTAGACAGAGGTTAAAATGGATCAGAAAGAAAAGCAAAAATATATACATATATATATATTATATGGTTAAGTTTCCACTATTTGAGACATCCATAGTTATGTATGATCAAGTCTCAGTTTTGCCCTCTCCCAGTTTTTGGTACCAGGTACTTCTGCTGTATCCTAACTCATGCAGCACTCATACAGGAAAATGTATTTGTCAGTCTACTGGTAATGTAATCAAATTGCGTCAGAAAGGAAAGGGAGGTTGCAGGGATTTAAAGCTGAAACAAGAATTTTTATGAGTCCTATTCATATCAATCAAAGACAAAAGGAAACAATTCAAGTATCTTATTTTAATGCTTTTGTTTATCCTGGAGCTCAGTCGCCATAAAAAGTGTATGTTTAAAATGTCCTTTGGGGAGTTTAAGTCCCATAAACTCTTGTAACCCAGTGACATGAGATAATGAAACTACCTCTACAAAGTACAGCAAAATGAGATTTTTTTTTTATTGTAATCATCAAACAGTTTTCCTCAAGGTATTGATTGAATTATATATAAACTTTACATGATGGCAGAAAAGAAAAGAAAAGAAAAGAAAAGAAAAGAAAAGAAAAGAAAAGAAAAGAAAAGAAAAGAAAAGAAAAGAAAAGAAAAGAAAAGAAAAGAAAAGAAAAGAAAAGAAAAGAAAAGAAAAGAAAAGAAAAGAAAAGAAAAGAAAAGAAAAGAAAGGAAAAGAAAGGAGAAAGAGTGGGAAAATGAAAAGTAAGGGGAAGGGGAATGGGAAGGAAGCTGTTTATAGAACTTCTTACATGCAACCAAAATAAAATCTAGGCTGACACCTGCAAATAAACATTTAACAGTGCATGTATTGGGTTGTCTTTTCTTAAAGCATGCATGCAGAAATGTCTGTGAGCTTTTTTGGAAGGCAGGAAGAAGCGTTTACTTCTCAAAGTTCTTTTTGAAGGGGAAAATTTATTCTGATATCAAAATTTGTCTTATTAACAATTCAAAATTCAATATCCTCCTAATCCTCTCAGAATTTGTTATGTTTTACACTTATTTTACTGTCCCCTCAAATTTCTGACACTTTCCTGGTCATTGAGAAGTTCTGCCAATGGAGCATCCCCTTATATTTAACAGAGGGCAAATGGTTCCATCTTTGTAATGGAAAGCACGTTAAAAATTTGATATTTGAAAACATCATTGAGCCATGAAAGTTATGTTTCACTAGGTGTCTGGGAGAAGGGAGGAGTTCCTTATGCTTAGATGTGTATTTATATTTTCTCACAGCTTTCTATGAACCTTCTGCATAATCAAATTAAGTTCATACAAATATAAACAGATTAAAAGGACCTGTTGAAATGAGGATTCTTTTTGTACTCATACAGTGCAGTGGCATTTAGCAGGGCTTCACTATGTGCTTCATGAGCCCAGGACACTGCCAAGTGACAATTGCCTTCGGCGCTCAGCACCTGTCACCAAAGCCGTGATGATCAACGTTTCACTTGGCCTTCATGTCAGTGAGGATATTTTTTTAATGTGATCAAGTGTGAAACTTTCCTTGAGTTCGAAAACAGTTAATTCAACAGCAGAGATTAAAGGAAGACACGGGTGACATGAAAGGAGGGGAGGAGAAATGCCACTTGCTCTGAAAACCAGATAACAGCAATCATAAAAGTCTCAAGGTCCCTCTTGCTTTGTCTGCCTGCTTTCAGCTACACTGATGTTGGAGGTGATGTTTTTTTGGCAGGATACCAGTGTGCATGTAGCAAGAGCATTTGAGGCTGAATAGACAGCCTCATGTCTGTTCCTCATTGATGAGCTTAATTTGAGTTTTATTTTTAAAAAGATGTTTTTAAAAATGTTAAAATAAGTGGTAAAGGAATAAAAGTGAGATCACCAATTTGAAGGGAAATTTCTTCATGATCACCTGTGTTTATTTCACTGTACATCTCCAGTGGCAACTACATCAGCATGTCACGCAAGTCCAGGCAACAGTTCCAGACAGCAGAAATTCATTATCTTTCCAGTTAAGTTTTATAAACAATTTTGACCAGGATTAATTAATTAACAGCATCTGAACACCATTTCAGGGGGCAGCGTGATCTAGCATCATTCCTGGTAAGCCAATCTAGATGTAGCTGCATCATCCCAAGCAATAAAACACTTCATTAGAATGGATGCTGGCTGATCTGTGCTATTGACAGCAGTCCCAGTGGGCAGCTGGTGAGTTTGTGCAGATGCAGCTGCACAGGGACAAAAGGTATCATATCTCAGAGCCTTCGGTGTCCATCAGATTGCCAGCAAGAAGTCTCCTGCAGGCTGTGCAGACCTCTTTTCTGCTTAAAGAACACAGCACAAGTAGCTTTTCTTCTTTAAACTTGGACATCAAGCCCTCATTCTTAGATAGGGCCTGAAGGCAATGAGCAGCAAGGCTGGATGAATGCATATGCAGGGCTGTTTTCAGTTCCAAAGGACACTCTGTTGAGTATTCTGAGATGTGTACTCATATAGAGAAGCACACATATGAACATGCTTGTGTGATTACCTTCATACTTTGTAATTTTCAGTTGACTGCAAACAGTCAAGTTTCTTATAGATTCCAAAGGTTTTCTTGCCTGTAAAAATAATCTGAAAAATAAAAAGGACTGATGATAATAATATCATACCATTCTCAAACCATTACAGATATATTCTTATAGAAATATTTCTCTGAAGCCCTCTGAATCTAATAACCATAACGTCATTCTGAATGACTTATTTTAAACTTCAGATTTAGGCAGGTATGAAAGTTAAGAATGAAAGATAGTGACCATTTTCTCTAATTGGATCCATCACTGACTTATAATGAAAGAGTACTTCACATCTCCCAGAATTTAAAGCTAGGAAAATATGTCTTGTTTAACAACAGCCTGAGATTTGCTCTTCTTCAGGTTAAAATATTGGAGCTATGTATTATAAACATCCCTCTTAATTTAAATGAGTCAAAAATAGCGCATTGACTGATATTTTCTTACGTAAAGGACTGGTATGTAACAAAGGTAATTTTTCCCTCCTTTAACTGAAAAGTTTACTCCTCTGGAGTAGAGTTAAAATAAACAACAGTTACGTCTTCTACAGTGAGTTATCTCTATGTGCCTAGGTGCTGGTAGATGAAGGACACAGAAACACGTTGGAATTGGAAGACGGCGTCCAAACACTGAAAGGGTAAGGAATTCACTAAGTCTAGAATCTGTAAGGATAACATTTCCAAGGGCTAGGGCTCAGTGCAAAAGAGGAAAGGTTAATAAACTGAAACTGAGGTATTTGGATCCCAGGGATTAACACCTCTTTTTGTGCCACCAAATGCTGTGGTATGCATCATTTTCTCTCAGAAAGACAGGGGAAGTAAAGCTACTTCTGACTGGCATTGAGAAAATAAAGCATCAAGCACAAATAAAGATTTTAGAGATGGTTTGTTATGTTTTTTTGTTTTTTTTTTTCAGAGTACCAGTAAAGTTTACCCTCTTGACATCGTACTTTGATTTTGAGAGTGGAATATAAATATATATGAAAACAGACAGTAATGTCAAGCAAGACTTCCTGTAAGACAAATTTTAATTTCATTAACTGCTTTTTCCTTAGTAAAAAAAAAAAATCAGAAAAAAAAATACTCACTGTGGTCAATATTGCATTTTTCTTTATCATGTGAAATGGACAAACCCAGAGAACACAAAGGGTTGTAAAGCAGGTAGATATCTACTTCTCCCAAAAAGGTTGGGGAAAATATCTCACTTGGTACGTCACTCTCTCGAGGCAGGAAAACACTCATTTGTCAAAAGAACATAAGTCAAAGAATTTGAAGTCAGTTTTCATTTCAGTTCTTCAGTTCCTTGCCATTATCCCAGGAATTACAACATAAAAATAACTCCAGTGGTGACAAGAAAGAGAAACTAAATTGTTACTACAGTTCTATTTCTTAAACAGTGGAATTTTAGGCCCTGTTGAACTGATAACAAAGGATTTTTTCTCTTTAATGTTTACAAGACTCAGGTAACTTTGCTCCTTGTCTATAAATCAGAGATTTTCTTTTATCTTACCAGCAAATGCACTGCTGTGAAACTCAAGAAAGATAATCTAGATAATCAGGGGTTTACCAAAGAAATAGGTGGCTTTAGCCCCTTCAACAGCTGTCTCAAAGTGGTCCATCTACTTCTTGCAGCTGAATCTTGCTCCTTAGGGCCAGGCCAATCTAGAAGTTTGCTTCTCCATGTCTCAATTTGTATTTATGTGTCTCAGATGAAAGGAAAACAATGTTTCTTATTTTCAAAAAAAAAAGGCCAAAGAGCCACTATGACTCTGAGGAGGTCAAGAAATTTGCTAAATTAAAGGGAAGTGTGAAAGTTTCCTAAAATAGGAGTTGGGCCACATTACTACTGAAGAGGATCCTGAGTTAATCTCTTCCATCATTCATGAAGTAAGAATAGCAACAGGTGGTCTAGTGCTGAATTTGGGACATGATACACATACTTAAAAAGTGCCTGATATGTTGGGCTAGGGTGTCAAGTTGACAAACTTCAGTTGTAATTGAAATTCCTGTAAGTTTGCCTATGTCTCTTTATACCTCTGGTCCTTGGCAGAAAGCCAGTGAGCATACGTGACCTCTTGTGAGCCTAGTCTGCTCAGTGCAGCCTGGCACACATATGTTCACCTGGGAGTTCAGCAGAGGAAGCTTTACTCTACATTCTCCTGATTGGAAGTGAATGCTCAGCTCAGTTTTCACAACTATTTCTTCAGTCTCCTGGGGGTGCAGCTCTACTGTGATTTTTGATCTACTTGTACTTGCATAAAGCAAATATTTCAGCCCATTAGATAACATTGTGCAAGTATCTACATCATACAAGAAGTGTGAATATGGCAGGTTTTACCCTAAGACTGTTAGATTTGAAGTACACAGGAATGATCACAGCAAATGTGAAGAATACAGCAGCTGGCCTGAGGATCTGACCTGACCCCTCCGGGCACACAGCAGTGAGACTGCAGCTACAGCTACTGGGGATTGCTCTCCTGGGCTGCATTTGAGCCATTGATTTGATCTCAGGTCTGCTTTTTCTACTATACTCCTCTGAGTTTTTCAGCTTCCCTTCTGTTTGAGAACTTTCATTTGTTTAATTGAAATGATGCCAGGTGAGAGAGATGTTCATTACTAAAGAAGACTCCAGATTAAACAGTTATACGTTGGTTTGTAAGCAATGCCCCACAGAAGTTGGACAAATACATCTAGATACAGTGCAAAGGCAATGATATAGAGAGTTCAGCATGGCCTTTTACCCAAAATGGTATTTAATCTTTGAACCTTCACGTAGAGACTTCAGGCTGTACCTCATTTTGCCTCCCCCTTTTCTAATTTCTAACCAATACTTGATTTAGAAAATGACAGAATTCAGCTCAGAGGATGAATGAAAAAGCCTCAGGAAACTACTGACCTCCTTAATAAAAGAATACGATAACTTTACTAGATTTAACATTTCAGAAATCTATAAAGATTGGATTCAAAGGATTTTTTTTAATTCTCTTCTGCAGGAGAAAATGAAAGCACTTGGACAACACAGCTGGCAACAGGATGCTTTATGAAGGGACAGGAACAGCAAGTATTGGTTTTTCATTACAAGCCTGAAACAAGCAAGTAGCACACACATGCACACAAAAACACCTTTGAAATCTGTGCCACAGGAGGTGAAAGGAGCATTTGCTTCTTCAGGGGTTGTTCTTTTTAAAAAGGAATTGAGTGTTTAAAAGTAAATGTAAAATCTATCCCAGACTTTTTTCCTCCTGATTCACATTCACTTTTACTCTTGCTTGCAGAAAATGTTAAAGGATTGCCAAATCTAATCATTTGCTCAAACTGCTTTCTGTGAAGCTGCCATTATTTCCTCTTAGAAAGTGATTCTCCTGACATGAATCACTGTTCACATCCTTGGGAATGCAGAAGCGAAAAGTTGCTGCAAGATCAAAACCTAGTCCTGTAAAATGAGGATTTTTCGAATACTTGCTTAGCTAAACATTCAGCAACATATTCTTTATGTTCAGCAAAATAGTGGCAGAGATGAAAAAAAGTATTTTTCAAACTTTTTAGATGAGTTCACTATGGGATTAATTGCATCTGACTTTAACCACACAAAAAAATGAAGTATCTCACTTAGTCACCTCAGTTTTCCATGTAATTAAAAGCAATGCATGTAGATGATAGAATATATTTTTTTTTTTTTTTTTTTTTGAGAAACGTAATGAAGAACATGAAGAAAGTTGAGATTTCATGATGATTTCCTATCTTGGCATACAAAAATGCATGTATATACCTAAAAGCTACAGACTAAACTTATGAAACTTAATTTGGAACATCTGGAGACAATTTATTTTTATTCTGTAAACCATGTTTTGGTTTGCTTTGAATTTATTGAAAACAGTGTAACTTTACCTGTATACGTATCTAAAAATATTAATTTACTGGTGTTAAAAGCTGTAATATTACTGGGTAGGCCTACTTGATACAGAAATTTAAGTATTGTAGGCTGTGTGCAAAACGTCTGCAACAAATTAGATTTCACCAGTCTATTGAGGCTGACTTCTATTTGGGGGATTGTTTTAAAATTTGATGATGAGAATACTTTATTTATCAAAAGACAGCCAGAGGGGACTGGTGATGATCTGACTTGTCTTTAAATGTCCCATTATACTTTAATCAAAATCCAGTCTTTATTGCACCATGCGAGCAACAGTAGGCTCCAGAAGAAATACTGTGAACTCATCTATGCATTTTCATCACCCAAATACAGTTAATAAAACTTAGAGACTAAAGAAAGTGCTTCTAAAATGCCTTGTTTGCAAGTGCGCCCAATATACGGAATACTGCCACTAAATACGATACGAAATCATTTGCAGGACCACCAGTCCTAATGCAAGACTATTTTCAATAAAATTGCAAATAGAAGTGAAATTAGATCCAATAAACATCTTCAGATTTGGTCTTTTTACACAAATATCACTCTATCTGTACATAAAATAAACTTTCTCTGGGCATAAATTGTTTCACAGAGGGAAAGAAAAAAAAAGAGTTAAAAGTCACACTGACATGAAAACACCTGGAATAAACCCAAGATATCTGATTTAGTAAACTATGCACAGCGATCTGGAAAGGAGTGGTACAAAGTGTAACTTCCTTTTTATGATGCTGCAGGAGAAACAATACTCAAAGCCACAGCATTTCCACTTTAGTGGTGCCCTGCCTCTGTACATGGAAGGAGTATTAGTAAAGGGAAAAGGAAAAGAAACAAACTCCACATAATTTTACTAAGCCTTGAATAATCTTGGGTATGGGAATACAAGAAAGTATATTCAGAGCAGAAGCTGTGGAGTAGGATAAACAGCATGAGAAAGGAAGTCTGGGAACCAAGGACACTCCACAAGAAAAGGAAAACAAGTTCAGGTAAGCTGTGTGATGGTAGACCATAGCAGGAGGAAGAGTGCGTGGCTTGGAATGGCTCATGACTCTGACTGTGCCTTCATGCACAGTTAAGGAGTGTTTGTGGAGTATTTTGTTGACATGCAAAGACGCGTGGCAAAGTTACAAGAGAAAACTTGTGAATGTATATAAGAACCTGTAATAAATGGTTTGGATTGTCCACATCTGAGTGCATGCCTTAGATGCTGCACTTGGGGTTTTGGCAGTTGCTCAGGAAAAAAGAGTGTATTTTGCTAGGGACAGGAAGGAAAAACAATCTCTCTGGGTTTCATTGCATTAACTGTTTCACCATTGGACTAAAGCAGAACCCAAAATAGATTTGCAGCTCTAAGGTCCAGCTTCACACACCTTTTGAGTGGATAAGATATTCCTCTCCCAAACTAGTAAAGTACTGCCTACATTAGGAAGGCCAGATAATGATATTTACAACCTTACCCCATATATTCTCATTCATTTGAAGGAAATTTATAACTAATGATCCCCAGCACTTTCCATCATCATAGAAAAATGCTTGCCTGAAGAGGTTAGCAAAATCATTATCATTTTACAAATGGGAGGAACAGGCACGTTCAGGCTTCACATCTGTCATGATTCACAGACTGATGCCTTAATGGTAAGCTGCATGTTCACTCCACAGTCCTCCCTTTCCATACCTGTAGTCATCATCAAATCTATTTCACTTTTATTTCATATGCACATCAATTGCAAATCAAGTAAGATACATCACTCTTTAGATTTTCTATTAGATAAAAAATAAAAATTCATACACTTAGAAATTGAGGTCATCTTTCTGTTTTGTGTATTTCCTGCAAACAGAAATTATATCTGGACCACGTCTGGAGTAGGTGCTGTGTGAAGCATTGTTTTGAATCATTTGAACAGGCTCTAAATAACTGAATAAATCATCAATTACTGAAATTTTAGAAAGGCATAAAAATCCCATTCAGTGATGCTTCTGTGTTAACATGTCTATACTGTGTATTTACATACAGTTATCTGAATGTGAATCACACCTCTTCTGGACCAATAACTCACCTCTTAACAGTCAAGACAAGAAGTAGTAGAAGGACTTTGTGAGGAAAAAAAGAAGAAAGAAATCAAGAAACAGAAACAATTCCTATCACCTACTTCCAAAGCTATTAGAACACTTTTTGGACGATCAATAGAAGGAAGCTTTTGCTATCTCTAAATTAGATGAAGCTCTCCCTGATACTCTGCAACCAATATATTGCCTGTCTTTCACCACCCCATGGGGGCTGGCCTCCTTATCACTTCTTTTCTTATTAACACTTTTCTCCACTAGGAAGGAACCAGCTACCTTTTTTCTCAAGCTGACAAATTGACATAATGAAGTTAAACTCAGAGCAATTATTCTTAACTTGCAAGTACTTTTGATGTTTGCTGTTATTTTGGGCTTATGAAGGAGTTAGAGCTTCCCTGCTCTTTTATTTTTTGCTTTACTTTGTTGCTTTTATTTGCTTCTTTTCTAATATAACATTTACCTATAAGACTTGCTCAGCGTACAACCAATGTAGATGAATGCAATCAGTCTTGGAGAGACCTTTTGCTCTGAATGCTCCTGGAGGAATTTCAGATGCATGCGTAGATCCAAGGAGATAGGCCAATAGCACACCAAATCCTGATGCTGCAGATATCGAGTTAGTGTTTCCCAAGGGCCTCAGTGGAAGATGATTTTCCGGCTCCTACTGGGACCATGAAACAATAGTGACAGCAGCTGCAAAGAGGTCATTCAGTCCCACAGTCTTGGCCTCCCTTGGTAGTAGCAAAGCCTCTCTTGCTCACTGGGAGGGCAAGAGGCAGAAATTCCAGGAAAGCAGCTTCTGGTGCAAAGGTCACTATTATATATTGTGGTTGAGCATTTTGCCATATAACACTTCAGTAAATTCATATCTTCCTGTCCTGAAGCTGTTTAGCAATGTCCTGATTTTGCAGCTTGGAAAGCTGTAGAAAGAGCATCCAATTGAGACTTTGGAAACTTAGTAAACCTCTTTAAAAAAAATGAATACAGAAATGTCTAAGTATAGGCAGTAATTTCCAGAGACAGCATATTTGACAGTCCCTATAAAAAAAAAAAAAAAGATAAATTTGGTTGTTTCTATTCTATCAAAATTCAGAATGGTTACAACAAACCTTTTTTTTCTTTCTTTCTTTTTTTTTTTTTTAAATCACAGATTACATTTTCAATTAAAATTCTTAAAATTTTTAAAGTGACCAGAAGTCTGGCCCATCTAAAATTTCATCTATTAAACCTCTCCAAAGAAAGTGATTTTATTACTTCTTATTAGAGTTTGTCATTATAAATCATCTATATTACCATAGTGCCCAAAGCTGTAAATTCAAATGATAATTACACTGACAACTGTGCATCTTTTACTGAGCTCTATCTGTATCCTGAAGGGATTTTCAAAGGACACAATTAATCCATTATATCTATTTATTTTTTTGCCTCTCTTCTTGATGTAAATAGAAACTGAATCGAGCCTTTCCACCTCATTGTACATGCGGGAAAGAGAAATCCCCAAATCTGTCCAACGCTGGCTCAAGTGAATCAGTCATTGCTTTGACCACACAGGCAGAGACTGTGGTGTCAGTGAGAAGATGTCAAGAGAGTAGTTTTCCTCTGTCTGCCTTTGACCTCATAAATAACTCAATAAATATGACAATTCTGCAGCCCTGTGAGCAGATGCTGATGGATTTCCCTGGCACTGAGGCACTTCTCTCTCTTTTCTGAATCTATTATTTATTACACAGCTCTCAGCAAGTGTTGTCAAAGCAAATGAGAGATGGTTTTCTGTTACCCCTGCTTCAAAATCTACCCAAAGGTGAGATTATTATAGAAAATGGATCAAGTACTAGGAGATGTCGTGCTGCCAGCAGTTTCACTGCAACACAATGTCTAGGCTACTACAGCACCGTGATTCAGTCTCCCCATGTTTGAAACTCAAATTCATCTTCTAAGTGGAGACTAATTTCAGTTTCAAACTGAAATTCTACCTGGATTCTGTCATCAGTTCTCTGTATGACTGTCAGTTAGTTATTTAGGAATTATTTAGCTTCCTAGAACAGGGAGTTTGGAAGCAGGAAGAATTTCCTACCTTCATTGCTATTTGCTTTTCTTTACTTTGTGCTAAACTTTCCCTTCTTACACTGCTTTTCATGAACAAATCCTGGTCTCTGCTGATATCTCTCAGCTCTAAAGTGATGCATGGTATGTATTTTAGTATTGCAGCTCTTCTCTGGGGCACGAAAGCCCTTTGCATGAATGGTGATGACATGACCGAATCCATGATAATACAGAAGCACTGAAGTAACTGAGAACAAAAATAGCCTAGCTTTCCATTTCCTGGTGAAGTGAAAGCATATGTTAACAACATAGTGCACAGGAGAACTGCATCCATCCCTAACCCCAGTTCTGCCAGTTGTACAACATATTCTCTGATGCTAGGAAATTTGCTTTGGGTAAAGCTATGGCTCACAGCAAAACAGGTGAACAAGGACTGAGTGACAGAACGCTGAAGCTGAAGGTGCCCTAATCTCTGCCTAAACACAAGAAATGTAAGGGTTTTGATATTCTTTGCCGTGCATAGGCATACATTCTCCCTTAAGGCACTGGCAGCTAAATCTCCTTTTTTTACATCAGCAGGGAAACAATGTCTGTCTTTTCAGTCTTAAAGGAATGCTTTGCGCACAGCTGCAGCTCTTGCCACCAGGATTTGCAGTTGCCTTCCCAGAAAAATCAGTATCAGTGGTCAAAAGAATTTCATGGTACAAAAAATCTACTCCCAGAACACAGGCAGAGGCAAGCCTAGTCAGGAGCAGAATGCTTCTTGTTATCCATCTAGTCCACCTAGTTTTAACTGAGTCACTGAAGAAAGTTGCCCATGTTACTGTGGGTGCAGCATCCCTGGAAGTGTTCAAGGTCAGGATGGATGAGCCCTGGGCATCCTGATCTGGTGTATGGCAACCCTGTCCTCAGTAGAGGAGTTGGAGCTTGAAGGCCTTTGTCCACCCCAAGCCATTCTTTGTTTCTGTGATTCCATGAATTTATGAAACAATTCATCTGAGGATTTGTAATATAAGCCTATTGAGTGGAATCACCCCAAACTGTTAGGTAGATGTCTGCCATAATGTATTTTGTATTCAGAACCACATTTATTAGTCTGTCCTCAGAATATAATATATGGAGAAATAAAAATTAGTTTTACAAATGCCTTTAAGAGACTTCGCAGTCTGTGTAGACCTTCTGGCTACAATAGCATTTTTATTTTCTTTGGTGGATGAGAAATCAAGGCACTGATGCTGAAGACTGGATCTGTCAAACTGTGTGTACAGGTTTGGTTCTCACAATGAATTCAACTCTGAATCATGAAACCAAGGCAAGAGGAGTTTAGGGCATTCAGCATTCAAAGTCTTTTTCACCTTATTTTTAAAATAGGACAGAACAACACAGATTTTGTGAGACCACCAGACAAAAGATATAAAGGCAAGATAATAGTATGAGGCAGGAAGCAAGCTTTCCAACTTTCCTCTAGGGAAAAAGAATAAACCACTTTGCTTTGCAGCATTTTGCAGAAGTGCATATTCTTTCTTAGTCCAGAATAAGATATTACAGATCATCCTTCTGGAAAAATGTCATTTATCTCAAAGCTTAAGACATCTATGCGTTTGGCAGCTGTGAGCCCTTGTATGTAATATGATGAGAACAGTGTCTGCTGCAATATCCTAACTTGCAAACAGTCCCTATCGCAGTGTTTGTTCTTACACGTCAATGCCTCTAGGCCATGTAGATATGACATACGGATGCACAGACATGCTACAGACAAACTGCTATCTTTGGATACTCCTCCTGTTTCCACAGTAACCTTACAGAAACAGCAAGCAGTCAATAGAGAAAATCATAGGCAGAGATAAATCATATTAGGTTAGGAATGAACAGACCTTGAATACCGAGCAACTGATACACAGCATAATACAATTTAGCTTGGCTATTATGCTAACCCAGGGCAGGAGTGCGTAGGCATATGATGTGGCATTTACGACACATTTTTGCTGATAGCTGAGCAGGAGCACAGATGAGTGAGTGGGTACAGAGATCTTTATGCTCACAGACTGTTTAATGGCTCAATCCTCCTGCTAAACAGAGCTGAGCCTTGTTTTACACGTGATGTTTCCACACACTGCTCCAAGATGTGATGCTGAGGCACAGTTAAACGGGTGCCCTTAGCTTTGTAAATAGAGGTTAGTATGGCAGAAATAATAATACAAAAAGACCAATCAAATATGTTAATTCAGGAGTGTCAAACTCTTAATATGAATATTGCTCATTAGTGTGACGGGTGTCACTTGAGTTCTTTTTTTTTTGGTAGCTGTCAGGATATTGCTGTGTATTTCATAGTTTTTCTCCCCTAACTGTTACTGTTCACACTAGAGAGCAGTTTGGGCAGCAGTCAGATGAATTACTCAGTGAAAATTAAAAAGTGCTTTTTTTATTAGTCACTCAAGGGGTTGTACTGAAAGTAGGAAGCCTCAACAGCTCTAAAGCATTCTTATCCAGCCTGTCAAATCACTTTTGATCCCGATGGTAGCAAATGCAAGATCCCTGGGTAGCCCACTTGCTTCCAAGCACTTGAGAAGCACTAAAATTGTAGCTGCAGTTACATAGTGACTCATGTTCGTGCCAGCTCTGCTCTAAATATTGACCCAATATTTCTCAGTCTGGTGTTGAAATCAGATTAGGTTTCATGCTACTGATATTTACCTAAAGATTTCAGTCTTAGCTTGCACATGTTAGCAAGAATAAAGGATAAAATAGCATAGACAGTAAGAATATCATTGCTGTGTTAAAGCACTAAAAAGTCCAGTGTGTGAGATCAAAGCCGATCTAACCTAACTCACAGTGACATTTCAAATTGAAACCTATGACTAAATATATAATCCTATTGTCTGTTGTTTTAAAAACCTATTTGTCTCTCTAATATTTCTGTTCCTGGCACCTAACAAAATAGCATTAAGGTAGGTGTTGATCACTGCATCATTGCTTTCCATGGAAATATGTGTGCTTAAAACCAGGTAGGACATGATGTCATCCAGCTGGACTCGTTAGCATAGCAGCAGTTTCACATTTACCTTTCTGCACAGCACCCCAGGAAAGCTTGTGTCTGGTAGTCCAGAGCACAGCATGTGCCTGTCTGTGGATGACAGTGTAGGCATATCCTGAAAAGCCAGGCCATCCTTCAAGTTGCAGCTGAAATTGGAGACTGCAGAGAGGCAATGGCAGCTTTGTTGTGCAAAGGTCAAGGGGCCGAGTAATTCCAGATTAATTCTCTTGATCCATTGCAGATAGTCTCTGTGGCCTTGGAAAAATACCTGTCAGCACCTGATCCACATAGCCCTGAAGGCAACTGGTGTCCAATTCTACATAGAATTTAATGGTTTAAGTACAGAAGCACTGAGGTTACTTTGTTCCTCTCTGTCATGACCACCCAAGGTAGTGAGAAAGCAAGTAAGGGACTTAAAAAATAATTTCTTCCACTTTTTTTTTTAAAATCCTCTGAAAATCATTGCCTAGCATAAGGGCTCAGAGTGAACCTCCAGCATACGTCAAGCAACAAGATAATGAGCAGCAATAATGCCACTGTCAACATGTTTGGTGGGAATACCATCTTCTGCATCAAGATACAGTTCTATCTTCTGTAGAACAGAAAAGAACTAAATTTAAATTAGCTTACATTCTTTTTTGTTTTGTTTTGTTTTGTTTTGTTTTGTTTTGTTTTGTTTTGTAAGGAATTTTAACCACTAAATCTTGTTTCTAGGATACACAAAGCCTAAGAACTTAAAGATGAAGTAAGTGGGAGACTCTGAATGCACTTGCTGACGTAGAAGTCAGGATTTTTGTGTCAGTGAGCAAGAAAAAAAGATCATTTGGGAATCATAGGGTCATTAGAGTTGGAAAGGACCTTTAAAGTTCATCTAGTCCAACTACCCTTCAATAAAATCTACAGCTCAGTCTGGTGCTCAGAACCTGGTTCAGCCTGATCTTGAATGTCTCCAGGGGTGGGGCATCTGCTGACTCTTCAGGCAACCTGCTCCAGTACTGCATCACTGTCGCTATAAAAACTTCTTTTTTTTTTTTTCTTTTTTAATCTAATCTAATCTAATCATATTATTTTTTAGTTTGAAATTGCTTCCCTCATCATATCACAACAGACCATGCTAAAGGTCTACTAAGATGTCTCCTGAAGAAGAGAAAGAGAAAAAAGGAAAAGGAAAAGGAAAAAAGCCACTAGTAGACTTCAGTCAGGAATGGAAACACAGATTTGGGATATTTTAGGAAAGCCTGTCTTGACCTCATTCATGTCTCCTGGTTTAGTCTCCCAAATCCAGCTATGGGAAGAGATTACAAATATATGTTTGGCTCATCTGAAATGTTCTTTATGTACATGATCACTGCACTGGCTGCTAGAAAGACAGTTGTAGGTGCTTAACATTTTTTAACCTCCATAGGAATCCAAGGCTCTTCTTCCCGCCATGAGCTCTGCACAGAATATCTAGTTGTCTTGTGGGATTTCCCAGTAGGTTTATCGTGTGATCTTTGGAGATTTTACTTCTGTTTTAACTCCAGGGTCTGCTGTAGAAGCGATACATTAACAGCTACGAGCCATTCACAATTACTGCAAAAGAAAAAAAAAGGCAGGGAAACCTCCAGTTTCAGGAAGGCACTTCATAATAGGCAGTAAGCCTTTGCTGAGTGAGTCAATATCAAATTGCTTAGACATAAGGAGAGGCTTCAGACAGATTTTGTTTATTCAGGAAAAGGGAAAATCTATAATTTAAGTATCATTTTGCAGGTTTCTTTGCCCTCTCTATGAAACCTTGTAAAATGATAGCTGTGCAAATAGCTGGTTCTCTATCCACCCTATCTTGCTTGCTAGGCTAAACCACATCAAACCCTCCAAAAGAAAACACAACAGTAAGAGACGCTGCTGAGTGTATAATGGTGCTTCTGCTCTTTGCAGCGCATGCAAGTGTGGACACTACTGAAAGAATGGCCGTTCCCTAATAAAAGAGTTGAATGGGCTTTCATCTTTTCAATCAATCCAAGGTTGCATTTTATGAAGGCATATATATTCCCTCTTTGACCTTAATAAAAGCAAGGAGGTCATTGTATAAAAAAGATAATTAATTTTCCAGGCTTTTTACTAGGAAAAAAAAAAAAGGTGAAGGAAGTGCCCAAAGTGTGCAGTCAACAAACATTAAAGCAATAAAATATTGACCTTAATTTTTCCTTTTATCTATTCCCTCCCAGTTCCAACTTCTGAAGCAATAATAGTAGCTAAAAATCAATGGGTTCCTAATGAGAGTAGCTCACACTACAACCACAATAATTATCTTCTGAAAAATCAATAGGGAAGGAAATGTGAAAACAATTTGATATAAAGTGCAACTTCCTCTATTTTTTTTATACTTATATGCAAGTTTTCCCTCACCCCACATTTCTCTCATCTCAGAAGCAGAGAAGTTGTTTCCATCTTGGAAGATAGTCACATAATTGAGATGTATGAGATATGCCTGCCCAATGACATGTGAAATAAAAATATAATGAAGGAAACAATGCAAGCATGAGACTTCTCACCCTCAGCAATAGGATTTGCTGCCATAAACAATATTCTTAATAAAAAAAATAGTCTTTCATAATAATCATGCTGTATACAATGGTATTCACAACAAATCTGGAATGCAGTGGCTGAGGAGGTATCCAAATGCAAGCGTAATTTCGCTGCATGCCATGGTAGTCACAACCGACCCAGAATTGCATGACTGAAGAGGAATCAAAATACAGAAATAATTTTGCTATGAAATATTTAGGACATCATATCTCAAACTTCTTCCTGTACTGGATGTTTCTTTGTAGACTGAGGCATCATTGGAAAATAATCTAATAAATGTGGTATGAACACAGAATTTCAAACTAGCTTCACAGATATAGAACATATCCAATGACTCTAAGGTAATACTGTGTCAAACAGAGAAGATTTGAGACTGTTTAAATGTGTCATGAACCAGTGAAGCAACTGAATATTTCCACTTTTTTGTTGAAGGATAAAATGGTTAATGCTGCTTTTTCCATACCCATCTCATTGACTTTTATTTGTCTACTATCTCATAAAAAAAAAAAAAGTTCATTTTTTAATTTGAAGTTGGAAACATGAAAAATTGTAATGATCTCCCATAATAAGTTATGGACATTTTTAACAAGCTGAGGCTGATAAATGCAGGGACTATTATTTACAAATTACCAGGCTTGATGCTAAAACTCCTGTTATAAGCAAAGAAATGTTCACAACCAGCTGTATAAACAGTGCTGATAACGATGCCATCTGAAGCTAGCTCAGATTAGTCCCCTTTAACTTTGCTAAAGATTGAAAGGAATGTCATTGGAAATAAATAAGTAAACTGAGATTTCTTTCTGAATAGAGCGATGATAGGGAATTAGACCTCATCTACAACCTAAACAAGTAGGGCAAGTATAGAAATCCATTCAGGTGAACTGAATGCCCTCCCACTGTTACCACTCGCACTCTACCACAGCATCAGGATGTTTCTGGCTCTAAATGAAATGTCAAATATAATTTGGCTCTGGATACAGAAGATAGATGATTGCCCTTGGAGAAAGTTGATAACTCAGCGTACTCTGTGTCAAATTTGTATCTATCTGATAGCTGACTCCATAAAAACAAGCCTGCTTTCCCTCAACTGTATGAAATAGTCAGGCTCCAAACAGGTCTCCCTGCAATTTACACAAATGAGTCCATTTTAAAAGAAAACCTTCATATCAGAAATGGAAAAAAAAAAATGTTTATTGAAAGTTGACTCCAAGTTGAATTTCCAAATGGTACTACTGCACATTACATTAGCATTCAGTGATGGGAAGGCTGTTACCCTACCCACAGTGGATAACTCAGCATCAGATGAGGCATTATGTTAAATGATACATATGGATTTCTTCAACATTTCATTTGGAAACTTTTATTTGGAAGCCTGGTGTGGTTTCAGAGCTTTAACTGCGTGAAATCCAAGCAGAGCAGAAAACAGAGAGGGGATACTTACGATTATTGATAGCCTCAAAGCTCCTTATGTCTACTGCATCAAAATTTTGTGTTTAGAGAACACGTGGATTATCCAAACACATCTGTCCACTTCTTGGTTTAGATGAACTTTTAAAATCAGAGGTTTTGCTTGTTTATTTTTTGTTTGTTTGTTTGTTTTTACCTCTTTTATAAATATATACAAGCAAAATAATTGGCTTGATTTTCACTTTTTTCTTTAAATAGTATCTGTTCTGATGTGAATCTGTACTTGTTGTACTCATGTTGTATTTGAAAAGAAATCTTACCTTCTCCAAATTGCTACCTGTTGGTGCAGACATCACTTTGAAGACATAATTTCAAACTAAATATTTTGTTTTTAGATGTTCTTATGATCTCTTGCATAGGCCATCCTGAGGTCTGAAATGTAATAGTCCTGCTCTCCTATTAGCATGTAAAATCCATTAGAAGAAAAGTTCACAACTTTCAATATTGTCATTTAGATTTTTGAGAAAATGCAGTGGTAAAATGTAGAGAATGGCAGATACTGTGCAGGAGCACACTGATAATTAGGCAATATAATTCTCACTCACAGAATATCTCATATAGCCACAAAAAAGCTTACAACCTAAGCTGACCTGGGTGTCCTGGTGGATGACAGGCTGGCCATGAGCCAGCAGTGTGCCTGGTGGTGGCCAAGACGGTCAGTGGGATCCTGGGATGCATTAAGAAGAGCGTGGCCAGCAGGTCAAGGGAGGTGATCCTCCTCCTCTATTATGCCCTGGTGAGGCCTCACCTGGAGTACTGTGTCCAGTTCTGGACTCCCCAGTACAAAAAAGATAGGGATCTCCTTGAAAGAGTACAGCAGAAGGCTAGCAAGATGATAAAGGGCACGGAATACCTCCCTTAAGAGGAAAGGCTGAGATACCGGGGGCTGTTCAGAGTCAGAGGGGATCTGATCCACATCTATAAATACCTCAGAAGCAGGAGGTAAAGGGACAAGGCTGGACTCTTCTCAGCAGTGTGTGGTGATAGGATAAGGAGAAATGGTCACAAATTGATGCATAGGAAGTTCTGCGCAAATGTGTGTGGGAACTTCTTCACAGTAGAGTGACGGAGCACTGGCACAGGCTGCACAGACAGGTTGTGGAGTCTCCTTCTCTGGAGATGTTCAAGGCCTCCCCAGACGACTACCTGTGCAACCTGTTTTAGGGAGCTGCTTTGGCAGGGGGGTTGGTCTAGACAACCTCTAGAGGTCCCTTCCAACGCCTACAATTATGTGATAAGCTTTTTAGAGATAAAATTACATATGTTATATCCAAACACAATGGATAAAAAGTTGTGTTCATCTGTGTAAAGATTCTCATCTTAACTAATTTAGTGACACTTATGCTTGAGATGGAAATTAATCTAAATGAAACTGAAGTTAATCCTCATTTTCTTCTGTTTCTGGAAAAGAGTGGGAATTTGGAACCCGTTCGTCATTTTTGCCTCAGAATACTGGAAGAATTGTAATACATCTCCTTACAGGACTATATGATTATTTTCATGCTCATTTTTTGAATAGTCATCATTAATATGTGCTACTACATATTACATCTACTTTCCCTCATTCACTCTACCTCTGTCAGTATTTCTCACAATTTCCTATGCTTTCAGTGGTCTTTCACTTCCTCAGTTCTCTGTTCCCCCATTCTTCTCATTCCCCATAACCATTCAAGCACCACAGGAAGAGCTTTGTTCTTGAGAAATTTGATGATATTTCTCTACACGCACTGTCACATTCAATTATGCTGTTCTTCAAAGCAAGAACTCTCCAAAGATGAATGTTGCACTCCAGTATGTAGGAGGGAGAAGAGGTTCTTTTTAATATATACATACCCGACAGTGAGATTAAGACACAATGGGTCGAATGCTAGTGTGACCAGTTTATTACAAATCCTAGTTGCGTAGGGATATGAGAAAGGAAAACAGGCAATAGAAAAGAGATGTAAAAGCAAGGAGTCTTGGGTAGAAAGCAAGAGAAATATAGTCACCACTGTGGGTTCAGTGAGGCTTATAGTTCAGGCACTGATCTCCAGCAGCGACAGGTCCACGGAGGTTCTGTTGTTTGTTTGATGATGATGACTTCTTTTTTCCTCCACTTTTTTCTCTCTCCTCTTTTTTTCTCTTTTAAATTCTTAACAAAGGTATAACTTATTTATAAGTCCAAGGTAGTCATGTCAGCTCTTTTGGAGAGGCAGCTCTTGGCATTTTGGATCTTCACTGGAACTCCTTTGTTCCTATTTTCTAGGCCTTGTCAGCATATGAGAGGAGGCAGGGAAATGCCAAATTATATCTTGCCTTCACAGGATACAGTGGTACAATTTACTGTACTAGTTATTTGGTCACAAGCCAGATCTTCCACCAGAAAATACTCCTGAGCAAAACACCTCGAAAGAGGTGTTTTCAAATGCAAAAACTGTACACAAAGGGTTGCCAACTAGGTAACACACACCTAGATAATTTGCAGTTGTCAGTTACTATCTTATCACCAGAAGAGCCTCATGAAGCAAGCTCTGAGACAAAGAAAAAGAAAAACAGTTTTTGTCTTTACAATTAAGACCTTCTAGCAGGAGTTTTGAATCCACGTTTGACTTTGAATTTAAGATAAAACATCTATTTGGATGAGTATTTTTATCTCAGAACAACTCAGGGTTATTCAGTTCATTTCAAGATATACAGAAGGGCCAGAAGTACGAAAGAAACATTCATGAATGTTGTACTTTATGTTGAGTTTACAGAAAAGTGAGAAGCGAAACTGATAATCAACGTGCACTTGTAGGAAAGAAACATCTCTGAATTACACGCATTACCCAGTATCTTTATATTTTCCTGTTTCTGACAATGAAAGACTTGCACACCAACTATCTAAGTGATGTTTGCTCCTAGAGAATATACATCATCATCTCAGTTTTGAATTACTGTTCACTTCACTGGAGAAAGTTCTTCTTGTTTTTCTTAAATGTTCCAATATACTGAAATCTGGGCTAAATATGTCACAAGCCCTCCCGAACATTTTATCCTGAAGTTGTCAGTTTCACTTTGCATATATTTTTAATAACATTACTTCATTCTATACAATTATTTTGTATAATCAGAGACATAGAACTGTTGGAGAGTATCCGGAGGAGGATCACAAAAATGATCCAAGGAACAGAACACCTCTCCTACAAGGACAGGCCGAGAGAGTTAGGGCTGTTCAACCTGGAGAAGTCTGTGAGGTGACCTGATGGCAGCTTTTCATTATCTAAAGGGGAAATACGTGAAAGAAGGGGCCAGACTCTTTAGCGGAGTCTGCTATAATAAAACAAGGGGAAAATTGTTTAAAGCTTAAAGAGGGTAGATTTGGGTTAGATATAAGGAAAAAGTCTTTTACAGTCAGAGTTGTGAGGTACTGGAACATGGTGCCCAGGGATGTTGCTAATGCCACATTCCTGGATACTTTCAAGGAGAAGCTGGATCAGGCCCTGGGCAACGTGATCCACTTGTGGTGTCCCTTTTCATTGCAGGGGAGCTGGCCTGCACGGCCTTTAAAGACCCCTTCCAACTCTAAGGATTTTATGATTCTTTGATTCTGTGTGTCTTAATCTTAATCTTCCTGTAACTTATTCCATGAAATACTTGTATCAATACAGAAAAAAAAATGGTAATAACAAGTCAGAACTGAAGGACAAGAATTTCAATCTGTGCCCTTAAAAGTCTTTAGCAAATCAGCAGAGAAAAAAAAAAAAAAAAAAACAGATGGCCTTTCAGCATGACCTGAAGGTTAACAAAGCTAGGCTTTTTCGAATGAGCTATAAAATCATTGTTTCTTTTCTCTCTAGATCAATATTGATTATATGTTCCAATTTCACTCAGATATTGAATTTGTTTTATTGGGCAAACAGTTGCAGTTTCTGTTCAGCATCTCCTAGCAAATATTATTTCAATTATTTTGAACCAACATTGTACAACTATGACTGCTGCATTCAACACTGTTTTTTTCATCATGAGATACAGGTCCAGAATTATGTAACTGTTTCAAATACAAACTGACATACTAATTTTACTCAAGAAAGTGTTCTTTGTGCCTTTCTTCCGATGTTAATAAATTGAACAATGATTATCTTCCTGTGAACAGCATAGCACTTGGTCTCTTGTGTCAGGTATGCCACTGTCACTGAATAAAAAACCCATGATACCTCAGTATTATCTTCACAGAAATTAGGAATGTTAGTATATAGTTGTCACTTGAAAAATGACAACAAAGAATATCCATTAAAATTAAAATCTTAACAATTATCTATAACTCAGCACAAAATACAGAGTCAGAATCACGGAATCACAGGGGTTGGAAGGGACATCAAGAGATCATCTAGTCCAACTCTCCTGCTGAAGAAGAAACCCAGCAATAGGTCAAACAGGTAGGTCTTGAATATCTTTCGAAGGAGGAGGCTTCACAATCTCTCCGAGCAACCTGTTCCAGTGCTCTGTCACCCTTACCACAAAAAAGTTCGTCCACATGTTGGTACAGAATTTCCTATGTTCAATTTTTAGAACAAGATCCCTTGTCCTATCACTACACACCACTGAGAAGAACCTGGCCTTATCCAGTTGCCTCTCACCTCTCTTTAGATATTTACCAGATGCCCTCTCAGTTTTCTTTTCCCCAGAGTGAATGCTCCAGGCCCTTGATCATCTCTGGCCCCCTTCTGGATTCCTAGGAGGTCCTTGTCTTTTTTGAGTTTGGGAGCTAAGAACTGGATACAGTATTCTAAATGTGGCCTCACTAGGGCAGAGTACAGGGGAGGATCACCTCCCTCAATTTGCTGGCCACACACTTTTTCATGCACCCAAAGATGTCATCGACCTTCTTGGAGACAAGGGCACGCTGCTGGCTAATGGCCAACCTGTTCTCCAACAGGACCCCCAGGTCCTTCTCTGCAGAGCAACTCTACAGCACATAATCCCCCAGTTTTTACTGATGCATGTGGTAAAAATGGGTATGTCAGAACAGATCAAGAAAAAATAACAAACAAGCAAACAAAGCTTTAGTTTTCTTTTCCTGATTTCTGATTTTACTATCTATGGGAATAAATGAATTCTGAATAATCCTCAGAATAATTCCAATGAAGTCTATTGCAGAAACAGAAAATGTTGTTATACTGTGCAACACAGACTGAGAAAGAATATGAAAGATTTATAATCGCTACAGTGCTGACAGAAAGATATAATGCTTACAAAAAGAGTCTCCAGAAAAAATGAAACAAGTGAATGCAGTAATAATTAGTTGGTAGAAGCAATTGTCATTTACTTGCAGGTACATGCTCAAATTGCTAATCTTGTTTTATAAAATGGAGGATAGATCTAAAAAGATCTCTGTGTTCCTATCAATACCAAGCTTTCTTGTAGAAAGGTACATATAGATGAACAAAGCTTTCATATTCAAAGCCAGTCACTGAATGTGAGACTCACAAAATTTAACAGATATAAAAGCAGGAAAAAGATCTTGGCACTCTTGATATGTAACTGAAAACTCACAAACAGGTAACAGACCTACAAGGTTAACTGTTGGTATAAATTAAACAGAAAGCACATTTGATCTAGCACTCACCTTTCAAATTGAAAGTGATGGTATGATTAAATAATTGAACTGCCTCACCTTGTACAGAAAGACAGAATTCCAACAGAAATAATTACTCCGAAATGGATAACAATGCAAATCAAGCTCTTCTCCAGGCTAGACTCTATAGTCCACAGCTTGACTTTTTGCTGCTTACTGGATGGTAGTGTAATCAAGATCAATGACTTCCATTCCTGTAACTTTGCAAAAGTGTCAATTATTTCATGAGTGCAGATCTCTACACCACTAATTTTCTTTATGAGGACAAGGTTTGGCTATTTCTCATGTCAAGCAGTGCAGCAGCAAAGTGCCATTAAATAGTTCTTTGAACAATTAAACCTTGGTTTCATTCAGCATATCATTTCAAACTCAAGAATCAGATCTGACATCTTGAAGAATTTATTTCTCAGAATGTCTGGACATTGTGTATGACATATAAGCAACACCTGTCACAGCATCCAAAGGAGGGTTTCTGTCAAGTACATATCTCCCTAGTCTTTGCCTTTACTATTACTATGCATATTTTTTTCTGGACTTTCACTATCACCCCTGAGCCCACAACATTTCTCCTCAATTTTCTCTTTAAGCTTTTTTGTTTGTTTGTTTCATTTTTGTTTTTGTTTGTTTTCATAGTAAACATAAATAAATTCAATTATTTTTTCCCAGATTTATGGGAATCATTTTCCTTCTCCAGATATCTCCCTATAATTCTCACCTTTACATTCATCAGAATTCAGACTTCTCCGTATCAGGGAGCTCTTCTGATGTCACTGCAGAAGTTCTTCCTCTGAAATGAATATTTATTTACTGCTGTTTACATGACAACTTCCTGAAAAAATATTTGTAGCTCTTTTCCCCCCTCAATCTCTTTTTCACTTCTGCAGCTTGGTGTTCATTCAGACATTTTATTATTATTTTCTTGCTGTTGTTTTGTTTTCAGAATTTTCTGGTAGCATTTCTCCCAAACAGTCCATATGAGGATGTTCTTTCACATTCTTCCCTCTCACCTGGTGGTCCAAACAGGTGAGGACCTGCACATGCTCTTTTCTTGTTCCTTGTTTCACATCAACGCAAATATTTAGAGTCATTTTAACACCCTTCACATTCTCATATCAGTTTGTATCTTAGTGTCAAGAGACTCTGAAGAAAAAAGAAAAAGAAATAAAAAGGAAAAAAGAAAAAAAATTCTAACAATTTTTGAAAAGGTATAAATTAGTGTTTTGTTTAAATAAAGAGGGTGCATAGAACTTCAACTTCTGTTTCCTTGGAATGAATTTTAAATAATCACAGGAGAGTTGAGTATTGTGAAAAAAAATAACACAGATTTCTTCCATGTTTTCTGATCACCCATCATACTGAACTTCAATTATACCTTCCCCTGGTGTCCCAGCAACGTAATTCATGCAAAAGTTACCCCATGAGAAGAGTTGGAGGCCTCATGTTCAGGTCTGTGTAATTGGGTTGGAGGCTATCTCACTGGAAGAAGAATGCATGAAAAGCGAGATGGGGTGAAGCAATTTTACTCTGCTATCTTCTCCTTAGCATGTAGGATGCACAGTACACTCCTCCTCTCTGTGATATCTGTGCTACTTCCCTGAGGACACAGCCATTAATATGCCAGCCATGAAGAGAAGTCTCCTGCTTTGGGAGTGCCTTGGCAACGAGTTGTCAAGAACAAAGATTTAGCTTATTGGAACTAACATGCAAATTGTCATCTGTCTTTAAAGAAAAGTCATTTCAACTCCACAGAGGTGGTCATACTTGACACTGAAATCACCCAGGCAACCACGATTCCATGGATTTCTCATCACATACAGTAATTATTTTCAGGGTATGATACATCATAGTGAATAAGCTTTTAACATTTTGATCAGTATAACTGTTAAACAGAGAATTGTTCATGCTTTGTGTTATCTCTTATAGACACAAACCACTTGTTTGTGGCTAACTGTGATGGTGAATAATCTATTAAAGGAAAATATACGTAGTAAGTGTTGCTTTATTTACCTTACAATTCTCTTACGAGTCTGCTCTCAGTTAAAAACAAAGATATAAGATGTAGATTGAGACCCAGAATTACTTCCTTTCCCACCATCATCTGCTCATCTGGTATAGAAACAGATTCTCAACTGCAGGGATTTAGGAAATTAACAGTCTTTGATAATCTTAAATTTTTAAGCTTCGCTCATGCTGCAAATAACTGTACACCAGTGAGCAGTCTAACTCAGTGGGAGAATTTAAGGCTTTTCCTCCTCTTGCACCAGGTGGTCATCTGAAAGGTAACCACTACAGCCCAAGTTTCTGTAGACATTGAAGACAGCTGGCAAACTAGGCCTCAGGGCTGCTTTTGAAGCAGTGAAGGTGTAAACTTATGCTGTCATTTTATAAAGACAAAAGCAGATTCCTATAGAAGATAATTATTGTCATGTCTGTAGAAATGATTCTCGGAATCTAAAATTCACCTGAGAAATTAAATGCATCAAATGTATCTTGAGTTATGAAACAATAAAAAACATATTTCATTTTTCAAAATTCTTTTTCTTTAACACTAAGATGCTAATGACTTCTCAATCTATTATTTTTGATAGACATTCTAATTTGTATGAGCTTTTCAAGTTTCAGACAGTTAAATCCAGACATTCTCAGCTCAGTGGAGATCTGCTGAGTAAAGTCTATGGAATGTGATATCTTCTGCAAGCTAGTCTTTGGGGTCAGGCTTTTTTTACCTATACGTAGGACTCTGCTGTAATTTAAGATGTTCTATGATTTATGAAATATTTGCAGTTAGTGGCAGCTAGGCACATGGAACCATTTCTGAGTAGCAGTTAAAAGTGAGATAGACAGCACTTGAAGAACTTTCAGATAGCTCTGGATATGTGAAAATATAAACCCAAATCTGTACTGACCCTAAGAGGAGCTACATACAGACAACTGTACATGGATTTTTAAATCTGTAGTTAAGTTTCATGACAGATGGCTCATACAAGCTGAATGAGTAAGATAAAAGCAGTTAATTAGTTGACTATTAATTAATCTGACTACTCTACAGAGAACTGTCCTTACTTTCTTAGATTGTCTTCTGTCAATCTTCACCACATCTATGTTCTGTGCAGAGACAGAGCAGCAGACAAAAATATTCTTTCACCTTTTTCCCTTTTCTGTCCAAAGCAGGATGTAAGTAAAACTCAGACTCTGAGAAAGTTCATGCTGAATTTTGGAGCAGGCTGAAGAAAATGAGAATCTAGATGTCACCCCTGTTTTCTAGCCCCTCATCCATAAATCAGAGATTCTCATCATTTCATTTTTCTGCCAATTTCATAAACTTTGTGAGGCCATCTTTGTTTTACACTATGTATCTGTGCAATATTAAGTCAGCAGAGTCCCATCAGCTATTGTAATCCTTCCTCCTCATTACTTCCTTGTTCTGCAAATGAATAAGCCCTCAAATTCTGCTATCTCCAAAGAGAGCTGCTCTTCATGCTTTGACATACAGAATCTTTGAATTCCTCCTTTTTTTTTTTTCAGGTTTATGAAATTGCTAATTCCTTCATGGTGAATGCTGTCTCTTCTCAGACCAAACAGCAGACTTTAAAAGGCAGTTCCCTTTTGCCCAAAAGATTAGTCCAAACAACTGAAACTCCCTTCTCATTTCCACATCAGTGACTCCCTTTTTAATTCACCTTTTGGCTCATCATCTTTTTTCGGGTACACTTTTGGCAGCTGACCACATGAAGCTGTTGGTACCATATCATTCCAAAGAGCAGCTGTCTTTTTGTGCCAGCTTTTCCACAGGTCTGTGTTTCTAACACATGCAGTAGAATGAGGTACATTCATATTTCAAACTACATTGCAGTTTTGATCATGCTGACAGAAAGATTAACTTGTTGCTGCAGTGCTGTGATACGACAAACAGAATCTATAGTTGGCAGGAGCAGTACAGTCCTTATTGGGTTTATTATAGGAAAGTATTTCTAGATTATGTTAAAAATTAGGAAAGGAAAGCAAGTAAGATGGCATGGAACTTTCACACTAACTTTCCTGGCATCTCATTGTGTTAGTAATGTCTCAGTTATTAAACAGGATTCAGTATAAAACCAGATCTTAAGTTATTTCTCCAGGTCACAGCTGGGGCAGCCACTTAAAGAAGACATGGTTAATTGTGCCTTCCAACTTTATCTGAGATCATAACAGGTGTTATCTGTTCACTTGTATTAGTACAGCAATGAACTGCTTGTTGTTCTGTGAAGAATTCTACAAACCTCAGAAATAGCTATCAGCCTATTTAATTAGTTAATGGAAGCTGACCGTGCTTTTTCCTAAACCAAGCAATAATAAGAGCAACATTTTTGCACTTTGTAGCTTATGCACACAGCAGAAATGAAATAGCTGGGTACATCAATTTTTCTGTATACTTCTTAACTCGTAGTAAGGATATATTCCTTTGAAAAAAATAAGCGAAGACGATGCTCACATTTGTTTCAGATGTATAAACTCTAAAATTATTAAAATATTCCCAGCTAGAAGATCAGAGGAAAATAAAAATCAAATCCAGAGGGAAAAAAATAGATTTCAGGACAATAAAGATAAGTATAACATGACCAGTTACAACAGGAATTGAAAAAAAGAAAAGGCATAAAAACCATAAGCTGAATCCCCTGTATTGGCTGTATAGTGGGACTTCTTGATGGTTTAAAATAGCAATGCCAACTATGTTGGAAATTGGCTTTATTTCCAACTCACTTAATTAACGATGAACCTGGGGCCTTTAAAAATAACCCATCATTGATATTCAAGATAAAACTGTGAATGCCAGCAACAAAATATTTACATAGATAACAGTTCAGAGCTTCAGTCTTCTGTAATCAGGCTTCACTTACTAAGGTATTCTTACAGATGTCAATATAATGGACCACCTAGGGTTAATGAACCATCAGTGAAAAGGAATTCATTTGGATAACAGAAACACAAATATTTACTCTGATTTGTAATTTTAGGGTTCTATCTTCTTCTAGACAGAAATGGAATGGTAAAAGTTCATGAAGAAATTAACAGAAATATAATTAAATTCTTAGACTTTCCCATAATACCAACATAACCAGGAACAAAACTTATCTTAAGATCAAATTTATTTTAAGAAATATGGTTTCACTGAGCAGAGTGAATTGACAGTTTGTACCAAATGGGGATCTTAGCTACCCTAAGAGATAGTCAAGTTGCTTCACACTAGTAGCTATTGTCTTTTGGACCCATTTTCAGAGGATCTTATTGAAGTAAGAATCTGGTTCTAAACATTCAACCTCAAATAACACAGCCATCTTATGTGCTTTTCCATTTTATATTCAGGTAAAGAGCGCAGACATCATCAGGGAGTTCCCTACATCAAACTCACAATAAAAAACATGAAACTCTCTTTTATTTGTGATTGACAGAATTTAATGCATAGTGTCTGCTGCGATAAAATTGGAAGGAAGGAAGCCTTCTCATCAAAAGGCAATACAGAGCATGAAGGATGAATTCTGTCTGAGTGGCATCAGAGGGAAAACTCCCAATAGCTTCAGAAAGGGTAGGATTTCACCCTGGAGTGTCATTAGGGAGTGAGAGAAAAGTGATGGAGAGCATGCTACAACTTATGAGGCAGGAGATTGCCCCACAGGTAACTTCTGCTCTCCTTCAGGTTCTGTGCTTCTGTGGTTCACACAGTGAAATCTCTGATCACTCAAGATATTTATTTTAGAACTGGTTTTAGATGCAGTCACAGGTTGATAATACTTCAGAAGACAAAGCTGCTAATACTCAAATACTGAATGTAGCATGTGGGAACTATGCTTTTGCACATACAAAGTCATACAGAGATATTTTTCAAGGAATCAATGTGCCCATCAATTCAAGAACATGCATTTTCTATCCTTTCCCCCTCCCTCCCAAGGATCTATTTAACACTGAAGCTGTTAAAACTCTTAACCTTCTTTCCCACACTCCCCTAGAGTTTTCTTCATATTTGAATATCCATGACTACTGTTCTTACTCTTGGTTTAACCACATTAACAAATAGCTTATAAAGTCTGAACTTGGCATTTTTACAAACATGTTTTCTTGTGACATTTCCTCTCACTGTCTTAGAGTAATTCCACTTCTTATTTAAACTGCTGGTCATGTTGGCAGTGATATACCACCTCCTGCCAATGTGTAACAGCCTGTATCCTGGTTATCACAGAAACACAACTCCAGAAACAGCCATTTCTCCTGAATTTATCAAATCTGCTAAAAATTATGTAGCATACATCCCATTAAATCTTCAAGATTTCAGCCACTGACACATGAGAAATCATTAGCTCCTGTTCTAAATTGATAGTAAAAGGATGGTGGATGGTTAATAAGCTATCTTTTTAAACATGTTAAGGATATTTAAACTGCAGTTAATGGAGTGCTAGCTCTCCTGACAGTCAGATGGTGAGCTATGTAGCTTAATACCATCTTACTATTGCCTCTGAAATGTGTATTACTTGTCAGTGAAGAAACCGTAATATATTGACATATTAAACACAAAAAAATCATTACTCCCATTAATATTGATTTACATGTGCACTCTTAATATCAGAATGTAACCTTAAAAACTGTCATATCTATTGCGACATTCTGATAGAAGTTGAAAAATTTTATCAAAATCATCATATTTTCTTGACAAAACCGGCTTCACTGCCAAGACTTGTTAGCATTATCTTTAAAGTTTTCACATTAAATTGTCTGCCAGCAGCTTGGGTATCCAGTATATTAATAATATTCATGGGTATTTTTTCCATTCTTTCATCACTCTATAAGAAGTACATTTTTCATCACTTCAGTTAAAGCTATGAGCTATTACAAAAGTATACAAAAAACAAAGAAAATATATATATAAATATATAAATATAAATATATAAATATATAATAATAAATAATTAAATAATAATAAAATAATAATAAATAAATAAATAATATAATTAATAAATAAATAATAATAATAAATAATAAATAATAAATATAAATATAATAATAATATATAAAAAATATAATAAAATAAAATATAAAATAATATATATAAATAAAATATAAAATAAAATATAATAAAATAAAATATAAAAAAATAATAAATAATAATAAATAATAAATAAATAATAATAATAAATAAATAAATAATAAAAAATAAATATATAAATATAAATATATAAATATATATACAAAAAACTTTGGCAGGGGGGCTGGACTGAATGATCTCAGGAAGACCCTTCCAGCCCCTACAGTTCTGCGATTCTGTGGTTCTGTGAAATATGGGTAGTCTTGGTCCATGCAACTCACATCCAGTTAGCACAAATATATCTACACAGAGAAGATAATAAATGTGACTTCTTTTCCTCATTGTCACAAAAAGACCAGGCCTTCTTCACTTCGATGCACAAAGTGGTGAAGGAGATTACTAGTTACAAGGAAGTTGGATTTTATAGTGAGGCTAAAATTTCTGCATATTCTAGTTAATGTTTGACGTGACTGGTGTACGTAAAAGAAAAATTGTGAGTGCTTCCAAGACTTTTAAAAGAATGCCAACCAGTAAATATAGTAACTTCAGAATGGGACATGGTTGGTCTCTTTTACAGGATTGGGCCACATATTGTACTTGAGGTAGAGGAACCTACCTGCTCAAGGTCAGCACTGTAGATACGAATCTCAACAAGTAGTTAGACTGCAGCTTAACTTTTTGCATATACCTGAATGAAAATGTACTGCAATGAAGACTTTTTTTTTTTTTCCCCTGAAAATACATTCTGAAACTCAGGAACAAGAGCTGACTTTCAAGACACCATTTTCTGGAAAATACCAGATTCTACTTTTTTCCTGCTCCCCACCCTCCCAGCCCCCACACATTTCATCCCATCTCCATAGCTTTGTAGAAGGTGTTTCTGTTCTCCTTCAGGTGCTTTATCAGCAGACAAGTTTACTATCAAATTTATTTTTCCCAAAACTCCTAGTTACTGTTCTACAAATGCAAGTGATCCAGTACAGGAACAACCCTTGAGACATTTCACTCAAACCTGTTAAACTGTACTGTCCGTCCCCAATTCAGAACAGACATGAGTCCTGTTCTCTGTATCTGTCAGGACAAACACCAAGCTGAAACCCTTTGCCTAATTAATAACCTCACCAGGTTGTGTCTGCAAAATGGAGAATCATCTTTTCTTTTACCAACAAAAATTATGAGGCATTATGGAGAAACATGTTATGGCTGGCTGTGAAAAGCTTAAACTGTGGGATAAAGAGCTGTGTGCTGCAGTGGGCTGCTGAGCCTAGTCTTCCAGAAAGTCAACTACACAGATGTTAAATCACTGAAGGATGCTCAGTTTGCAGGATACATAGCCTTGTTCCTGACACTCTCCACTGAATTTAATAAATGCCATCCTTTCCGTATTTCTCAAAGTACAAAAAAAGATCTGAGTAGCAGAGCCCATTATCACTCCATATGGTGAAGCAAAACAAGATGGACAGGATCCAAAATGCAGAGAAGACACTTTGCTTTGTTCTCTTCCACCAGCTGCAACAAAGAGGAAGCAAGGTAAAAAATATGAGGGGAAGAGGAAGGTAATTTGTCAGGATGTAGAAAAAAGATATGTTTGGCCTATGTTATTAACTGGCTTTCAATACTGAACTTTCAGTTTTAATACAACTTTCAGCTGCTAAATAATGCTAACTCTGCTGCCTGGCCAATTCAAGTCATGGCAGTAAAACAATTTCCCTCTCTCCTGGTAAAGACAAGTCATGTGATGGCAAATCTAGATTGCTGTGTCTGCTACCAAGCAAGATCTGAGTTTTTATTTTGCATAAAACTTTTCTACCACATCTATCACTCTCAAATTTCATTTTTTAGATGAATTTTGATGAATTTGCACAGTGTGCTTCCCAAAGAAAATCTTACGCAGCTATAAGCAATGAACAACATTTTAATTTCTGGACAAGATCAGGAATTGGATATCACTGAATCATAGAATGGGTTGGATTGTGTGGGTCCTTAAAGATTATCTACTTCCAGCTCCTCTGTCATGGGAAGATTTGCCAACTTCTAAATCATGCGATGGCTAAGGCTGCCCAGGGCCCCATCCAGCCTGGGCTTGAGCACTTCCAGGGATAGGTCATCCACAGCTTCACTGAGAAAAGTCGTCTAAAGAAGCAGTGAGACTCACTAAAAAAATTTCCCAGTGAGACTTTTATTTGAGTCTGATTCTTTTTCTATTTTATTTTAACCAGTAGGTGGAAGCTGTATTGACACATGCAAAAAAATATTTATATATCCTTACTGAAGGGTGCTAGAACTCCACAAGCAGCCAGAAGCAAGCAAACAAGAAGTCATACTGAAATTCAGAGAAGCTTTGTCTGGGCAACTGCTGGAGCACTGAATGAGAACAAGTGACTGATGGAGACATGATCACCTTTTTCAAGATACAAAATTCACATTACCCAACATCTAAGATGAGCTCTAAAGATGCTGGCAATAGATGAATTGATTATTAAAGTTCCAGGATTGTATCCCTGTTCTGGGTCTTTATTTTTATTTACTTGGTTTGGTGCTATATTTTGTCTTTTGTTGTTTTATTTAAAATGAAAACATTAGAAAATTAGAATTTGGTAACTCCAGCATATGCACAGAACTGATCATTGTAAATAAAGAACTTTGTGCTTCTTGGTCCAGATTCCCATGATGTGTTGAAAAGTCTTTGTCTTCTTATTTCAATAAGTGAAAAAAGGAATCACTTTCTATCATCATTCATGCTAATTATTTTTCATAAGTCGATGTCCAAAGGTTTTTAAGTCTTTGTGCATACCATTATTCACATGTTACAGATGATTGAAGAGCAACCAGTCACGTGTGCCCCTCAAGTCCTAAGTTATACAGAAAATGCATCCAGCACAGGCAAGCATCATGAGTGTACAGCTTTAACTGTGTGATTGGATCTAAATTAATCTCCCTAATCTCCTTACTGAGCTCCTCAGCATCCTCTCAGGCACACACTGTGTAATCCAGACTCAACCAGTCCCATGGTGTATCATGCTGTGATTGACTGAGGTTTTTGTGTATTCATCAAGTCTTACCTGTTGAATGTGAGCTTAAAGAGGGGTAAAGAAAAAGTAAATAAGTCATAAATAACATTCCCAGTGCTCAGGGAAATGCTGGCCCTTTAATGATCCAGCAGCTGGAACAAATGGTTGCTCACGCATAACGTACATATTGCAGTTGTCATAGAAACGCACTTAGCAACAAAGAATCCTTGACCTTTTCCCCATCTGTTTTGAATCTTCACAAAGGCACATTAATACCTATATATTGATTTTTCCTTTTTTTTTTTTCCTTCTTTTTTTCTTCCTTTCCCAAGAGGGAAATGTCACATATTGTGTGGTTCCCAGACACCAGCAGAAGCCTTCCAGCCTTTCTGCTGATGTGCTGCACAGATGCACTGATGCAGCATCTCCTTGCACCTGCTTGGAGTTGGGCACCAGCTATTCCCTGGAAAAAAGACAGCTGCAAATTAAGGCATACAACTGGCAGCTCAACCTCAACCAGTAAACTTGGAAAAACAACTTGTTACAATCTAAGAGAAGCTAGGGAAGCTCAGACTCTTTGTTTTTTAACATTACCATCCAGTGAATGTACGCAGTCCGTAATGAAATCAGAATTATATCAGAATAACCCCCTTAAAAGAGATGCAGACCATCCAGGAGTAAAACTACGTCATCAGTGTCTGAACAGTGTATAGCAGCAACACTGTGAGATGGTAACAACCCTGTTACAAACAGCATGGCTAAATTCCAAAAAGATACAGAAATGGACAAACTTAATTCAGGATCTGAGTAATGCTGAAATCACTGCGTGTTAGAAAGACACGGCACTTAGCAGATGTAATCAGATTAGCCATCAGATTTGCCTGGAGAGCACTAGTTTTCACTGTAGTCACCACCATTACCTGTGCCTTGTCACCAGTGATGAACAAAAGCTTGAATACAGCACTCATAAAGAACTGCATCAGCGGTGGTAACTCCCTGTTTCATAGCTACTATAGCAGCATTGTTGCTAGGAAGAAGTCGCTCACGTAGTCCATCTTTCATCAGCCCTGGAAGTCAGAAGACATCAAAGCCAAACCACATGGTGGGTGTGGTAGGATTGTCCAGACAAGACTGGCAAAGTGCTCCACGGTCTTCAAATTGGTAACAGGCCTAGCTCAGCTGCTGCAAGAGAAAGGATCCCATAGTCTGTATTTGTAGGCTATCATAGGATGCACGTGTGGTGGAGTTCTCATAAACACAATTTACTTTTTCTCTCTGAAAAACAAGCAGATCAGGGGAAAGAACTGTGGGGCTGTGTAGAGAAGTGATAGATTTATAGAGCTGTAGATTACTGGTTTTTACAGGAGCTGGACTGTGTTCTGCATGTTTTCAATGATTTTCATTGTTAAGTGGAGAATTTGGGACTGTAGTTTAGATTCTCCTTTAAAATTAGTCATGTCTTTGTGTCTATAATCCACACCTAGATATTTACCTAGGGAAGCTCCTTCTGAAGAATGTGGTGCTCACAAAAAACTTGAAATGTGTTTTGCATAGGACTATCTTTATTACCATTTCTTTTGGCAATACATGTTGGAGCCCCATGAAATTAATAATTTCTCAAAGAGTGCAAAAAATACCATACTGAAGGTACCATGTAAACCTATGTCCTTGATAGAGACTTCTTCTTGGAAATGTGAATGAAGGTAAAATGCCTGTACATTTTCAGGAAAAAAAAAAAAAAAAAAAAAAAAAGATAAGGATTATAATTCATCCAGACTGAAATATTTGTACTTGAAAATCAATTTTTCTGGTATGTCATGATGCTCGATTTGGTCATATTAATGAGCTCAAGTCAGTTCTCTTATTACTATTTATGTGGCCAGGATGCTGTACAGTGCGTTGAAATACTCAGAGAGGATGCAAACAACAAGTATGGGCTGTGGTGGTGAAGCACATCATGCAGCTCAGACAGCATGTCACCCTCCTGAACAAGCCCTGGGGAACTGGCAAACAGTTCTCATGAAACTGGGATTTCTCCAAATGAAAGTTGCTGCTCTTCATAACAGTTCAATGTACAGTTTTCTGTGCAGCTAGCACAAGTGATTGTGCCCAGCTTTATATCTGAAGAGAATTGAGTTGAATTTTCCAAGACCTGTTGTGGGGCTTGGATCCAACATTTACAGGATACCACATGGATTTTGGCAGTTCTTCAGGTCTACAGCGTTGTTAACTTGCTGGTGTTTAAGCTGTTGACATAAAAGACAGTCAAAGCAATTCCAGATACTTCTGTTGATAGGAATTAAATAGAAGCCCTCAGTGTAAAAATCATTGAGCTGCATCTTGATTTTGGAATGGTTATATTTTAAACACCATTAAACTTGACAGAAATCGCAGTGCAAATTCTCACATAAACCTTTCAGTAAACTTCAAATGCAGAGGCAAATACTACTTCAAGGTGGGTGGGGTGGACATAACAGCACAGTTTCAGAGAGGCTGTCTCACAGTTAATAAAGTCATCCAGCTGGAAAGACATCATTTTTCAAGAAGTGATCCTCCTTTGTAATTTCTTCATTAAAAAGCAGGGAGGGGACTACTACAAAGAATCTAAGTAAGCCTGAGAAAATAAAACACAGCACCCCAGTAAGAAAACAGCTGTACATAGCATCAGACCAAACAGAGAATGGTAAAATGATTTCCCCTCCATTACAGAGAAATAGTTTATTCATCCTGGTTGCTCTTCTTAATTTTACACTGCTGACATTGCAAAGCATAGGAAAATGGAGAAAGATAAGAAATCTTCCAAAATCAGGTTATACCCTCAAACACTTTTCTCTAAAGGCTTTCATCCCACCCAGTGCTTTAGGAACCTCTGCTGAATCTTCCATGTTGTACCATGAAGCTTCCTCCAGCAGTTTTCAGAAGGAATACCTGTTATTTATTTATTTTCCTTTCTAAGCTAGAGAGAATTATCACAGTTCAATTTCATCTCACCAAGCTTGAGGGGGATGGACTAGATAATTTACAGAGGTCCTTTCCAACTCCTATGATTCTGTCATTCTGTGAAATTTCAGAAAGGGAATCATTGTGGCAGACACTCCCAGGAAAAGCTGTACTTTCCCAAACAAGAGAGAAAATGTGCATTATCACACAGATTGTTCCTGTCATTTGCCCTCCTGCATGCCTTCTGCTGAGTATTTCAGTTGGAGGCTGTGGACTTACTGGGTTTTGGGACATAGAGTGGAGCTTCTGCCACCCTATACCAGAGAGACAGTTTGCCCTGGCCCCATCCTTAGCCAAGTTGTCCCATTTAGGGCGCACCCATACAAATCACAGTCAGAATTGAAATTCAGTCAGGACAGAGAGCAAGCCACAGGTTGTTCAAGTTCAGTTATAGGTCAGGAAAGTGATTTTCATGTTTCTGTTTCTCCAGCTTTAATCCTTCCTCTAAACACCTTATGAGTAACCAGTTCAGTGTGCTCCATTTTAACCAGTTATCAAAGTTTCTTCAGTTCCTTCATTTGTTGCTCCTCTGATCCTCTCCCAGACTGTCCTTATTATCATCATTTGTCTTTAATCAAATAACCTGATGACTTTCTTCCTACTGCAAATGAGGTCTGTTCAGAAAGAAAGGTTTCTTATTTTATTATGTTGTTGACGTGAATTCACCATCAAAGGAAACATTCAAGATACAGCTCAGTGGGTAAAGTGATGTATACTGTCTTTTGAGATAGGAGAGGTGGGTTCCTTCTGCATTTCATGGAAGGTGGACATACCATCACATCTGACTACTGCGCTGTGACTCTGACTAAGCTACAGGTCCAAACTTCCAGAGTCAGTCCAGAGGATAAGACAGCCTTTCTCTTGCAAAACCATAGTGCCAGGCCCCATGCCAATTTGCAGACTGTGGAGCACATTGCCAGTCAGTCCCATCACATAGTCCAGATTTGGCATCTTCTGAATTCCATCTTTTTGGATCAACGAAAGGAGGACTGCATGGGCAACATTTTCTTAGCCATGGCACCATCATAGCAGCTGCAAAACTGTGGGTCAGTTCTGCTGGTGCAGCTGCACAGCTTGCAGCTCTCATTCATTGTTGGTAAAAATGCATTGTTAATGATGGTGACTATGATGAAAAACAGTGTTTTGCAGCTGAAAATTTGCTCTATCAAACACTGTTATTGTGATCTTTGTATTTGTTTCAGTTTCCACGGAAATAAACAGGAGACATTACTTTCGGAGCAATCTACTAACTTGGAAAAAGAGGGCAATGGAAAGAGAATATCTGTAGCATGGTCAGTGAGTTCAGTCTCTGTGCAAAGCTGAAAACAAGACTAGTGTTTAGATAGAAGTGACTCACATCTCCAGTCCACTACCGCAGGCACTATTCAACTGCTCAGCCTATCAACTCTGCACTCTCTATGGAGTAGCTTTACCTTGAAGCAAAGACCTTTCTATCATTCACCAAGATTCAGTCCAGATTTGAATAGGGCAAGATAATTTATTCATTTGAAATTGCAGTGTCAAATAAAATTGCATTTAAAATATTTGACGTAATCCTCAAGGCATGAAATGCAGGCCTTGGTCCTAGAGCTCTTGTGTGTTTCTGAAGGCTTGTGAGGGTATGGGGAAAAATAACATCTTTTTAAAACCAATTGGTAGAAATGTAAAAATAGTCCTGCTTTCTGACACGCAAGCTCTTCAGTTTGAAAGAGAAGCAGCAACTGTCAGTGTTAAATTCAGGTTGAGAACAATGAACTTGATATGGTAATTAGTTAAATCGATCAAGAGAAAAAGTTGCTGGTATCTGTAAAGCAAAAATAAGCATTCACAGGGAAAAAAGGTGATGAGATTATTATCTCCTATGGGGAGAGCAAAGCTAGGGGATTTGTCACCTCTGGGATAGGTAGAGGCATTAAGGGAGGGAAGAGGAATTTCTAACACACCTTAAGCCTCTATCTCTCCTGAATCCATGTTTAAACCAGCACAGTTATGAATTCTAGTTCACAACTCATCTTCGGAGGGTTCAGTGATATGTTTTGGGTTTGGGGTTGTTTTTCTTTTTGGAAGGAAAGGGATTTAGATTAGTACTGAATCTCTTAGGGAAGCTAAAAGACCACACTTTGGATAGTTACTCACTATGACAACTTCTCTAGCTGATAACCGGGGGTTTCTGGCCCTTATTATCCTTAGAAGTGCTAGCTGGTGCACAGCAGTGGTCTACTTCTGCATGCACAGTTGCTGGGAGAAGATATTTTGAATGGCAGGATGTACATGACATCCAAAAACTATCCAAGTATAATACATACAAAACCCACACATTTTGAAGTCTGTTTTGTGGATAGAACTTATCATGATGGCAGTGAAAATATTATGGCAAACTTTATTTGCAGGCTTTGGGAACAGCCTGGTTTCATCAGGAGCATGTGACTTCACAAAATGAATTTACTTCTTTTGATGAGCTTTGTAACCATGCAAAAGTTTTGGAAAGGCTACCAAAAAAAAAAAAAAATAATAATAATAAATCAAAAAGCATAAAAACCGTTGTGCAAAAAAGGCAGTTATCACACTAAGCACAATGAAGCAGATAATATAACGTTGTTGATCTTAAGAAGTGATTCACACTGTGTGTACTATAAACACAGGCAAACACATATGGGCGTACATAAGATTTTGTCACATTTATGACTGCCATCAAGTGGCTCTGAGAGGCAAATGCAATCGAGTCAAAACTGCAGGCACTCCTCCAGCTCAAACAGATGAGATGAACAACTATCATTATCAAATAAAACTGGATAAAGACGGTGGTGTGACTGCTCAGGAAAATAAAAAATAAAAAGAGAAGGATAAAGAGAAGAACAACAGAAGAACCAAAAAACGCACAGTGCCACAGTGTGCTTGAAAACAGAGGCAAGATGATTTGTTTCCAAAATTTACAGTTGTGACTCCTTCCCTCATTTACACTGTACTTCTTCCTATTTACACTTTTAACAAATACAGTACTGCTACTGCTCCTATTTGGAATTCCTGTCCTAGAACATACTTCTTCTGACCAAATACAGCACCATGTGATAAAATAATGGTATTAAACAAGGATGCACCATTTTCCTGTTGGCTCCTAGTCCAAAAACTTGGCCAAGGGGAAATGTCTTGGCATTGTTGACAGACTAGGCCTCAGGAAAGCTTAATTTTTCAGTCAGGGTCGGAACATTTTGTTTGGACTGAGGAAAAAGGCTGAACTGCAACATTCAGAAAAGATCTCACATTTGTAGGAAATTCAAAATGGCTACAGAATGATGCAGTCCCATAGTCCCATAATGAAATCTCCTCAGTCATGGTGTTTCCAAGTGGAAAATGGATTTAAAGTCCATGTCTTGGTGTGGGTCTTCAATACTTTAAAGCTTCATTAATCCTTGTTTCAGATCTCTAACTATCCTACTGGACCTGGTCCTGCCCTTCTTGTGGCAGATGCTGTGCTAGGTATTACTAACAGGCTAGATAATTATACCAGAACTTGTGGTGTAGACTCTTAGGCCTGGATCTTCATTTCTGCTAGCCTATCCTTGTCTAGCTCTCAGCACCATGCAAGATTATCAGGATGGTATCGGCCTTTAACTGATACTTGTGTCAACAGTAAAGCATACAATTGGTCAAGTCTCTCTTCTGGCCATGAATACCAAAGATAACCAAGTTTATATGGTCTATGCTCCCTACACAAGGGCTGGATTTCCTGGATGTAAGCTAGGCTACAGAAGTTGGGTTTGGACTCGATGATCTCTAGGGTTCCTTCCAACCCCTACAATTCTGTGATTCTGTGAAGTTGTAGTCCATTGGCATCTTTCATTGGGGCACCCAGTGTGCTTCACGTGAGAAGGAAACAGCCTTCCCAGGTCTTTCTCACCCTCCAGATAGTGGCTGCACCATGACCTATGTCACAACTGATTATTATTATTATTATTATTAATAATAATAATAATAATAATACATGACAGCAGATTAACATGAGGGCTTCTCTGTCCTATAGTGCTTTCAAAATTGGAAGTTTGTTATAAAACAATTTTACAAGATCTACAAGAGTTGAGAAGCCTTATAATCATGAAACTAAAATAAAGAGTTTTTGGTTTGCATTTTTTATGAAGGAATTAAATAAACTACAGAATTTGACATTCTCCAGAGTTTCTCTGAGCTCTCTTCTTTTTTCTCAGCAGGCAAGAAAACCAAGATATATTAGTCATAATTCCAATTTCACCTCTTCAATTCCACTGACAGTTAGAATTACTCTTATTGACACTAGCACAAAAGGATATCCTGACAGGTCCAAGTAAGCTCACATGTATTAAAAGCAATAAATAATTGTTATGATCCCAGAGAAGCAACATCTACTACTCTATTTGTTTTGTGTATGACTTCAGAGATTAGGGGACCATGCTACTTAATTGCTCAGAGGGACACTAATCTTGTAAAGCTCTTTCCTAGCAGAAGCTATCAAAAAGGATGACTCTTTAATGAAATTTTAGTTGTTAAAATCTCTGTTTTGCTGGGAAGTTACTATGTCCAGAAAGAATCACCTAAACCATTTTTAGAAGAATAATCTGATCACATTTCCAAGGTTTGAAAAATTGAGATAAGATAGAACTGAGCACTTAGTTCAGTCTTTTCTATATGCTTATATGGTGGGGGAAAATTTAGGCTGTTTTTTCTTGATAAGTGTAGTGAATCACTGAAACAGGTTGCACAGACAGGTGGTGGATGCCCCATCCCTGGGGACATTGAAGGCTAGGCTGAACATGGCTCTGAGCAACCTGATCTAGTTATAAATGTCCCTGTTCATTGCAGGAAAGATGGACTGGGTATCTTTTAAAGGTACCCTGCAACACAAAAAAATTTATGGTTTTATGATTCTCTTGGAGACATGCTCAGTAACTGTACATTTTCTGCAAAATGATATGAAGAATGGTTTTTGTCCATGTAAAAAAGGAAATGTGCAAAAATAATTCTTTTTGAGCTTGTTCCGAGATATGACTGCAGGCATATATCCTGGAGAACATGATGCTGAATGAACCTTGGACAATTCATAAGTAGCTGATGCTGTAATATCTAGTTTTGTCCATATTACAGTTTTCCACTTCTTAGAAGTGGCTGTTTGCAGATGATAAGAGGCACAAAAGAACAGAACAATTTATGATAAAGACCCCAAATACTCTTAGTCAACCTTCAGCTGAATGGCCTGTAGAGGTAGCCTGAACTGCCGGAGTGTTAATTTGTTCTGTATAACACAAATTACTATATAACAGTAATGAGGGTAGGTTGAGCAGGTTGCTTTCTGTGTTTCACTTCAAACCTCTTTTTTTATAAAACCTAGAACTGATGCTCATGGTGTTGGAGACATCCCCTCCCAGGCTCCTCCCAGCTCAGTGCAACTCATAACACCTTTGGTCCATCTGTCAAATCCAGACCATAACAAGCATCTGAATGTGTGACCAAATAGGATTTGCTGTGAAAAATGGGGCTCCTGGAGTCCCCTTGTTATTAATAATTATAGTATAACAAAAAGCATAGAGCTAATTGCTGATCCTCTGCTGTAACCTGGCAGATAAATAGAAACAGCTATTTCTTCTCAGGGGTGTGGGTTCACTTTTACATTACAAAAATAATTAAAATGTAATCAAATACTGAGAAGCCACCCAGGAGGTCTGTGCATAATAGCCCGCACATATATTTTGCCTTTTGTACCAAAGAAGCTCACAAAGCACAAAATCTGTTCTACCATCAAGTCTTAATTCCCCCATCACATGTGATGAAGGAGCAGCTGGACCAGGGCACAGCAGCTCTGGTCTGTCACTAGGGCCCTAACACCACTGCCAGACCTCCAGCTGTGATGCTGTCTTGAACTGTCCCTGATTACATTCCATCAGCTCTGCAGAAAAATCTTCCCTTGTTCATCTGTATCCTGTGCATGACTACATTTTGTTTTCAGATTTGAAGTTCAGAGAAGGGGTTTTGGTATGAGTATGCCTGTCGGTCTGTCTGATGCTGAACACTGCTACAGCTGCCTTAACTCAGTAAGTCCAAGCATGGAATGGACACGATGAAGACCTGGGATTGCTGTCTGAGTCTTGCAAAGGGAAACTCCCTGCTATGAGTCCAGCATCATGCTGCTGCTCAGGAAATCACAGGAGCTTGCACGTTCCCCAAGTACATTTCTCCCTCTCCCAGATCACTTCAGCACTACCTGCTGTTTCTATGCAGCTGTCAGAGATGCCTTCCCAGCATCTAAAATAAACCAAAAGATTGCTGCAGCTCTAACAAAAGCACAAAACCACTGCTCTAGACACACAGGCCAATAAATCTTCTTGTGACTTTTTTTTCTTTTTTTAATTACTCTTTTAATCTCGGAAGTAATTTGAAGAGGGAATAACTGAGACAAAATTCCACTCACACACATACTTACTTTCTCTCTCTGTAACCAATTTGTAGCTTCCTTTCACTCCAGGGTGAAACTGTACTGAAACTCTCATCACTTGTGTGCACCTGTGGATGAAGTCAAAAATCCCCTGCAACCATGGCAATGTATTCACTATGTTACAGGATGAAGTTCTTCATTATTTTAACTGTGAAACATTAGCATTTATTCACATACCAGGCTTAAATAAAGAAAGGAACTAAAAAGAACATAACTTAAAATTATAGTCACTGTAATGAGAAAGTGAAAAGATTTTCACAGTCCTCATTTTGAATGTCCCATTCTAAGCTTGATATAATAGGGAAAAATTTATACAAACTCAGCCAAAGATCAGGGTACATAGGTTAAATTTAACAGACTTTAAAGGAGTTGTTACTTTATCCCATTCTGTTGGACCTTTGGTATTCTATTAAATGTGTCTTCTGTATATTATGCTGATCCCAACCTCATTCTTAGGCACTTAAGGCATTCTTAAGAGTCTCTAAAGTTGCATATTGCAGAGAGAGAAAAAAAAAAAAAAGGTACAAGATAACATTAATGTCCAAGGCTCCTGGATTACAGGACCAAGATCTGTTCAGTAACTGAATCATATTTAGGGCAACAAGGATTTGAAGGGCTTGGGGGATATGCCCCCAAGAGCTGACTGAAGGATCTGAGGCTATTTAGTCTGGAGAAGAGGAGGCAGAGGGGAGACATTATTGCTCTCTTCAAATACCTGAAAGGTGACTGCAGTGAGAGCGGGGTTCATCTCTACTCACTGTTGACAGTTGACAGGATGAGGGGAAATGACCTCAAGTTGCACCAGGGAAGTTTCAGGATGTATGTAAGGAAAAACTTCTTTAAAGAAAAGTTTGCTAAGCACCCAGGAGGTGGTTGAGTCACCATCCCTGGATGTATTTAAAAACTGTTAGCATGTTGTGCTTGGGGACTTGATTTAGTGGTGAGTTGTTAGTTAGGATAGTATGGTTAGGTTGTCATTGGACTCAATGATCTTGAAGGTTTTTCCCAACCTGAGCAATTCTATGACTGTTTCTATGATATTTGAATGAAAAATAAATAAAATAAAACAAACTTTCCCCTCCTAAGCCCCTAAAAACACACACACAAACAAGGTAGAGCTCTGAGCAGCATTTTTTCTTCCCATTCTCACCAGTGACATCAATGCTCACGGGGAAGCTTCATCACACACCACCCATCCCTGCATGAAGAATGCATCTCCCACATTTCCTGAGATTATCAGTGGGGTAGAAGGAGTCAGTATAATAAATGAAAGATGTAGTGATGCACCTGACCACTCTTAAAAATTTAAGCCTATTTTACCTCCAGTTCCCAAACATTAGATTGGATTTTCATTTCTTACATCTGGAGCAGAACAGTAGTTCTATCAGCGTGAAATGGATAGAAGAATTGTGGTCAAAGTGGGGATTTTTTTGGTAATCTTTTGACATGGATAACATGTCAACTTTCATGCTTTATTTTTTTTTTTTAATTACTGTCTGGTTGATGATTATTTATAGGAGATAGAGAATGTTTGAAGGCTTCTAGAGTAATTAAGTTTCATCTTTTTAGACTGTTCTTTGCATGTAAAGGTAATTGCTTCTAGATGTTATAAATCTTGTGTAAAATTCCTCAAGCAATAAACACAAGCAGTATCTTAGTAATTGTCTATTGACTGCACTTTCCAGTATGAATTAATTTTCAGTTACAAACTTCCTTCCTTACTGTATCAGGCTAAAAGTCTGCATTTTGAACACGTAGACGTTCTCATCTTGTGTGGATTTCTCATCTTGTGTAAATTTGTCTCACATTATGCTGGAAAAAAAATAGAGATTCATTGTGCAACTATCAGACTGAATATCAATGCAGCATGACAATAACAGTATATGTCAAAACTTAGATTTCCTCTGCAAATTCCCAGACAGTAACAAAGACCCATTTGCAACCTTAATTATTTTTATTGCTGCTACATTATGCTCATCTCTACTGCTTCTTTAAAAGTTAATGGCTTGATTAAGAAAGGGATCTAAATTCAATGAAAATTCCACAGCAATCACAATTCCAGTCCATCCCTACAAGACTAATTAGAAGTATTTCAGAGGGATAAGTACCTCAGTTACAGAGTAGGGGGGTAACTAGGTAGTTCTGAGATGAGCCATCACATTCCTTTTTGAAACAGAAATTAGAGAAAATAGAAAGACTTTCACAAGTGTTCACCTGAAGTTAGGTGCCCTGCTTGCTGCTGTCCTCAGAAATGCCACAAGGATCCCACTTGCATTATGAGGTACGAAATGTTTTTCTAATTATAGCAGCCAAGAATGATCTTCAGAAGGCACAGACCACAAAGTCAGATGCGTAGCTCTGTGGGTGAGTTTACAGAGTGTTGCCAATATGAGATTCTAGAGGTATGGCTTCAAATGCAGGAAAATGCCATAATGGACTTCTGCTGTCAGAATAGGTCTCTATGCATCTTTCACAGCCTTGAGGTTCCATACTCCTTTGAAATGACATTGGCTGCTGCAGGACACTGTGCTGAACAAATCTGATTAATGAAAATTGCAGAAAACTATCCATTCTTCACTCCCTCAAGATATTTTCTCCCATATTAGTGTGGTAGATTAGCTCGTGCCTAAGTCCTGAGAATACCAAAGCCAGCATGTGGGAGGTGAAGACACCCAGAAGCAGAAGGCTGATAGAGCTCCAACCCAATTTCACATGTAGATGCTGATGTTAGCAAACAAGTTTTTATGCCACCAGTAGGTTCAAGCACTCTATGCCCTGCATAGTTTCTTTGGACTCCCTTTGCATTCAGTCCCTAAAGGAACTGAAGCAACCTGAATTTACAAAGTTCTTACAGCACTTGGGGAGAAGAGACCTGTGTGGTTTCTTCCCTGGTGCTCATGTGCTCTCCAGGGGGATGTTGACACTCCTGATCTTCTTTATCTTACCAACAGCACCATGGATATATGGTCTTAAATACCCTGCAGTAGCTAAAATGGCCTTGGATATTTATATTCAGCCACCTGAATATCTCTATTGGTGACGCAAAGTCACTAACGCTAAAAATTTAGTAATCTCTGTGACTTTAAAGATGTGTATTTAGTACAAGAAAAGTGGATAGATAAACTCATCACACATAAAAAAAAAATAAAAAATGAAAGAACATGAGTGTCCTTGTAAGTAGTTTCAAGAAGGAGCATATTGAATGCTTGTGGATGTAAAATAAGCAGAAAAACTGAAGATTTCTTTTCATACGCCTCTGTGATCTGCAGGTCTGAAATTTAAAATTTCTGTATTTCTATTTATGAATGTTAATAAGTTCACCAGAGCAGTGTTTCCAAATTCCTGACACCTCTGGAAAAAATACAGGCACCTTTCCAACTTCCATGTGTATAGATAATTGTATATTTGGGCGTTTATTTAACAAGGGGCTTTTTTTTTTTTCTGTTTTCTAATGTTTATTTTAACTGGAATTAAAAGGATAAAAAAATCTTATACTCCTTTCTAAGAGAATCCTGAGAATGGGACAGAAATGAATGCAATATTACTAGCACATAAAATGAAGCTTAAGCATCTTACTTGACCACTGTAACACGTATAACATCATTAGAAAGAATTGTCCTTTTCATTCTTACTTTCCTGTATAAGATTTGTCCATCCGTCTGTGAAAGAAAGTCTTCAGCTAACAGTGCCACCAGATGGGTCCTTCATGGTACTGTATTCCCTGAGTGATATCCCAACAGAAAGAAAAGAAAAAGGAAACCTCAAACTTCAGCATTTCTGCTCATTTTATCCTATCTTTTCATCTGTGCTCTGGAATTCTCACTCCAGCAAGAAACTGAAGTCTTTATAGTATCTTACATTAAAAGGTGAAAAGACCTCAGTTTTACTATCCAGTACAATAATGTAGTGGCTTGCAAATTTCTCACTTGAGGTTAATTGTATCTTCAAAGTGTGTGACCTACATTGGAGGCAGACAGAATAAAACAGTTCTGTATATATTTAATGGATTTATTTAAAAGGATGAGCAAGCAAATGTTCACTTAAAAGCACCTATTAGTGAGCTAATATACTGCATTTTTACTAGGATAATTAAAGACTGAACAATGCAATGGTCAAACTGAGATCACAATTAAAATTAAATCAGTAAATCAATAGTCTCAGGATGATCAAACCACTGCATTAATACAGTACTTAATGGAATTGTATCATGAGGTAGATAGCTGATGAAATTACTGTATGATAGCCTTTGGCATTAGCTGACTTTAACAGAGATGTTTTTCTTATAGTAAGTCTCCACCATGTAACAACAAGCTGTTGATCTAGCAGGTAAAGGAAACAAGTGTCCATGTATGTAGGTCTCATCTCTCGGCTTTTCTTCCTGGGTGAAATATAGCAGACAATAATGGAACCTTGGATTAGACTAAAAAAACCCAGCTCCTCTTGCGTGAATTTAACAGTCCATCCTCAGCTCTCACCACTATTAACACATTGCTGTGGTTATTCTTAATTTCAGCCATCTGTTTTTGCAGTGTAACATAAATTTTTCCTAAGGACTTGAAACAGGGTTGGTGGTATTCACTAGGAACTTCATATTCCTCCAACGTGACATGTATTTATTGTGTCTGAAGCTGGCTCTACCTCTACTCCCATGATCAAGATTTGGTCCAAGACAATTCAATGAGCTCTGTGTGACAGCTATTTCAAGAGAAAATGTCAGCTTCTGCAGTGAGACTATCTCTGATGTAACCGATAGCATTTAAAGCTACTAAAATTCATGTAGGCTCCCCACCCATCTCCCTCCAATACATCCCTATTTTTTGGTGCTTGTTCAGGGTTTGTGCTGGAGATTTTCCTTCGAATATCCCAGTCTAAGGAACATGAAGATGAGAGAACAATTCCCAGCTCGAAGGTGTGCTATGTTACAAAATGACTGTGGTCTCAATGTGTGTCACAGGTCTTTATGCAAGACTGCAGAAGAGATTCTCCTTTATCTACAGTGAGAGAAAAGAAAGTGAGATCCTGTGCATGAAGAAGGAGAAGCTTAATATCACAAGCACTTCAAATGGCTACAGTGGCTATGAAGTGACAAGCAGCAAATCCTAAATTCTGCATGGCATGAATGGGTGGGGAAAAGAGATAATAACTCATGAACTTTCTAAACAAAAATGAAAACAGATTCGAATGCAAGAAGGCTTTGTATTATCATATTAAATAAAATCCATGATAGATAGCTAAGTCACAGGAGGCCAGTAGCAAGCCTTTGCTGTTGTCAAATGATTAATTTCACTAAGAACATCAAAGAGAGGGAACAATGAAAATGGATGAGATGTGTACTTCTTAGGAAGAGACAGCAGTGGAGAGATTTTGTCCACATTAGAACCATAGCCCTATACCCAGAGCTAGCATTACACATTGTATTTCATGGCTTTGGATTCACGTCATCTTGACAAGCAGTAAAACTCACTTTTCTCCAGAGCTGCAATAAATAGGAGATATTGGATTCAGAGAAGGCAGGATAAGTATACCTGTCTGAACTTCCCCCCCCAAAAAAATTGAGATGATGTTTAGGAATCATAATATTCAAGAAGAAGAAAATAAACCCTTAAGGTTTGATTTACAGCTTTCAGCTTTCTCTCAGTCTCTGTAACTGAGAGAGAGAGAGATTTTTATCTTAAAAAGATAATAATCAGATAATAATCAATAATTCTTACATGAATAAGCTGAATTCAACTGTCAGGGCTTAATGAACTGAGGCCAAAGGGCATGGGAGTCTATACCACTTTTTTATAACATTTCTGTGGAAAACCTATTGTTTAGCAGACTCTCCAATTTACTGATGTCTGTAGGAAGGTATAAGTATGATCTAGAAAAACTGGAAGAGGAATGCATTATTTAGGCTGCAGCTTGTCACTGAGTTAGATTTCCTTTCCATGGGCCAGTGAAGGTTGGGACAGCTGCAGCAGAATGACCTGGCAGATGGAAGAAACTTTGAAACCAAATTCTACTTTTTGAGTTTGACTTCTGAAGAGGAGTCAGGAAAAATACAGACTTCACTGAAGAGGATAGAGGAGCGGCAAATTTTATAATGGGAATTTCGGTTGTTGTTTTTTGTTTATTTTCTTGTTTGTTTATTCAGATTTAGATATTCACCAGGAGAGATGGCTGTTACCTGATGTTTTGATCAGCCTCCAGAAGAGTCTGGTGCTAGGGTGAAGCTTCACCAGCCTTGCAGGGTGGAATGTGACTTTACATTCCTTACCAAGCATTGTAATACAGAATATCAGCAAAAAAGATGGAAAAGGCAACACTGAGAGGGAAAAGATTGGTGCCTGCTCTCTATAGAGGACCCCGGAATTAAGCTTTTCAAAGGTACATTTCCTTACTTTGTTCAGACTCACTTCATGTCAGTGCTTGCAAGTGCTTAATGTGGAGTTGACTCTGGTATCTTCACAAGAATTTGACCCATCTTTTCCCATTACTGGATTCTGTCATGGGAATCCAGACTCCCTAATATCTAGGTGGTAGGGTACATCCTGGTGAAAGAGGCTAAAGGCTTAGAAAGAGCCTTCCTCCAGTTTCTATTGCCTTTTTGGAAACAGGTTTTAATCCACAGAAATGATAAATAATCTTAGGGACTTAAGAGTGCATGGATGACACTGGAGTTTCTGGTTATATGAACTGAGGGGTGTGTATTCAAATGATGGATACTTCTTGAGAGTCAAATACTTCTGAAACCAATTTCATGTATGGGAGGTCTGAGACTTCACTTATTCAGTAAAACACACAGCAAATGGCAACTTTAAAACATTTGCTAACAGGGACTCATAGATGTTGAAAAGAATTGATCACAGCCCTCTGCAGGCATGACCTTCTGTTTAACACAGGCCATGGAATTTCACCCACTGTGGTAGAGGAAATTTTTCTTTCTTTCTTCCTAACTGAACACTATTAAGCCCAATAATTTGCTGGTGGCTGAACTATAGCTTATTGTTAAGTAAGACATCCAGTCTCAGCATAAACGCTCTACTGTGAATTTATTACCTTCTTTGGTATGCTTACAGTGTGCTTATACACCTTGACAGAATTCATTCTTTTCCATTTGAATTTATTTGACCTAAACTTCCTGCTATCCAGTTCTATTATGGTTTAGCACATTGGATTGAATAACCCTTAATATCATTTCCCTGGTTAAGATTGTTATGCTCCTACATGGCACCAGGGACTGAAACAAATATTTAAGTGCTAAAATCTTCTGCGTGAGTAGTTTGAGATAGGGTGTTGCCCCATGACCAGATACTCTATAATGAGAATGTCATAACCAGATGCCCTGCCCAATCTGCACCAGCACTTTTGTTCCTGTGCCTGTAAGTAAATCAGTTTAGAGAATTCAACTATAAGAAATCCAATACCATGAAAGACATGGATCAGGCTTTTGCTGGCTTGTTACCCAGAATGAGTTATCACATGGCTACCCAGCATGGGGACAGGAGAAGTAGGTCTGGCAGGCTGAGCTAGGCTGTGATGGACTCAGACTATTAAAGAAATGCTGTCAATTTGCTCTGTCCGTGAAACATGGTGATACAATGCAGTGACTAGTAGATTACAGGAAACATGAAGTCAACACAACCCTGAACCTCATGTCGGGCTTCAAAATGAAGCAAATAACACCAGAGAAAGAAACTAATAACAGCAAGAAAATATCTCACTACTCCCACCAGATATTCCTGAATTAATCTTCAATATTGGCAAGAGTGTTCATCATCATGTCCAGGACTACTGGAGCAAAAAAAGAATGGAAGCAGTGACACTTTATAGATACAGTATGAAAATCAAGATGGGAGGCCGGACCAAGAAGCCTTCTCACAGACAGCATGTCCTGAACAACCAACAGAAAAGGCTCCTATGTTCCAAGTGAACCAGTGTGAGACAGAGTGATGGACCGGCCTGAATAAAAGTGATGCATTTTTCATATTCCTTTGAAATATTATCTTTTCCTCCTTCCTAAATAAAAGGCTAGAATGTTAAATCAGCTAAGTGCTGATAAAAGCTATGCAAATGTTTATATATATATAAAGGCACCATCTATAACACTGACAGTTCAGATAAAGGCTTTAGTTTCAGTTTAAAATACTAGTTTCCAGCATGGAATGTAAATTCAAACATTTACTTTCTTTTATTATTTTTAAAGGACTTTGTATTTTGTACTCTGACAGTTACAAATTGTATATATAATTTACTGAGCTTTTCCCTCCACACAAGCCCAGCCTCCACCATCCTGAGAAGGCTTCCTAATTTTATAGAAATCTGTCTAGAAATTCAAAACTTGAGGGGCACTGGGGAGGAAGATAATAATACTAATACTACTACTACTAATAATAATAATAATAATAATAATAACAGCAACAACAACAATAACAATAATAATTATAAAAAGTAACAGAGAAATGACACAGATTAAAGTAAAATAAATAGCAGGCAGTTGATCAAATTACAAAGTGCTGGAAGTATTAAAAATGAATCCATCATCAGTGCCAAAAAAATGTATGCAATATAAAACATCCCTGCGTTGGTCCTTCCCTTCTAACTTGAGGTCAGTATCTCTCTTTTTTCCCTTTAAAAGTGAATTGCTGCTGGTGTACCACTTGAAACATCTGCCTATCAAGAAAGCAAACCTCCAAACAAGCAATAATGAAGTTAAACACATTTCTTTTGTTTCCTTCTCTGACAACTTTCCCAGCGCCTTCATCCTTTTCCTTTCTCTCTCAGCCTTTCATTCCCTGCCTTTGTACCTCCCTGTTGTGTTCTATCAGCACAACAGTATGTGCAGTGCTGCTCTGCAAAGAAAAATGTAGAAGAAAACAACAAAATCAGCAAAACAAGGTCGTGTTTCCTGTTTTGACCCTGATAATTTCATAGACCTGCTTTACTCCAGAATCACATGCATAGTTGTAACAATACAGCCAAAGGGACAGCAGGGAACTTTGCTAGTTGGCTTCACTGCCAAAGAAAATGTGGCATATAACTACTCCCACAGGAGACATTCAGTCAAATGGTTGACCATGCTCATTCTGCCTGGGGAGAGCAAACTTTAGGATAGATTCAGTTCAATGTGATTGCACTGCCGCTGGGACCTTGCTCAATGCCAAACTGTTGTGTAACGTTTTTTTTCCAGACTTAATGATCTTAAATGATCTTTTAAAACTAAGTCACTAACCTAATTTTGCCTTTACAGACTCTAAATGAGACTAAGAGGAAATTATACGAGAAAAAATGGAAATACAAGAATTTATCTAAAGAGCCAAGACACTGTGTCATTAAAATTTCAGTGAATTAGATAAACTCAATTTTTTACACACTAGAAACGGAAAAAAAATTGTATCTCCTCGAACAACTAAGTAGAAGGCAGGTTAGGAATCTTAACTTTAAATGCCAATTACATATGAAACACCTCTAAACTCACAAGTGTTTATGAAGTTTATGAAAGTAAAACTATGAGTCCAGAGCTCTTTGTGGGTCTGCAGTCATTCTACCACCCTTATATGTTTGAAATGAATGAAAAGCTGAATGCACTTCTTGGCATTTTGGTGTCAGGAATTATTTAAAACTCTCATTCAAAAAAGGCACTCCATTATACTCTCCACAAACCTTTTTTTTTTTTTTTTTTCCAAAACAAACCACTGTTTAAAGAAATAAAACACTCATTCTCATTCATTTTGGACTTTTTTTATTTTACTACTACTTTATTTAACTTCTCTGAAGAACATTAAGAGCTATACAAGTGCAGTTGCACAGAGGTCTAAAGAGCTTCATTACCTTTTGGTAGGGCATTACAGAATGGCTATTGTTTGACTATTTTTTGAGCTTACTCTCTTCCTCCAAGAAATGAGGTTCAACAAGGCCAAGTACAAGGTGTTGCATTTGGGTTGAGGCAAACCCATATACAAGTACAGACTTGGAGAAGAACTAATTGAGGGCTGCCCTGCTGAGAAGGACTTGGGGATCCTGATAGATGAAATCTGGACATGAGTCAGCAGTCTGCTCTTGCAGCCTAGAAGACTAACAATATCCTGGGCTGAATCTACAGCGGGGTGGCCAGCAGGGTGATGGAGGTGAACCTCTTCCTCTACTCTGACCTTGTCAGGCCCCATCTGGAGTACTGTGTCCAGGTATGGGGCCCTTGAAGCAGCAAGGATACCGAGCTATTGGAGTGGGTGTAGAGGAGGGCCACAGAGATGATAAAAGGCTGGAGAGCTCATGTTGTTTGTTTGAATAGAAGACTCTTTGTTGTGGCCTGCCAGTACCTGAAGTCAGCTTATAAGCAGAAGGTGGATTGACGTTTCACATGGTGTGATAATGACAGGACAAGGGAGAATGGCTTTAAACTAAAACAGGAAAAAATTATGTTAGATTTTAGGAAGAAATTCTTTACTCAGAAGATGCTGAAGCATTGGTATTGGCTGCCCAGAGAAGCTGTGGAATGCATGGAGGCATTCAAGACCACTCCGGATGGGATTTTTGGCATCCTGTTGTAGTGTTTGGCAACCCTGCCCACAGCAGAGTGTTGGAATCCTTCCAACCCAAGCCATTTCATTATTCAATAATTACTATAATTTAAAACTTATTTTACTGGAAATGATGAACACCAAAGAGCTGGCTGGACAAAACTATTAGTTGAGAATTATTGATACAGTCTATCCCTACTTTTAGAGTTTCGATGGGCAGTAATGTAGAACAAACAAAATTCCAAGGGAATTCATAAATCATTCATAAATGAATTCAATTCATTTCATAAATTCAATTCAATTCATAAGTAAATTCATAAATAAATATAAATAATAAATTCATATATATAATAATAATATATATAAATATATATTATAATATATTCATATATATATGTTCATATATAAATAATAAATTCAATTCAATTCATAAATATTTTTTTTGTGTCATTGTTATATGATGCTAGTGAGAATAAACAGTAGAATATCTTACCATACAGAAAACGAACACTCAGCTGGCAAACAGATGAAAATGAGAGCAAGCAACTGCATGAACTGCAAACAAACACGACAGGCAGATGCTGCATCTTATAACAGCAAGAGTTCCTTGATGCAGCAAATCTTTCAGTACGTTGCTGAAGTAGGATTAGAAACAGAACCCATTCCTGAAGCTGGGAAGTTTAAAATGGAGGCATCTTATCTAAGTAAGGGGTTTTTGTGTCCTTTTTCTGGGGGTGGGAAAAGCTAAGCTCCTGATGAGCTCATGTCCCCACATCTACCACTGACAAAAGCCTGTGCTTCAGCAGCTCAGAACAGCCTTCCAACAAGTTCACACGTACAAGGTCTTGCAAACACTGCCAGTTTGCATTACCACCAAGAGCCTGCACAGAAGCACCAACAGCATGGAAAAGCCCTCTCAACATATCGTTGTGGAATTTTCACCACACCCTCGTGATGGCCCCACAGTTCTGCCACAGTCTGTGCTATTTTTTTTCAGCACTATTCCCCCTCCTTTCTGTACAGAACTCTTTAATTTAATTATTCCTTCATTTTGCTTTTTCTCCCTCCCAAGCCTCTTGCCTCCCCTGTCAAAGGCTCATCTTGCTGTCACTACTGATCTAATTAGTTCTCACAGAACACCTGTGTTCTCCGTTCAGGGCTGACACTCTTTGTGATGCACCAGCCTTTTGCTCAATTGCCTCAATTAGCTTCCACTGGGCAGCAGGACAGTGGCATTAATATGACATCTGTACAGCACAGGGAATGTTTGCTCCATAATGGACCTTTTCCATCACTTTTCAGAGAGAAAGAGATCATTGTGCCCTTAACTGCATCCCTGTTTCAGCCAGGGGGATCATTCTCTGTCTCCTTGTTTCACATGCAGCCACTCAGCCTCACTGCAGATCTTGAATCTTGGAAAAAAAAATGAGTCCGCTGTGAGAGAGGTGAAATCTCAAACCATCAAGGCTTTGGAAACAGTAATTTACTGGAATGCTTAAAGCCAGAATTGCAAAACTGGGTAGAGCTGTTATAACAGTTGCACCTTGATTGAATGCTGCTCTAATCCCAGCAAAGTGCACCTCTTTGCTTTGTTTGGGCTGGCTTTAAGCTTGAGGGTCTCCCAGAGCTGCATAGCAGGACTTTAAAACCTTCATTAAGCTCAGATTGCTCAAGTTGTTTGCAATAAATTGCAGGCTAGGATATCCGGGCTATGTCCAAGCTATCACAGAAACTTTACATCTATTAGCTGCTGGACATACTTGCCCCCTGCCCTTCAGAAGGTCATTGAAGGACAGTCAGAAGGGCATCCTCAGAAGCTGAAACTGCATTCACAGCATTGAATGATTTAAAATAAAACACTAGTCCTAAAAAAAGGGTATAACAAAATAGTTTGCTCAGAGCAGCTGAGGAAAGGGGGGTAAGGCTTCCTAGCAAAGACAAAGTCTGGCTTCCCAGATCTGTAAAGGTTAAATGGTATGTTTCAACAAGTCACCGAGTTGGGTTCATAAATTAGACTTTCATAAAATTCAAGCTCCTATCTGACCTCATTTTGGAGATTATTAGGAAAGAAAGAAGCTAATATAACTCCATTTGACAGATACAAAAGCTATGGACAGCAATTCTAATAATAATATATTGAAGCTAGGAGATTTATTCTAATGCTAGGAGCTTTTCATCTGCCTGTCCTTTCTTCTTAGTACAGCTGTTGAAGTTGTTAGCCCATTTCAATTATGAGTAGAAATCAGGGGGGTCTCAAACATTATATGTTTAATGGAAATTAAACTTAAAACAAGAAGGGAGAGATTATTAATATTTCTGCTGATTGAAACAGCAGGAATCCTTAATCAGAGAAGCTGAAGCAGATATTTTTACAAAATGCCTGGTTTTAGGGAAAACAAAAACAGAAAATCCCTGTCACTACTTGTTGGTACAGCAAGCACAATACAATTCAGCCAAGATACCACAGAGTAGCAGGCTTGTATGCAGTTCAGTATTTCCAAGGGTCAAAGAACAAATGGTTACAGTGCTTTATTTTGGGTGCCCAATATAAGACTCTTTGGATTCAGTTCATATTAGGAAGAAAGAAAACTGTGAAAGAAAACTATCAATGTACTGCATGAAATGTGATAGTATGAGTTTATTCATCCACTCAGTTCCTGACCAGTTTCTAAATGGTGTTCCTTTTTAGACTTAGCCAAACTTTGGGGTTCATAAGAAGTGTTATATGCATAAGTTTTTCCTACATCAGTTTTCCTAGGATAAGAAGATGATGCTAGAATATGACTTTGTGCTTACTGTTGTTGATTCATTTTTTGCTGTTCTTGATATTTTCTTCAGTTGTAGTTGTTCTATTGCCTCCAATTCATACATACACAGGACAAATATATATCTCTTCTTCCAAAAAAATGAAACTGATTGGCAGCATGGTTGCTTATCCAAAATAGGCCTCTGAGACAGAATTTAATCTGTACTCTATTTGAATCCTTTGGGTTGCTTTTTTTCAGGCTTTTTTTCTCCATTAGTAACAATTCTGATGTGTTTTGTTTTGTTTTGCATTGTTTTTACACTTCTTCACATATACGGATCTTCCTTGAAAACAGCTTTAGCTCTTCCGGATCAAAATCCAGAGCAGTCTCAGAACTTTGCTGGTATGTCTGAGGAAAATTAATGAGCCTGTGGTACTGCTCAGAAGGTGCATGTACCTTCTCTGCTCCTTTCGTGGTGTTCTGTGGCTGTAAGGAAGGCACAGAAATCAGTTCAGCTGTGATTAAATAACTGTAAGGTGCATTGTCCGTACGTATTATATTGTCCATAGAGGTATATGAAACTAGTAATGATTGTATGCACAACTGCATCCTGGGCTGCATTTAAGGATGAGTGGAGCACTATGGCAAGAGATGTGATTGTTTCCCTCTACCTTGGAGCTAGACGGACTTTAAGGTCCTTCCTCCCCAAACCCACTTTATGATTCTATGATTCCACAAGTCTACAGTTTCTTACTTCAGGATTAGTTGTCCCTTTCTTTATCCTTTCTGCTGTTGCTATGTTTTTATTTGAAAGAGTCCTGGATCATTTGTTTATTTCTACTGTCCGTTGTGTTAACTTGGACAATGTCATCATGCAAAATATACAGTGGCCCAGCTGAAGAGGCAGTATGTTATTACACACACGCAAGAATAATTCTCTGGGACACTTAAAGAAAAGGCTTTCCTAGATAGGATTTCTGCTAGAGAAAATGTCATGCAGACCACGAAGATGATCAGAGGGCTAGAGATCCTCCCCTACAAGAAGTGGTTGAGGGAGCTGAGGCTCTTCATCCTGAAGAAGGGTCTGGGAGGGACCTTATAGCTGCCTTCCATTACCTGAAAGGGGCCTGGAGGAAAGCAGGGAAACACTTCTTATAAGGGTATGTAGCAACAGGACAAGGAGAAATTATTTTAAACTGGAAGATGATAGATTTAGGCTAGATATCAGGAAGAAATTCTTTACTGTGGGGGTGGTGAGACACTGGAGCAGATTGCCCAGAGAGGTTGTGAATGCTCCCTCCCTGAATGTGTTCAAGGCCAGGCTGAATAGGGCTTTGAGCAACCTGGTCTAGAGGGAGATGTCCATGCCTATAGTAGGAGATTGGAACTACATGATCTTAAAGGTCCCTTCCAACCCAAACCCTTCTATCATTCCATGATTTCTGACAGCTCCTGAGCAAGATCTGAAACAGGGATTCTGAGACACAGAACAGGTGAGCTTTCCTCATCCTTCAGGTGGTAACATAATCAAATAAAGCTTTCACTTTGGTCCCAGTGCTGAGCCATTGGATCATTTCCTCTCAAAACATCATCCCATTGTTCATGTCACTCTGTGTGACTGGTAGGCAGTAATTTCCTTCTGATGGAGGCCTCTTTTACATTCCTAGAGACAATGACACAACTTACAGAGGAATCCCAGACATTTGGAGGTATACTGGAGTAGACTAGTAGTAGAGTAGAAAGAATCAAGAGTAGAGTAACGCGCAACTTTTTACTCTGGATCTTTTTTTTTCTTTTTTTTTTCTGCAGCAAATACTATTTCTAATTTCTAATACTAATTTGCTGAACAAGGTAGCTCCAGTAGTTGAAAACACTGCTCTGAAAAGAAGATTGAACTAAGTATATATGTGGAAATGTAACTATAGATCTTACTACTGTGAGGAACAGGAGAGAATTCTAACATACACGATCTCATTTGTCAGCGTGGCAGGACTTGCTTTCATAGCAAGTCACTATGTGATTAAAGAATCACTATGTGATTAAAGAGAACAAAATCAGTATATGCTCAGTTTTAGAAAAGTCTCCAGTCTGTATGAGGGGCATTGACTCACTGGAGCACAGGCTACACTGTATTATGGACTAGAAGTAGTTCTCTAAAGCTCTTGTCTCCATGAATGCTATCTATAGCATCTTCCACCAGTCAGTGTTCATGCTCCTTGTTCTGCAGCGTACAATTACATAAAGCTCACTGACATTTGATAATTAGGAACCAATGGGTTAAGACAAATGAATACAGAAATAGTTTCCAGGTGGGGATTTTTCTTCTTTTCTCTTTTCACTTTTCAGGAGAGTATTTGATTAGCCCAAGACAGGTGTTCTATAATTTAAAGGTTCATAATTTAAAGCCAATTAATACAAGTCAGTCACTGAACCTAGCTGCACTTGGGAACTATGATACCCAAGGAGGGCAACAGCTTCATGGCGTGAGTTCCATGGGGTTACTGGTCATTCCCTTGCTCTATATCCTGGGATAACACTGGACTTCCACTTTGTCATCTCGTGCAAAAAACAGAGTTCGGAGAGAAATCACAGAACAGTCAGTGGAAATGAGCAATACTCAGGAGAAAGGGCTCCAGCCTCTGATCTGCAGCCTGGCACTCAGATAATGCATTGTGTTCAACCCTCCTTGTTCAGGAGCTTTATAAGCAGCAGTCAGTATGATACAGGATATGTGACCACGTGTGATGTTTGAGTTTCCTGGAGGAAATTACACATCCTCAGGGCAAAGCCATCAGACAGCACGCTATAAACTGAGAGGATCACCCACTCTCTGATTCTTGATTTAAGGTTTCATCTTGTAAACCTGGAAAAAGAGGCATAGTATTGTGCTCACCCTGAGGCACAAACTTTAAGGTCGAAGAAAGCCATCTAGAAATCTGTCAGAGTTGTCAAAAAGCAATCAGGTTCAACCCTTTTCCCTTCTCTTCCCTTCCCTTCCCTTTTCCCTTTTTTCCTTTTCCTTTCTTTTCCTTTTTTCCTTTTTCTCTTCTCTCCCCTCCTCTGCCCTTCCCCTTTCCCTATCCCTTCTCTTCCTTTCTCCTTTCTCCTTTTCTTTCTTTTTCCTTTCCTTTTTTTTTCCACTTCCTTTCTCCCCCTCTTTCATTCTGTTTCTTTATTGCTTTTTCCTCTTTTAAGATTTCATTATTTAAATGAAAGCTTTTTTTTATTATTTTGTTTTTGTTTTTCTTCTGCATCCAGCACTTTTCTCTCATGTTTATTTTGTCTGATGCTTTAAATGTTCTTTCATCACATGTGATTGAAGAATATTATCAAAGTAATCAAACTGTAGACAAAGGGATTTAGAACACTTACAGCTGCATTCAGCTTTCCAGATGAAGCTCATAACAGCCTGAAGGCACAAAAAAGCAGCAGCCTCAGCTGCCAGCATAGCAGGTCAGTACTCACCCAGGGCCAATATGAAAGATAAAAATTAAAAAAATTAGCTGAGCTACTCTAAATGAACCTGGAGGAAGTAACAGATGCTGATTCCCATGGGGCTCTTCCTATTTAAAAATGACTCTGTTTTTCCAGGTAAGTAACCCGGAGTTCCTCCTTTTCGCTGTATCATTCCAACAGCTTGCGATGAAGGCAAAAACAGGAAAAACTGGTCTTAAACCAATATAAACATATAATTGATCTGAGTTCCTAATCACTGCTCCACAGGGACCAGCAGCATTTTATAAACAACATCTATTTAATCACAGTGTCCTACTGATGTTAGTTCAAAGGCAGTTACAGCTGCTCTCATCTTCAAGAGAGAACTTTCTTACCCAGACTTCAATTACTTCTTGCGTTCTCTAATTTTACAAGATTTTCAACCTTGCGCACATTCTGCACAAAATCCTGACACTTTCACTTGTGCTTTCTCCTCAGTTTGAATACACAGTTCTTCAGCAAAAAGGAAAACAAAAAACTCTCTTGTCCAGACTTCTCCTTTCCTGCACTACTGATAAGACAGTAGATGCTTTTGTATTTCCTTATTTATCATAAGCAAAACCAAAAATAGCTACCAGAATTTGGTCTCCTTTCTTTTAGTCCATTACGGAGTGTTAGCATTCTGTCTTATGCAAATTAGGTTCTTTACTATTTTGCCTGGGAATGATGATGAACCATTTCTTCATTAGATATTTCATATATATATATATAGATATAGATTTTCTTTTTTTGTTTTAATAGGAAACTCTTCAGTCTCCAAATAAATACACATCCCTCTGTGTTTTGCATGACAGACCCAGTACCTTACGACAGACTCTACTCTGTTAAACCATTTTATATAATTTATATAATTCAGAATTATTTCAAGCCTCTGAAAGGCGTATTATGTTTTCACTTATACTACAGCAGTTTGGGATATGGAACTCTTTGCATCTATCTTTAATTTCAATTTTTAAAAGTCTTCAAATACAATATTCATCAAAATCAGATACAAAAAATGGAACCTTCTTATTCAGATCAGCCCTCTCTGCAAATAGTTTCTGTCTGCATTCAAGATGTATACTCTCTTCCTGACAGACAACAATTTATCTCTCATGTTAAGAACTTCTATCAGAGTATTTGTAGTTGTGAAAGACAGAAACTGTTTTCCTTTCTTTTGTCTCAAAGCTTGCTTCCTAGGCCTTTTCTGGTGACAAGACTCTGACTGATAACTGCCGGTTATCCAGATGGGTGTTATGGTACCTCATTGTCTCTGCTTATGGTTGTAAAGATAAGCAGAAGTAGGGGCAAATAGTCTTTTCTGGGGGGTAGGGCTTGGAGAAGCTGACCACCACAAAAAGACAATGCTCCTGCATGGCAAGGAAGGCAACATCCTCTGCTGGCTTATCTGTTAGGCCAGACATGTCACAAACATTTGAGAAATGGGGATGAAAGGCCTTCACTGAACCGAGGAGGTGAAGAATTCCTGGAGAAGAACTCCCAAAGAGAAAATCTTTGAGGAGAACTCCCGAAGACTGACCCTGAGGCCTGCTTGCTGCCATCTCCCATCCCCTGTGGTGACCAGACGAGTTCCTGAGACTACGAACCTCGTTGGACCCACGGTGGTGATTATATCTCTCCTGCTTTCTATCAAGACTCCTTGCTTTTTATCCCTTTTCTATCACTCACCTTCCCTCCCCCATATCCCTAAGCAAGTAGTATTTGTAATAAACTGATTGGGCTAACATTTGACCTGTTGTGTCTTAATCTCACGCCGGGTATACACATAATCAAAGAACCTTGTTTCCCTCCTTTATTGGAGCGTGACAGTAGTGAAAAGGGATCACAAAATGGACATGTATTATACTTCTAAACATACGACCATTGATGGTCAGCTGTATAGTGTCACATCTTCATAACTAACGAGTGACAAAAGCCAGGAGAAGAGAGAAGAACAGCAACATATTAACATACCTCTGCTGTAGTCTTTCAGTTTCCAATGGCTTGCAGGTTCAGGAAATTCAATAAGTCTTAGTAATATTATGTTTAACTGACCTTGACGAATATTTCTTCCACAGATTTATCTAATCGCCATTTAGCATCCACAAAACATAATCATAGAGTTACACAGTTACATACCATCTGTATGTGCATTAAGTAAGAGAACAAACAGAATCCATTCTGTTTCAGTTTTTCTTTGCACTAGTTCAAATTTTCACAGAATCATCTTGGATGAAAAAGGCCTCTTGGTCCCACCTAGTTCAACCTTCCTGCTCAAGAAGGATCACTTAAAGCTTGCTGTCAAGGATGACTGGGTTTGGGTATTTTTACTGAAAGAGATTTCCAGTTTCTATGGGCAACCTGTCCTCAAGTCTGACTAGCCTCCCAGTGAAAGAGGATGTTTTCTTGAGTTCAGATTGATTTTCCTGTGTTTCCATTTGTATCCATTGCTTCTTGCCCTGTCACTGGGTACCAGTGAAAACGAATCTGAGTCTTTCTAATTTTTACACCAAATTAACTGTAAACGTCCATTTTACATGTCCTATTCACATCCATTTACCTGTTCTTTTTAATTAGCTTGGACTAATGGTTCCTTCCATAATTATTTCTGCTATAGAGTTGCTCTGATCTTCTAGGCATGCAAGTGAGAACCACTTTGCAAACACAGTGACGTGATGCTTGTTCAGATGAGCTTCAAAATGGCTTCAAAATGATCAAGAGAAGACAACACAAATGGATGGAACACATGAAAGAAGAACCACTTGGTTCCCAGACGCCAGATATAAAGGATTTCAAGGAGACTGGATATGAAACAGTAATCAGCTGCATGATATCCACAGGGCACTGTGATCAACTATTTCTTTATTGTGTCAGCAGAAATGGACTCTAATGATTTCAAATTCCTTTCAAGTAAAGCTCCTTTCTTAATTTAGACTAAAAATCCAAAAACAAAAACAGTTTCCTTCCCCACCTCAATCATGGTTGATTTTAAGGAATTAAATAAAATATGAGGGGAGTAGTCCACGAAAGTCTGAAGATGTTAAAATGAATCTCTGCAGTGTCAGTACGAGTTCACCTTTTAATTTAGGAAACTCATTAAAGGCTCTCTCTCAAAACAAAACAAACTGAAATCAAGAGGTCATAAGCAAGCACTGTTGAAGCCCAGCTACCTCACCACCGAGTGGTGCAGTTGATACAGCTGAAGGAATGTGTGCCACCCAAAGGGACAGCTGAAGGAATGTGTGCCACCCAAAGGGACCTGGCCAAATGGGCCCATGTGAACCTAACAATCTTCAAAACCAAGTGCAGGGCATTCCATTGTGTCAAGGCAAGCACATATATGTGCACAGACTGCAAGTAGAACTCACTGAGGTCAGCCCTGCCGAAAAGGACTTGGGGATCCTGGTAGAAGAGAGACTTAACAGTAGCCAGCAGTGTGCACTTGCAGCTAAGGGCAGCTGCATCCAGGACTGCATTATGTTGCACGAAATGTTTAATACCCATGTTGGTGCAGTCATGTTCGAATGGAAGCACACCATCAAACATCATAAGAGGGGTGACAGCAAGGTGAGGGAAGGGATTTTTCCCTTCTCTGTCACTGTGAAGCCCCATCTGGAGTATTGTGTCCAGATCTGAGGCCTCTAGCACAAGGATGCAGAGCTGTTGGAGTGGTTCGAGAGGAGGGTCACAAAGATATCAGAGGGCTGGAGCACCTTTCTTATGAAGAAAGGAGGAAGATGGGCTTGCTCAGTCTGGGGAAGAGGGGCTTCCAAGGAAACTTAATTACATCATTTCAGCATATGAAGGTACCTTATAAGAGGAATACTATCATTTTACACAGTCTCATAGTGATAGAATGAGGAGGAACAGCTTTAAACTCAAAGATAGGAAATCTAGGCAAGGAAAAAAATCATTTATTCAGAAGGTTGTGAGACACTGGAAAAGGTTTCCCAGAGAGATTATAGATGCCACATCCCTTCAGGTGAACACTTACAGGTCTTGAAGGGCATGATGGATGAGGTCCTGGCAGCAAGCTACAATAGTAATGTAAAAAACTGAGAAGCAAAGAGAAAAAATCTTATTACTTAGCAAAAGGCTCAAAAATAAAACTGCTATTGTGGAATATTAGTTGGTATAGGAATGGGAATATTAACACGCACTACATAAATTAATGAAATAGCAGAACAACATATGCAAAGGCTTTTGCACACCTACACAATGAAGATGTAAGACTGAACTGTGGGTATGTTGATTTACACGTCTTAAAGCTTACTGTGTAGCTTTGAAAGTGAGAAACTTGGAACTTACAATTCTCAGCTGTCCTTGTTCACACCCATTTACAATCTATGCTATGCTAAGCTATAAGAACTGTACAGCCTCAAGCCATCCTTCTGGCTATATCTCATTATTGAATAACAATTTATCTATTGCTGCATATTAAATCAGGTTCGGGTACCCATTAAGCAGGATGATGTGTGTGCAGAAAAGTTGGAGCCTGATAAAAAGGCCTGACAATGTGTCTTCTGGCTATCGCTTGCTTATGCTGAAAAACACAATCATCTTAGTTTGCTGTATAAACAATTCAGGATTTGGAACTTTAGGATTAGTTAATAAAAGCAAAGAAATGGCTTCACTCGCCCTATTTTCTTATTGCAGCTTTCTAAGATGGAGAGAACCAGCAAAACAATGTTTGACAGGAACATGAGTTCCAGCAAGTACATTTCTTCCAGCATCATTCAGCTCTAAAGTATGGAACAAATAACAAGACAGCAAACCAAGGCGGAATGTAAAACACAATCAAAACGATTTGCTGCTTGGCAGATTATAATGGCACTTCCCAGATCTGCCTGTAATTAGGGCCCCAAGCTACGGTACTTTTGTGTGAGAAGCTAAAAATGGGTTTACACCACCAAGTTTACAGAGCTCAGAGGGAAACTGAAGTTCGTAAAGTGAAAAGTCTTCAAGGCCAATGGACAATGAAAGCCACAGCCAGAACTGTAACAGTTCTCTGTTTAACTCTCATTTCAAAAGTAGCATCCATCAAACATGAAGCAAACTGGAGGCAAAATCTGTCATCTTCTCATTTGTAGATTAAGACACAGCACCTCCACTTCACATGACAACACTGTATTCCTCTTGATTCATTATTTCTTGTGGTAGACAGTTATCAGACACATATTTTATCTCTGAAAAGATCTCATCCTTCATACCAATCTTTGTTGCTGTACTTTCCTTTGAAAAAAGAAACTGAATTTAATTCCAGAGTAAAGCCTTGCTGGGATCTGGTCAGAAAACTCAGCTGAATCACTCCTGCAAGGAAAGCTTCCTGCCATGTACAGCGCTGCGCCCTTTGGTCCAGTGAATGGATGAGATTCATTACAGCATCAGCTGTATCCCCCTTCACTTCTGCTGGGTCAGAAAATTTAGTATTAGTTACTGCATATCAGACCTGAACATCAGAAGTGAAAATTACCCACAAAAGAATGGCTCTCAGCAGGGAAAAGTAAAAAGGTGAAACAGAAGACTGCTTCTGGGAATGAAAGCTGATACTAGACTTGTTGTGTTCTCCTCGTTCCTGTTATGTCAGTTGACAATGAGGCAGCATTAGAAAGATAGACAGGAATGAGTGAGTGCAGCTGACATCACTGGATAAGGGAGAAAAACAATCCAGTTTGTAATGGAAGAGAAAAAAGAAGCCCTGTCCCTGTACTGGTAGCAAAGTATCCCTTGTCTTGGGGAGCTGTGACTTGCTGGGTAAGATACCTCTCTGTACCTGGATGCAGGCGTGGGATATTTGGGTTACTCTACCTAAAGCTCAAAGGCAAGTCAGTCTGATCTCAGAGAAGATAATAGATACGACAATCTTGAGTGAGATCACATGGCATGTGCAGGACAAGCAGGGGATCAGGCCCAGACAGCATGGGTTTATGAAAGCCAAGTCCTGCTTGACCAACTGATCTCCTTCTTATGAACAGGTTAACAGCGCGTCTGGAGGAGGGTGACAAAAATCAGGGCAGACCTGACAGCAACCTTCCAGTATCTAAAGGAGGGGTTGTAAGAGAGAAGGGGACAAACTCTTTACCAGAGTCTGATGTGACAGGTCAAGGGGAAATGGTTTCAAACCAATAGAGGGGAGATTTAGGCTAGACATCAGGCTTTTTTTACAAGAAGGATGGTGAGGCACTGGAACGGGTTACCCAGATGTGTGGTAGAGGCCCCATCTTTGGAAGTGTTCAAGCTCAGGCTGGACAATGCTTTAAGCAACCTTAAAGATCATCTGGTTCCAATTTCCTGCTGTGGGCAAGGTTGCCAACAACTCAATCAGGCTGCCCAGGGCTGCAACCAACCTGCGTTGGAACACCTTCAGGAATGGAGTATCCACAGTTTCTCTGGGAATCGTGTACCACCTGAGAGAAAATTTTCTTCCTAACATTTAACCTAACCTTCTGCCCTTCTAGTTTCATATTCTATCAGTCTGCCCATGTTAAAATTTGGTCTCCCTCCTAAGTTCCTTTCAAGCACTGTGAGGCTGCAACAAATCTCTGGATCCTCAGGACCTGCTCCAAGAGCTTTCCATCTTTCTTGTGCTGCTGTCCCAGAACTGGACGCAGTACTCCAGCTGGGACCTCACAGGGGCAGAGACAATCACACCCCTCTCTCTGGTGCCCACTGGTCTTTAGATGCAGCCCAGGTTACCACTGGCCTTCCAGGCTGCAGAAGCACACTGAAGGCTTGTGTTGAGGTTTTCATCCACCAGAATCCCTTAAATCCTTTTCCACAGGGCTGCTGTCATGGAGTGCTTCTCCCATTCTATTCACATATTGAGAATTGCACCAACTATAGTGCAGCACACTGGACTTACTAATTAATTTCCATTCCCAGCTAGGAAGCTGTTTACATTTGACTGTGCCAGAAAATAAACCCATTAAAAAAAGCCATCTCTCTTTCACATTGTGGGTCCTTCAGTCTCTAATCAGCCGGAGATGTTACATTAAACAGGCATGGCAGGAAAAAAGCCTTTAGGGACAATTAACTTTACAGTCCATTTTCCAGTGAAAAAAAAAATACTGGGGAAAGGACTGAACAAAATAATCTTCCTATTTTATTGATCAAGGACAGAATAAATTTTTTTTTGTTTTTTTGTTTTTTTTTCCCCTGACACTGTGGAATGTGTATCTGTATGACCCACCCATTACATTTTCTAATTAATGTTTGAACACCTGATAAGACAGAAAAAGTGCCACTGTTGGGCATCACTGTGAGGACTGTGAAGAATACTGAACAAACTGCCCATGGAAGAAGCAATCCCAGAGCACTCCACATTGGCTGAATCCTTTCTTATTAATACTTTGCTTTCTGCATACCACTGTTTATGAATTGATCATCCTCCCCTCAAGAACTCTGCAAAATCACCAACTTCTGATCCTTCAGAATGAAGAGGGGGATGGGGAAAAATTAGGATTAACCCACTTTTGTGAAAGAATTCAAACTGGTTTTGTTACATTTGCAAATTGTGGTGATGTTTCATTCAGAATGTAAGCATCTCGTTGGCGTATAGCTTAACCCATTTTGGAAAGGATCACATACATCAGCTTAACTTAACTCATGTGAAGATGAGCTACAAATTCCTCTCCAAGCAGTATGCCAGCTGTTTCAGCTTAGAAACCAGCCATGCAGGTGAACCAATTCACTGCTTGGTACTCTCGAAACAAGTTGGGGTTCAGTAGTTTCCTTTTCAAAGTGAGATTTCTCCCCTCAAGGCAAAGCCTATTCTAAATCATGGAAATTTGGAGATAGGAAGAAACAAATACTGTACTTCAAGCAGTTTCACTATTACAAAGAACCATCACATCAACTGAAGGGATTACAAAAATCTATCTTAACACAATCAACCTGCAATAAGTTTTCAGTGACTCCCTTAAGATACCATAAACGTAGCGTTCAGCTACCTCATAATAACCACTATATTTCACCACTGACTGACGATACTGGGTCATGTAAATAAAACCTCTGCTGACTACAAAAGACAGGCCATTAGGCAACAACACCTTCTTTGCTACTACCAGGACACTGTGAGGTGTTAAGATACCCATTTTCTGCTCCTCTGCCTCTTTTTCAAAGCTATTATTCCCCCAAGGCCTTGCAGAAGTGCTTCTTATTTTCAACTGCACATGCAACTGCCTATAGAAACAGGTACTTTTCTTACTAAAAGGACGCATGACTCTTTACATTAAAGCAGCCTCCTTCTTATCCTTCCCCGTGAAACCTTCTGTGGATTACTGCTTTACACACACTTCCACTCCACAAAAAAAAAAAAAAAAAAAAAAAAAGTAATAATTATAAGAAATACATATATATACATACATATACACATACACATGCACATCCTTCGAGTCAGTCAGCTTCTGCTCCTGAAGCACTGGCAATTGAAACGAAACCATGACTGCACAGGCAGAGCAGAAAAAAAAGAATAGGAGGAATAATGTATTTCACTTCCCTCACTCTCAAACTCAACTTGAAACATCAACAGAGATTATAGGAAAAAAATAAAAACAAGACCTAAATGAACGCTGAAGGGCACAATTTCATGTCCCCCTCTCTCCCTTTAACAGAAATGTGTGTGCAGAGTGAAAATGCAATCCAACGTGAGGATCTTCCACTGATTGGAATCTACTTTCATGAAACACATAGGGCTTTCACATTTATGACTTGTATCTGCCAATACAAAATTGGTAGTAGCTATTCAAAGGAGTCAGAACTTGCTGGAGACAAACACGATGTTCCCACAGTCCTGGATGATGTGGAAACAGAGACATCATAGAAAACCTGTCAAACGAAATATTCTTACGACTGTTAGTCAAGCTTTTAGTCTAACATACTTAAAAGGTACTTCTCATTTAAAATAAAACGGTGTCCTTCATCCTGGCTACATGACACAAATCATTAAGTTGAATAAGTACACTGGCTGCCCCTTCAAAATAATTTTCAAAGACAGAAAAGTTGTTCTCTGTTTTTGTAAAATTTTCTCTAAATATCTGAAAACATCATACTCTCATAAATCCTTAGAAGCATACCACCAAGAACTGTATGCAGTAACAGGAAAATTTGCATCTCTGCATAGTAATTTGCATCTCTGTCAGACAAAGAATACCAGCAATCACACCAACCAAACAATGATAATTAGTACTCTTTCAAGGAAGAGTCAGCTAAAGATAGGAGGTAGGACTGTGGATACTCTGTGGCAGTTTTGCCAGCTAATGCAAACACACAATAATGAGGGTAATAGATTCTTTGAGTAGCACAGTCTGTGTGGAAGACAGATTATAACCAATGTTGTGATTAACTAGCAAATTTTGGTAATATGTTGAGATAACTATGGGTCTACTACAGCTCTATCTCCCTCCATCAAAACAATTCTGTTTCTTATGAAGAGCTTATTACTTTACTGACTATTCAAAACATATTCATTAAGCATTCAATATGTGATGCAAAAGTCAATTCATTAAGTGGTCTTACTCCTGAATCAAGCAAACTCAGTAGCAGAAATCCTTGCAGAAAGCCAAGAGTTATGAACATAAACCTCTAGCACACCACATCTCAGCAGATAGATTAAAAAGACAACACAGAACACCTAAGACTGTATTAACAAAGAGTTTTATTAGAGTCAAGAATATATAACCACTGTACAGAAAACAGAGTTAAAGTGTGAAATACTGAACTGCTCACTGAACTGCTCACTGTGCATTATGTTTGCTGAGCTGGTTAGTGATCCTTTAATTGACTGCCTACAGCTGGCTAACTTATCAGCAGATAAAAACATTTTTGGAAGCAGGGAAAAAATGATTGTCCTTTCTAAATGATAACGTTGCCCAAGGCTGGAAAGAAAGGATCATACAAACCATATTTAAAACTAACTCAAGGAACAAAGTTGGTAGGAGGAGAGCAGAGGTTACCGATTCCAAGTTTTTCTGCGATGAAGAACAGTTACCTCTCTGCTGCAGTTTGCACATATCCATTCAGTACAGTAATTATTCTGATTTTTAAATAAGCAAATATTACCATCAAATCCAGCCTCTTCCAGTTGAACTGGGACGAAGTTGTGTACCTCAACCTCTGAGGCTCATACATTTCACCAGAAAGAAATTCCATAGTACCTGTGCCTGAAGGATGATATTAATAAACATTCTTCATTAAAAAAGGTTGTTTTTAAACCTTCAAAGAACAGAGACTGAAAAAGCTTCTCCTGAGCTCCCAATTCTCCACAATCCCAAGTCTTTAACTTCTGCCTTCCAAAACCGTTTGGTGAAATCCGTAAGGGCTTGAGAACTTTATTCTTGAACACTTGCTGAGGCTTGTTCCCACCCACTGGAAAAGGCTCATTTTCTCCAATACTAAAAGGGAAGAAAACAACACAGAAAAGAATTTGTTCAACCTTTGCTTACTCTTAGAAACTAAAGTTAAGCGTAAAGTGAACTCTAGGTTTGAAAGACATTGAAAATCACTGCCTAAAAATGCAGGTTATTTTCACATCCTTCAGGAGAACAGACAATGTAGAAATCAACTCTATCTGGCACTGGACAAATAGTATCACGGAACATACACAGTCCTGGTGACAGACATACCATGTTTTATTTTGACACGCAAGACTAGCTCCTCCAAAAGGATAACAAAGAAGCACTGTTTTGAGTGAAAAAAACACAACTCCATTCTGGGATGTAGCAGCATGGAGATCACAGCCTAGGGATATCCTAAAGCCTCTTCATATTTACTGTCTAAGTTGAGTTTGCTCCATAACACCAAACAGCCATTAGTACAATTGCAATTCACAACTACATTTCAGGTGGAACATACTTCATCTTCCAAGTTTTCTCTTTTTAAAAGTCACTGCTTAATATGAACTCAGAATACCACTGATTTGAGTTGTAAATTCACAAGGAAGAAATGTGAAGTTAGTCACTTGAACTGGAGATTGTTTTCCTCTACTGCAGAAATAAATAATGTTAAAATGCAAGTGACTTTCCAGGGAGAAAAAGCTACCCAGTCTCTATTAGTATCAAATGAAATTAGTATGCACTTTTTCTCATCTCAAGCAGTGCAGTACAACACCATTTACTGATTCTAAATATTAAATTTATTTACATTAAGACAACAGTTTGTTAATAACCATTATGAATAAATACCACATAAAAAGGTCTGTAAAATACCTAATGACACATTAGAAACAAACGGCTTCACAGCAGAGCTTTGAACTGAATCCAATTCACAGTATTATTACAAGAGAACAGTACCAAGCTGATTCCAAAATACCTAGAATGATTTTACAGAAGAACACTACTACCTACAGAGTGACATACAGACTGTCCATAGTTATTACAACAACCAACCTTATTAAAAAGCTCTTAAGTGTTGCAGTAGAAAGCAGAGATTCCCTGCAGGCCTATTTCAGAGGCAATAGGAGAACAAATACCTACTGATAAACTACAAAACAAAACAAAACATAAAAACATGCTTGAGGGCATTTCAAAAATGGAAAATTGTGCTGTTTTAGGACCTAATCCACTCTTTAAGTGAGTATCATTAAACCTGCATAGGTTGTTTGATTATTTTATTTTTTTGAGACAATTTTTATTACTATTTAGAGCAAGGTCATCAGCAATTCAATGCAGTATTGTACATGAACAAATCGAAAGCTCCTACTAGCCACTGTCTAAGGCAACTACTTTACTGCAAATTCAATTACGCATTAATTGTTCATTTGTTCAATGATTTACAGATTCTGAAGACTTCACCAGCAAATACTTAAAAAGAAGACAGCCTCAGAAGATTTTGATTATTGAAGTACTAAATATCACTACAAAATGTCCTGCCTTCTTTGTAATATAAAGAGAATAAACTTAGACATTTCATCTGATTTTGCTGGATTTTTTCATGAGCTATTTTTAAATACAGTTTCCAGAATGATGGTAGTTAACAACTGACAATTAATTTGTGACTATTCTTTTTGTATCTTTACACTAATAAGCATCCAGCGTTCTTGTAAGGGGAAGCCTCATGCTCTAGCTGTTTACAGAATATGAATCAAGGCAATAACTGGAACTCCAAAACGAGCAGAGGAATCCTACATCAGATGGGGCTAAAACATTTTTAAGCACATAATCCCAGGAAATAATAAAAAATAAAAAAAGGACATAGATGTCAAACACTAGAGCCGCACAGACTCTACACACACAGCCTCATGAAAAACAGCTTGTTGCTTAAAATACAATTCTAGGTCTAGAAGCCTCCGGTTCAAATTCTTGGTTACTTTATGTATTCTGAACAAATCTGTCTTGTGATTTTAAAAGCAGTGGTAAGGGTTGAAGAAAGGTCAAACTAGAATAAGTCTGAGTGGAAAAAGAAAAGGTCAACTAAATCAAATCCATAAACTTTGACTTAGTAATACAGCTTCACAAATGCAATAACAGTTGTTTAGTACAGACTGGCAGTCACCTAATACCAATGAAGTAAAAAAGTACATCTTAAAAAGTCACTATTGGTATGTGATTAAAAGAAAGGACTATACACATATTGGAGGCACTTTAAAATTTTAATCTTGGATCTTTGAAAAGGCCTTATTTATTTATAAGGACCTGAGATAAGCGTTAGACATTTTTCACTTCATGAAATTACCATTCCACACACTATGATCAAAGTAATCCATAATAAACAACACATTTTGAAGAATTTTCATTTTTCAACAATTTTTTCCTCAGAAGATGTAAAAGATCACCTTTATAAAATACACAGGTAGACAGAAGGGACATTTTTACTTTTCCCCTGCACTGAAATGAAGTTCTTCAAAGTAAAAATTTGATTTGCAGAATAATTTTTTTTTTAACTCCTTCAGCAATATGAATAGCCACAGAAACCAAGGGGATCTGATTTTATCAGTTTTTGATCACTTTTCTGAAGGATTCAAAAAATATCAGTATAATGTCTGGCTTTTGAGATCACTTTCATCTTTTCTCTCAAACCTATTCTCATGAGTCTCAAGTACTGCAAAATCTTAAATCTGCGATACAAACAAACTTTAATAGCTTTAAGGAAAAAACACTTTTGTTAGCACAACTTCATTCAACATAAATATTTAACTTTTTTTTTGTATCATTGTGAGTTGCAGTTGGATAGCAGTCATATACACGGTTATCAATTTCAGTTGATAAACTGTAGCAGGAATAAATTTCATTATTAAAACTACTGGAGACAGTATTTCATTCCTTTACTTGGTGATGCAGATACTCCACTAATTGACATCTTCTGGAAAAAAGAAGCCCTTTTCCCTGTCCCAGTAAGAGGGCTCAGGCCAAGCTGCATTCCTGTAGGCACTCTGTCTGCTTTGAGGTGTCTAACATAACAGGGATAGCTGCTCACATAGCTGCTGGGGATGGCATCCTGTGGTTCACTATCACTACTGCAGAGAATGTGGATGCTTTCGGAGCAGAGATTTTGTCCCCTTCCATGCACCCTGCTGTGCAAGCTGCTGCCTTAATTATAAAGGCAAGCAGTTGCAACACAGTTCAGGAATTATCACAAAGGCAGGAAAGGAAGGAAATTTATCGTCATTCATTTACTTTTGGGAATGAAAGCTACAAGAGTTCTTGAACTTTCTCTTGTAGAACTCCTCCTTTCCAATCTGCAGCTCTTACCCTTGGTAAGGCAACCAGTTGCATCCCACCTAGTATGTTTGCTAAGTGCTTTAAAGAATTTTCTAGGGCCTCTGAGAGCTTTCTCTCCAGTCCTGTAAGTAAGAACACATTTTGAATTTGTTGAAAAAAGAACTAAAACATGAGCAATGACAAAGTCTTGAACTTACCACTTGGAATCTCACTTTACAATTTTCAGAAAAAACACCAAGAAGTTATCTCACCTGTGCAAACTTATGAATTTGCTCCACCACAGCTGCAAAGAGTGCATGGACACTTTCATCAATTAGGCTCTGCATATAATGGACAGCTTCTTCATCAGACAGGTCCAAACGGAATTTGTCCTGCACCTGTAATGGGGTGGGAAAAAACATGTCAAATATGAATTTAATTCAACAGTTACAGCATACACTATTGTATCTGAACTACACAGTAGCAGACATTAGGATTAAAGGTGTGGAATTTCAGTAAATAATCTATTTAACTTTTATTTAAGTGATTAATGGCAATTAGCAACTTTTATGTAAAATGACAATTTTTTGAAGCATTTAATTAAAATTTGTGCTTGAATAAGCAGGAAAACCCTCTCAAAACCACATCCATGAATGGCGAGTTGGACGCTCTACTATTCCATGCTCTGTTTATTTTCTTTTAAAGGAACACATTTTAAATATTATATCCATTGTACAGAAAACAACAACAAAAATATTTTGCCTGTTACTTGCAATTTGTATATGCATTAAAAGCTGAAAGCAGTGTAATGAAGAATAAAGCCACATGATCTATATTGCTGTATTTCAACCTTGGCAATAACCATGATCCATGAATATTTACAAAGGTATAGTGGATGCCTTTCCATGAATTCCAACTAATTTCAGGGCAATTGTTCAGGACTGCTCCAGATGGCAACATCTCATATGCACCGCTACTACAGACTTACAGATTTTTCCTTTAATATTCAAAACCTCTGTACATAGAACTGGCAAGAGCTGAAAATGATCTAAAGCAAAGCAAAAAAGCTGTTTCTCAGGAGCCAAGGAAGTTCTGTAGACAGCATTTCTTCCCTCAAGAACATAATATGAGAGTCAGGTGGGTAAGTAAGCATTTTGGATGAGTTCAAAGACATGATATAGTACTAAATATATCAAAACATCATTTCTAAGTTTTACGATGTGACGTCTGTGCAGTAAGTTCAATGATTAATTGCTTTATGTAAAAACTGTGACTTATTTCCTATCCAAACTTTCCCAATTTCCATCTCCAACAGTTGAGCTCATTACATTTTTTTTTACAGTAATGAACTCTTCATCACAAATCTCTCTAATGTCAGCAAATGTCAAAGATCTAAGCTCCTTCTAGAACTTTTCCCACCTAAGACTGAAGACAGACTGTAAGATAAAATGAAACTCTTTCTGAACCTTTTCTATCCATTTATCTTTATGCACTGACAAAAACGACAGATAATTTTAGCTATGTTCTGAATAAAGCCCTATTAGTGAGGTTATCATCACCTTCTCTCCCCCTTTTGTATCCTTTTTACATAGCAAGGATACCACATACGCAACCACCCTTTTCTTTATGATAGCAAAACATCAGTTAATTATTACTCTGCATTCACTCTCAAAGCAAAGTGTTCTAGAGAAGTGCCCTTCAGCGCTACTGTAAAAGCATAACTTAATGGGCCAAGTGTGAAAAGAGAACACTACTTCATTCAAAATACAGTTGTAACTCTATTCTTACTTCCAACATACCAGCAAATAATTTAATTCTTCAGCAATCTTCCCTCAAAAAAAAGTATGAGCTCGAAAAGTTCAGAATCTCAAGAAAGCAAACAGCAGGAAGGGAATTAGAGAGTACTTCAGGCTAATATTGTAAAACTACTATTTTCATAGTGTTTGTTATCTCCCACATACACATCAGAAGTTTGATAGTAAGATGAGAAATAGAATCCAGCTGAACTTATGGACTTCTCACATGCTTGGAACTATGCACAAGCTTAAATATCTTCCCAACTGAGACCACAGGCTTCTGTCATAACTATTTTAATGTTTATGGAAATGGTGACATGAGATTTTTGGACAAATTTCTATTTGCAGTTTCCAGAAAACAAAAGAAAACCACAAACACTATCACTTCCTAACTCTAGCCATCAAGCACTTCAGCAATTTTCTGTTCTGTTCACAGAAGAACTCCAAGTCACGCAGTTACTGACGTTATGATACTGCTTTACTCTACGGGACTAATGACTCATCTAATACCTACCTGCCCCAAGAACAGACTGGCATACGTGGAAAGATCTACCCACAGTTAGACTCTAAAGTCTGTTTGCAAGTAACAGCAGGATCAAATAATGCCGAGCATGAGATCTTAACCTAAAGTTTATCAGAAGAGAAGAAGCACGGCATAATGACAAATTACTTCTTGAGCTATAACTGCAGCAACAAGTTTAATATGCATTGACTTATGGTTCTTGTAACACAAGCCGACAGTAATTGTTATTTGAAATCTCTCACCTCCAATGTAAACCATATATTCTAAAAGCCAGTATCTTCTCACAGAAGATGCACAACCAGCAAACAATTTTTTGCATGATACAACGCGAATGTGGAGGTCAAGTTCTGATAAGTTATACAATTACCTCATTTTATACTCTTAAGAAGAATAGTCACTAAGAACACATGAAAAATATTCAATTTAAATTATTTACTCAGCATTCTCATTTTGGCATTTTACCCCAACAGCTCTTATTAGTTTGCTATTAGTTTTAGTCAAAGAGGAAAGATACGTATATGATGAAATTTAAGTTTCTGCTTTTTTTTTTTTTACAGAGACCTCAGTACCAGGGAAAGCTATGGAGCAAATTATCTTAGGTGAGATCACATGGCACGTGCATGGCATCTGGGGGGTCAGCACTGGTTTATGAAACAGGTTCATGCTTGACTAACCTTATCGCCTATGTCTGGTTGACCAGTCTGGTAGTCGAGGGAAAGTCTGTTGATGTAGCCCATCTAGATTTTAGCAGAGCCTTTGACACGGTCTCTCACACTATTCTCCCGGTGAAACTGGATACCTGTGGCCTGGACAGGTATATCCTCCTTTGGGTAAAGAACTGGCTAGAATGCCATGCCCAGTGGGTAGTAGTAAATGGAGTTAAGTCCAGCCGGTGACCCCGTTACAAGTGGTGTCCCCCAGGGGTTGGTACTGGGGCTCATCTTGTTTAATATCTTTACTGATGACCTGGATCAGGGAATTGATTGCACCCTCAGTAGGTTTGCAGATGATACCAAGTTGGGAGGTGGAGTCAATGTGCCTAAGGGTAGGGAGGCCCTACAGAGGGATCTAGACAAGCTGGATCACTGGGCTGAGGTAAATGGGATGAGGTTCAACAAGGCCAAGTGCCAGGTCCTACACTTTGGCCACAATAACCCCATGCAGCATTATACGCTTGGGGATGAGTGGCTGGATAACTGTGAAGAGGAAAGGGACCTGGGGGTGCTGGTCAATGCTCAGCTGAACATGAGCCAACAGCGTGCCCAGATGGCCAAGAGGGCCAAAGGCATCCTGGTCTGCATCAGAAATAGTGGGGCCAGCAGGAGCAGGGAGGTGATCATCCCCCTCTACTCAGTACTGATGAGGCCACACCACGAATATTTTGTTCATTTTTGGGCCCCTCACCACCAGAAAGACATTGAGGCCCTGGAACATGTACAGAGAAGGGCAACAAAACTGGTGGGTGGTCTGGAGCACAAGTCTTACGAGGAGTAGCTGAGGGAGCTGGGATTGCAGGCCACAAGTCGTACCAGAGGAGGTTTAGATTGGACATCAGGAAAAAAAAACATTTTCTCCCAGAGTATGGTCAGGCACTGGGATGGCTTTCACAGGGAGGTGGTGGAATCACCATCCCTGGAAGTGTTCAAAGAGGCATCTGGATGAGGAGCTAAGAGGTACGGTTTAGCAGCTTGTCATAATAATGCGTAACAATGGTGGATGGTTGGACTAGATGATCTTGTAGGTCATTTCCAACCTTCTTGATTCTATGATTCTATTTCTTGGATGTAAGAAACAGCTAATACCAGAACCTCAAATATAGTTATTTGATAGTTAAAAAAAAAAAAAAGTGAGATTTTCAGTATTTTTGCTGCTATGCCCTAAGAATGTTAACACCTGCCAGCATTCAGTGCTAACATAGCAGAAATTGGCATTACACTCCTCACTTAACCCTTACCACATTTTCTTTTTCAAAAAGCTTTCTCTCCTTTCTGTTGCTTGATTATTACACAAGTAATGCAAGTTAAAAGCTATTTAGACACTTAATTCACATGAATAATTTCATTTGAAAGGCTACCCTGACAATAGCTTTTGTTTTCAAGGCTTTGATTTGAATAAGCTGTAGTTTTTAAATGAGCTGCTACAGACTTCAGCATTTCTGTTTTGAAGTAGAAGCCAGTAAAGATATCTCTAAATTGAACTTACAGAAAAACCAGGGTTTTAGCTGATGCAATATACAAAGATCACTGTTACATTTTAGAATTTTCTAATATTGGCCAAGTGTGTACTTACAATCACATGAACAGCATAACAAAATGAAACAGGAACAGAGGAGTGTTCCCGCACTCTATACACTCTGTGGCTAATTCTAGCCTTCTTGGATTTCAAAATGAATATATTTATAGAATCAATACCCTATAAACAGAAAAGCTGGGTGGGCAGCTGCAACATCACTACCCAAATGGACAGAACAATGAACTTATGTCTGTGCAAAATGAGCAAAATACTAAAACTAAGAGATTCCAGCCAAGGAAAATTGAGTTTATTTCTCCTACACAGAAATAATATTAAATCTCCTCTTCACGTTAACAAATATCAGAGACATTTCCATGCTCCAACTTTCTAAAAATATCAGTACTTTCAGTTAGGTGGAAAGGGATAGAAATCAACTGCATTAAAAAAAATGCATATCAGACAACAAATAAGAGGTCTTTCCACTGAGTTGTGAACTCAATTCTTGTTTGTCCATTGTGATAAAGACAAGAGAGTCTTACTATAATCCAGGTGAGAAAAAAAGCAAGAAAACCTCATAAATGAACTCAGGTTTGGAAACAAAGCTAGCTCAGAAGCTCTCTCTGAATCTTATGTCCCATTGTATTTGTTTCACAATCTCTGTCTGCTGAACAAGAGTCATTTCACTTCAATGAGTTTAATGTAAAAGAAACATGGAGCTACTTTCACAAACAGCAGTTACCTTCTGCTTACTGGAAGCCAATATTTATGCCATCTCTGTTCCCTTCACCTTCACCTATAAACGTTACAGTTGCAGCATCATTACAGCACCTTCTTTAATCAATGGGCATCTAAAACACAGTTCAATCAATTACAACACTGTCCTTTAATGCCTGCCGAGTTCCTTGTCTGCCAATGAATCACTGACCCCTGATGTTTTCTAATTTAAAGGTCAGATTTGCTATGAAGGACAGACAGAAGCCATCTGGCTCTCCTGCAGAAAAATCAAAAGATTTTCTTTTGTTATGTAACAATATGTATGTTAACATGTATTTTGTTATTCAGTGGTAATACTGAATAATACATTTATTACATCTGAAGACAGATAGTTTATTTCCTCCTTAGGCAAAGCTGGCTGTGTAGTTCACTGCAGATTTTAGTTATCTCTGCTTAAAATTACAGCATTATGGAATTTTGAAAATTAACTACTAGCAATAAGCATTGCAGCACAGAAAATAAAAAGGCTAGTTAACAGCAGTGGCAGAAAATATGTAGGTGTGGATTTGCTTGCATCGGATATTCACTGACAATTCAACCTAAATAGATTTTGGCCCAGTCCTTTTCCAGAAAAATGAAAAGTAGAAAAGACTAAGCAAAGACTTTAAAATTTTAAGGTGATTACCTCAGAGACTAGAGAAAACTAAAAACACACTGGGGAGAATCTTCTGCTACTTTTCAATTTAAACTCTTCTTGACAAATTTGAACCAGTGTAAGTTTTCAGAGAAGCCTGAATCAGATCATAGCAGAAGGAGATGACATCATTAATCATGAGCTGAAGCGTACTAGACCGACAGTTTTCCTTATAAGTAGTACAGTGAGTAAAAAAGGAGACAAAAGGTTAAAAAAGTCAACTAATTTTAAGATTTGCTGCTAGTTTTTCTTGGTTAAATATTCACAAGTGTTTCATTGTTACACAAAGCATAAAAAGAAAAATAAAGAAGGGCTCAAGGGCTCCTATGGTTTTATGAGGTGGAGACAATTTGCATGCCTGGTAGTAACCATTTCTTTCCCTTTTTTTTTTTTCTTATTGGGTAAAGTACCAACTGAAACTGGATTGAGGGAAATGAACCACTAAAAAATACTTTCTTTCAGTTGTAGAGTATTAACAAACACAAGGTACAAACACTGAAGGTGGATATTTGGTTGAAAATAATATTCTACATATGTTGAAAGAATAATCATGACACTTCAAACTGCAAATGATCTCCCCACCAAAGCCAATGCTGACATTTGTTTTTCAGTGTACTCTTAGCTGTGAGAATGCATCACCAAGGTCTGCACTGGTTTAATTTCTGAATATAGACTTTATGCAAACTAAGAACGTACTGTCAAATTTTAGTGTACTCCAAATCCACATCTTCAGCTGAAGTCACAGGAAGTTTCTGGTACATTTTACACTAACAGTAAGAAAACAGCCTCACTGTCTTATCTCCCTGATAAGCAATATCAGCCTGTGTAGATCCTGCTCTCTTTTGAAGAAGAATGAGAAAGTGCCTTCAAAAATGACAGGAACAGAGAGCCCAGCTCCACTTACATCACCCTGTGCCATAAAACATGTCAGGCAGGTGTAATCCACACTTATTTTACAGAAAGTTGTACGTGGCAAGCTATTTCAATTTTGCCTTAACTCAATACATATTTCTCTCAAGATGTTACCACAAACACTGGACAGAAATGTCAACCAGACAATATGCCTTCTCACAGATATTAAGCTTAATTATAAAATTACATTCTGACAGTTCCTCAGGATGTAATATGTTATGGGAATGTAGATTACTCTTTGACAAAAACAGCTTTCAACTCTAAAGACCCCGTGCCTTCCTTTGTTCCTCGGGATATTATTTTCCTTAATCCTATCTTTTGCACTCAAGTTTTTCTAGATAGTCACAATTAACATAGTGGAATGAAAGTGCTTTAAAAAGACTAAGGTCATCCAGTGACTCATTAAAGGGAAAATACATAATACTTTTTTCCACTGTTTTCCTTTGTTTTGTCCAAACCTAAGAAAGGCACTCAACAACCTTTACAGCCTGATTAGTTAGCATCATGTTGTATCAACTTATACCACAGGACATCCCTGCACATTAAAAGAAAGAAGGATACATTATCCTGCTTTGTCAAGTGACAGATTAGACTGTAACCTAAGCTACTGCCTAACAACATAATGCTTTAACGTGGAGGAATCACATGGTGGACGTTCATGGAAAATCTTTCTTATTGCTTCAGTCCTGTACAATGTACTCTTAACATACCTTCTTCAATAGTAACAGAAACATATGACACACAACCAACCAGTTCAGCAAATTTGCTCAGAATACATTAAGTATGTTACAAACTGTCTTCTTTTTTCATCATATTAAACCAAACCTAAGGCATTGCTTTATTTTATGCCGTAATAGCAGAACTGCTGCATCGAAGGAAAAATTCCAATATTAAGGAATGATGAACAATTTAAACAATATGCAAGTTTCCTTGTAGTTTAATTGTAATTAGTATTCTTGATTTATCAACAATTTCTAACAAGAATAGTATTTTATTTTCTAAGTGACTTGATTTGACAGCTGTCTTCAAGATCAGAGCCTAACCAGCTCAATGATATCTATAAAAAGTAATAAAAAGTACTGCTACAGCACCAACAATGAAAACGCTGTCTAAAATCTTCCAACAACACTACTACTCAAAATGCCTTTTTAGATACAGAAATGTTTGTGAATCACCATGTTTGTCTTCCATTAAAGTGATATCATGGTTGAAACAGCTATTGACTTGAGTCACAAAAAGGCAATTTAATTTTACTGGTCAGTATAAAAATAATCTTTAGCTAATTTGAGTCTGCTGAAATACAGATGGATTCTTTTAAGTCTTTTAATAAGAACAAAAACAACAAAAAAATCAATTGAAATACTGAAAGCATTTATTAAGCTCTCCTACAGAAGGTATCTTGCTAAATGGACAAAGAAACCTGACATTCAGTAAGAGATACAAGATACTGTATCTCTTTTTTTTTTTTTTTTTTCCCTTTTAATAGCACTAATAAAGCTCAAAACTACTTTCAGGCAGGCTAATGGGCATTAAATATCCAAAACACATTTTCCAGAACACTATCTAAAAAATTACCTATTCACCTTTTTACAATGGATTAAGATCATTCTGTTACTCAGCCATTTTACATCTGGTCTTCTTAATATTTCTTCTTGAAACAGCAAAAAAAAAAAAGTGGACCAAAAGAAAAGCGCCTCTGTAGTTGCTTCAAACACAGTAGTGTTGACAGCATGAACAAATGAAAGTGAACTTGGCGAATAATTTGAAAATCAACACAAAAAATATGTTTCCATACACTGGACAGAAGAGGCAAAAGAGTGTAATTCCTCTGACAAATGAGAAGAGAGAACAGATATGAGTACAGGGTAGAAGAACCTGGGGGACCTGGTGGACAAAGCTGCGCATGAGACAGCCTTGGAATGCCAACCATGTCCTTGGCTGCCTCAAGAGGGGTGGCCAGCAGAGAGAGGGATTATTCCTCTTTGCTGTTTATTTGCTCTTTACAGATCCCAGTGTAAAGTATCATTTTTTCCACAAATTCAGAAGTTCTGAAAGAACAGAAGGACCAGATAAAAGGACTAAACCAAACTTGATTTAAAAAAAATATATGAGAACTGCTCCAAAAGTAATGCTTCCCATTTTATGATGTTGGCCCACGATGTCACAGGTGGATGCTAGTGGTATTGCTGTGGAGGTTGAACTTTCCCACCAATATTCTGTTACATTTTGCTGCTGTGCGAGAGATGGCAGCAAAGGTAGGGACAGTCTAGACCAAATGACATGTAAGTGTATGAAGCAAAGGGGTTTAACTGAATTCCTCCACGTGGATTTGCACCCACTGACATTTACCGACGCTCACTGAACATTAATGGTCCCTCACCAGTTCAAAGACCGTGGAGCACGCTGTCAATTCTGAATGGACTGTTCTACCACACCTACTGTACAATTTGACAACATTCTCCTACAAATGATGCTGTTATATAATGCAGCTATGAACAGTGGTGCAGATTATTATATGCACACAACACAGGCTCTTGTTCATCGCTACAGAAAATGCAGCAATGTGACAATGTGAAATATGTGAAATGTGACTGTTGAAAAATAGTGTTTTGTAACTGAGAATTTGATCGATCAAACACTGTCATTGTGCTCCTTCTATCTGTTGTAGTTGCCATGGAAATAAAAAAGAAGTAGCATTACTTTTGGAGCAACCTACATTTAAACTTACTTATACTTATGTACTTATAAACAGTTTAACTGTCAAAAATATGAATGCTTGTTTAAAATAGCAAAACTTGGAGTGGAGGATTGAAAAGGCTATGAAGTACAAAATCAAGTTAAACAACTTAGTTACTTTTCTGATAATTCCTTAGTGTGTTTTTGTTTTATTTTTGTTTGTCTTTAAGGAACAAGCATATTATAAATAAGCTTACTGTCATGGTTTTATGATTTTTTGGTATTGGTATTCCACATCATAACAACGTGTAGTGCATTAAGAGTTAAAGAGTTAATACTCCAACTCCATAGATCATTGATATTTCCGGGTATACCTGTCTCAGAAGAGGAGAACTACATTCCCCAGAGGACTTTGCGATGCTTTACATTTTTACATATTTTCCGCTCAGAGGGAAAAGATAAAAACCCTCTGCGGTCACGGGACACTCTCTTTCCTTCGGGATCGACTCAGCAGTGGGTGCTTGCTGCCATATCGCCTTCAGCGTTAGCGTAAGGCCTTCGGTTTATCGGACACTCTCTCTCTTGCTCATTTTATTTGATTTATTAGCTTCAATTCCAATTATATTGTATTATATTGTGTTATTTTGCTTTCTGATATCTTATTTAGTAAATTAGCTTTCCTCCTCAGATCGTTGCCGCTGTTTTGTTTCTAGGCCCATCTCCCTTTTCCCTTTTCCCTTTCCCCCTTCCCCTTTCCTGGGGCGTGGGTCTGTGGGTCCCCCACACCAATCGTCACGGAACCGGGCTGATCCAGCCCGGTAAACCGTTGACACTTACAAAACATGAAAATATAGAAGGTAAAATCTGCAACTCTAACCATCTGTAACAATTACTATTATTATTATTATTATAACAAATCATTTTAAGGCTTTGCATCTTTCCAGTTCAATATTTAAAAATGTGCAAGTGATTTTTGTTCCCTATCAGAAATACATGCCTCTCCAGTTCTGCTCTAACATGAAGAGCGTCTAAGAAAACAATGGACTTCATCAGTGCCAAAAGCACAAAGAAAGCTGCAGCATGGTCAGAGTTCAGTATCACAATACATTTAGCAACAATAGCAAAACAAACAAACAAACAAACAAAAAAACCCACACAATGTAAGACTCCTTCAAAATGAAATCGAATACATTAATTCTTTATATCAATTTGAAATTAAGAAACTCTAAACAGAAATGCACATACTCACAGAGGCTGGAGAAAAAATATGGTTGTATTCACAATTCATCTAAGAGAACTGCATAATAACATGAAATATTAAATATTTGTGAATCTGCATTCGTAACTTATTGAAAAAAAAAATCTTAAGATCAATCTATTTTAGAGAAAATAAGACTGCTTGAATCAAAACTACACTGAAATGATTTCCATTGGATTTACAGGCTCCACAAAGTCTTTAGTGGAATTAAAATAGATGGCTCTTCACTATAAATCATTTTATTAAAAAAACAAAACAAAACAAAACAAAAAAAACACGCAAAACCAAACAAACAAACAAAAAAATGGAACAACAAAAAAAACTTTGCCTAAAAATGTAAGCACAATTAAATTTATGTGAATGTTTACCTAACATTTTTAATGTCAGTTGTTGCTGAAACTTAAAATGAAGAAGAATGATCTGGACAGCGCTGACTGCTTCACCTATAAGGAGATATTCCAACCACAATGGTGAAATATCACTTAGAACAGAGTGCTAGAGTAGACTATGCATGGACTCCATGGACAATAAAGATCCATACTGCGTGTACGGGAGCATGTGCCAGGCAATTTCCAAAGTATACATTCTCTGCAACCACCTCAAAGAGTCACTTCAGAAACCACTCAGTCCACAAAAACAATAGGAGAAAGTGTCTTCAGGTCACTGTTATATGTAAATCACCCTAAGTAACCAAGCAATTCATAATGTTATGAGTGTAATTACCGAAAGACAAGGAAAACTTTCCAGTTACCTTTTTTACAGTCTTGTCAGGCTCAAGAGCAATATCTGGAATGTTGGCATCCACCATAAGGGAAAATAAGTTCAAGATCAAGTTGGAGTACCTGAGTAGAAGAGCACATTAGCTAAATGCACTTTGAGCTGTACAACAGAAAACATTTCATAAAGTACAAAATCAGATTACTATTGAGTTGGTAATGTTTCAGAGAAGTTTCACACATTAATGTTATTCTCACAGATTTGTAAAAACGTATGCTATAGAATATCGATTCCATCGTTTTCTATATTAACAAGGATAGTAGCAATGCACTAGTATTTTATAAAGTGATTGCAGAAATTAACAATCAAACAGATGAAGTCTTCACAATAAGGAGAAATAATTTTTCATTTTGCAGCAAGGGTTTTTTGCTGTAACAGGTTGAATTTAGGTGGTTTAACCAAACTATGTCTGCAGGTGCTCAGTTAAGCAGCAATAACTGATATAGTGCAGCTATCATTTACAACCATTTAAAGAGAAAAGACAGCAGTTTTCAGCTCTAACAAGGACCCGGCAGTACTTCCAGGCCTTTTAAAGAACATCATTTTGCTCTTGCAGGAAATTAACTGTAGGTTGCTTTTTGACAGGATAATTTCCAAGCTGCTCAACATAAACAGAAACTTCCTTTGCTCTCTCTGAAGAGATCTGGTCTCCTTTTAGAGAAACAGTAAGGAATAATATTCAAAATCTGAAATATTACTTTCCTAAAAGCACTAGGAGTTTTTTAGATGGTAGAAATTAATAGCAGCAAAACTTATTGGAAAATTTCTGAGTATATACACACTAGCAACTGCAAGGAACTCAGAATTCAAACTCAAAAATATTTGCACTTAATTATTAACAGGAACTAGTACTTCGTAGACTATTCCAAACTAAGGTTTAACTGTTTCGCACACTCTACCATTTATTTTTTTTTCAAATTGGGCTAAGAAACCTGGCAGCCAAGTTGCTGTAGAGACAGGAGTTACCACAGGTTTTAATGAAAATTAGTTCTACTTGCTTGAAACTAGCAAGCCTCGCGTTAAACAGACTTTAATCTTTCAGCTTTACTGTCTCAAAACTGTTTCTAAGTCATTGGTAGCTTACAGCAATAGCAATTTCCAAAGACATACTCCTTTCTTTGCTTTCAATGCTCTTCTAGTAATGAGATGAAAGCAACTTCCAGAGGGACGGGATTGAGCAGAGGCCCCAGCTGAACCTAATGAGATTCAGTAAATCCAAACATCAGGTCTTGCCTCGAGGTTGAGGCAACATCCAATATCAATACAAGCTGGAGAATGAAAGGACTGAACATAGCCCACCTGAAAAAGACCTGGGAGTGTTGGTGGACAGAAAGCTGGACACGAGCCAGCAATGTGCCTTCACAGCCCAGAAAGCCAACAGTATCCTGGGCTGCATCAAAAGAAGTGCAGCCAGCAGGGAGTGGTGCTCCAGCTCCTCTACTCTGTGCTGGTGAGACTTCACCTGGAAGTGAAGTCTTCTGGTGTGGAGTCCCAGGACAAGAGAGACATGGACCTGTTTGAGCACATCCAGAGAAGGGCCACAAAAATGATTCAAGGGATGGAACACCTCTCCTACAAAGACAGGCTGAGAGAGCCGGGGCTCTGAGATGACCTGACAGCAGCCTTTCAGTATCTAAAAGGGAGCAACAGAAAAGAGACAGACACTTCAACAGGATCTGTGGACAAGGGGAAATGGTTTGAGGCCTAAAGAGGGTAGATTTAAGTTGGATAAAAAGAAAAGGTCTTCTACAGCGCGGGTGGTGAAGACACTGGAACAAGCTGCCGAGTGCCGTGGCTGATACCCATCCCTGAAGAATTTCAAGGAGAGGCTGGATCAGGCTCTGGGCAACCTGATCTATCTGTAGATGTCCTGGTTCATTGCAGGGGAGTTCAACTACATGATCTTTATAGGTCCCTTCCAACTCAAAGGATTCTAAGGTTCTATGAACTTGAACTATATGATGAGAAATGAACTGGACAGCAACAGGAAGTAAAGTAGTACAGGACAAACCAGAGATTGAAGAAAATATATAAGTGGATCCAGCTGATTGTAGATACTGATGTTAACTCCTGAAAAGGTCTTGTGTAATATCACAGTACAGCAGAAAACAGAACAATAGGATTAAAAGCCAGCTGTAAAGGCATGTACATACTGATGTAAGACACGGATAGAGAGGCCCAGGTGCCAGGTGACAAGATGTTCAGACCTGGTCCACTAACAACCTAAATCCATTCTAACATTAGAAATTTTGCTGAAACACTACAGCTTGAAATCTGATCTCAGAAGGATGAATAACTTGAGAATTGGCTCTTGCTTTTCAACAGTTCTAAGTGATGTCTGTACCTTGTTAGTCATGCCACGTGTCTTTGACATTTACACTGACAAGGCCCCTGTCATGGCTATTCTCCATCCACTGACAAAGAAATAGTTTTTTTCCAGGTTAAAAAGCCTATATCAAGCACATAAAATTAATCCTGAAATTAAACTGTAACTTTGTTTTCTCAAAGCCCAGTACAAATTAATTTGCTAAGGAAGGAGTGTTCACCTGCATTTGAGATTACTTAAGCATATGGTTTGAACAGGTTAAAACTAAATTTAAGTTCTGTAAAAATAAAAGAAATCCAATAAAATGCTTCACCCACAAAGGAACAGCCTCATATATGTCAAGAAAGAAACTCATAACAAAAAAAAAGTTCAAATTCTCACTGTCATTTTTTTTCTGAGAACTGCTGTTTGTTTTTAAGGGCTTTCTGTTTCATGAAAAATGATGATTTGCATACAGATACACCTAAACCAACTGAACACTTCACCTGTAAAAAGTATAATACTCTAATGCGAAGTCCTAAACTTGCATTACAAGGAAAGTACAGTTATTTGTGGTGCTAAACCAAAGCCCTCTTTACCCGAATTGATTAAAAAATTCTTAAACTTTAAAATAGACTAATCTTTTCCGCAGTCTTGTTTGGGAGCCTCTAAAACTCATCTCGTCTCCTCTAGACAGGCATATACATATTCCTTATTCACTATCATGTCCTAACCAGCTATAACACACTATGGCACCTATTCTTCCAGTAGTTTTTCTTTATAGTCAAACTTTGATCAAAACTGATTTGATCCCATTTGTTTCATACTCCCTCTTTAACAATCAACCCCCTTCTTAACAATCAACCCCTCTTTGAAGACTATTCAGTCCTTCCACAGCCTAGCTATAGCCCTTCCAAAGAACTGGTCCTTCCCAACAGTCATCACAGCTTTACATTTGTTACCTACCGTTTCTTTATGTTCCTACCCACTTTCTTTATGATTCTACACATCTTCTGTCCACAATACTATCATGAATAGTCTGGGAAAAACACTCTGGTCTACCCAGCTGGATATTATCACTGAGACTGAACAAATCTCAGCTTAAATTATAGATATGGTCCATAGTTACTACTTAATCTTCTGTTCCCACCTATAACACTTACTGAAACTGAACATCGAACTTGGTGAGGAGTAAGAGAATCTATAATCTCTCTATAAAAACAAAACAACAACAAAAAAATACAGATGTTGATACTAGATTCCTTCCTACTGGATTCTGCTGAAGACTCGTAAACTGGGAATTCACTGGGGAAGGGAAAAGCTAATCCAACATGATTTGAAGACTTTTAAGTAAGCTTAATATGTATAGTGAGAGTGTAACATGCTGCTACACATCACACGAGAATGAAAATTGTCCAGCCACGGTCTGCCCTGCAGCGCAGTCAGCACACAGAGGCTGGTTCTTCATTAGAGTACTGCTGACAAACATATAGAACTCATCGGTGTTCGAAAAAGTAGAAGGACATCTCTCCCAGGAAAATAAGTAAATAAATAAACAAAAGAACCACAGGAAGCCTTCAACAATGATTATATACCAAATTAATACCTACCTGAAACAAAGAAAAAAAACTTTTTCTACTTACAAGTTTTAAACTATTTTTGTTTTTGCTGAGCAAACACATCCTACCAGAAACACTAAAAGACTGAGATACAGCACGTGAAATACACAGAGAACTGTCTATAACTCAGGGAAATTAAAAATACAACAATCTGAAAAATATGACAAATGGTATCAGAAATTTGACTTAGCAAAGAGCTTATGATTTCACCATACTTCACCAGAAGAGGTACCTGTGAGTGCGTTTGCATCAACATACAGAACTGTTAGAGCTAAGCCATTCCTCTCTAATTATTGATTCTTTTCCTAACCCATTAAGCAAGCAATTTAGATATTTTTTTAATTCTAGCTGTTGAATGTAAATTGTAGTACCAATATTATCCTTCTACGTTAAAAGCCTTAAAAATGTATATCCAGAACAATTTAAAAATACCTATTACCCTGAACAAATATTGGAGAGAATAATTACAATTACCATTCCAGAATTAAATTTAAAACATACTGATATGCAGTTTAATTTTATTTCAAATTCACCATTGTACTTCATGCTTAACTACAATCTTTGTAGCAAACAGCTACACAAACTAATTAATGCAATAGATAATCCTTCACCAACATAACAGACATTTCCACTGAAACAGGTTTAAACTACAAAACAACTCTGAATTATTTCAAGCATTATTACAAATACAATATTATAAAATAATTTTGAATAGCGTATAGAACACAGAATACATATCAGCCTTTCTGACTGTTCTCTTAAGTTATATGTACTGTTTGTCAACAACGTGATACAGATTCTGCTTTCCGCTGCTCTACTTTTAATCTATTAACATCAGTCTACAAAATAATTCCTTTTTTTTTAGTTCATTCATTCAATCATCGCTATTAGCTGGAAAACTACCTGTATCTTTTTTCTGATATTTCTTATCACTATGTATGCATTTCGTACACGTATTTTTCATGTTTTGTCCATAAGTGATTTTTTTCATGTATTTGTAGGCTTACACTATATGATCCAAATACTGAAGGAAGATGTACTTTAAACACTGATCACTGGCCACAGGAGTGCTCACTTGTCTATCGAAACAGATCTGATGGAGTGATTTGTTTGCTTGTAAATAAAAGCCTAAAAAGATTTAACTTGTTGCAGGTATCTACAGAAGCTATTAACATGCTTGACTGCTATGCAGCTATAATTATCCTGGAGGACCTTCATCCACCTAAGTTTATGATCCACCTAAGTTTATGTATAACATCCTCCAGGCAAAGAATTTGATTCTGATCATCACTAATCTAAACAGGAGGAGGGTAAAGCAGTAAAACAGCAAATGATTTAAGTGGATAGTTACTTGATAAGTAGTAATCAGAGAAAGAATTCCTTAAGGGCAAAACAACATCAAAAATACAAGATACAACTTAATATCTCACAGGATTTATGAAACAGCTGTTGAGATTATTAAACAAGCAAAACTGAGGATCTTAACTTAAAGGACAACTACATTCAAGCTCCACATTATACCACTGTTATTTTCAGTCCTTTATTTCATATAAATCCTTGTCTGAATTACGAATATAGACAAGTTTTGAATTTTCAACATAAATATTCTTCCCTACTAACTCATTCTTTATGTTATCTGAAATCATGTCACACTGAAGTAGTATTGTTACCTGCGAAGATGGAGAAAGGCTGTGTAGCACTGCTTACGGAATTCCTGGTACTGCTCACTCTGTGTGCCTCCCATGCCTTCCACCATCTCCTTATTCAGCTTCATTGGGGGAGGTAGAGGCTTAGGGTCCCGACCCAAAATATAACCAAAGTCAATGTGGAATAGTTTTCCTGTAAGACAAAAGGTGAATGCAATTGTTTACTTCAACAACTCATACACTTACCAAATCTCGATTACAGACAGTGATTAAAAATAGATAAATTCATAGGCATGATTTCTAGAAGATAAACTGTTTTCTCTAAGCACAATTCAACGCTTTCTGTAAGGCTTATACCTTCAGTTATCAAGTTGAAACTACAGACTTAAAGCTAATATCAAATTCATTCACTGCAATAAAAAAAAAAAAAAAAAAGTAAGAGTTTTGTGTTAAAATTTTAAACATATGGACTATATTCATAAAGACTGAATCAGTGATGAAAACATGGACATGTTAAATACAGTTACATAACACCCTTCACTCCTTAAGAACTTATTAACAAATAAAAATATTAATATATATAGTGCACGGTTTTTTTGGTTGCTTTGGCAAGCACTACATGATGTCAGCTGTATGGTAATATTACCACAGGAAAATAAAAATCATGGTCCTAAAATCCTTTGTTTGAGTAAGGTTAAGGGTTTTTTTTTATCATTTTTCACATTTGAGTGAGCATGACCACCATATCAAACTTGTTCTGAATTCACTGAAGTCTCTCCTGAGTTTTTCCAGTACTAAAAACGTACTAAAATACAATTTACAGCACTTGAGCAATAATTTTCCCTCTCAGATCAACTGTGTCTACAACAGCATCTTAACAAAAAATTTAGGTTGTCTCGTTACAAGTGCAGGAGACCACATATTCCTACGAGGAGCTTAAGAGGAACAACATTGTTTATAATATTATCCATAAATTCAGTGGGAAGAATTCATTGTCTTTCTTTTCAAAGAATCGTAGAATGGTTTGGGTTGGAAGACACCTTTAAGATCATCTAGTTCCAATCTCTCTGCTATAGGCAGGGATACCTCCTATCAGACCAGGCTGCTCAAAGCCCCACTGTCAACTAAAAACCCCAATTCTCTCAGTTGCTTCACTTAGGTCTTGTTTTCTAGCACATTCACCAGCTCCACTTTGCACACACTTGTGCTGTTCAAATTCCTCCTTGCAGCCAGGGACCAAAAGCACAATATTCAAGGTGTGGTCTTCTCACACCCTGAATGTACACTCACTTCCCTAGTACTGCTGGCCTGCTAAACAATTTCTCTAGAACAGAGAGAAATCATCTTCCTGTAGTCAGTATCGAAGAGGAATCAGGACAAACAGGTGTCACACAGCCAGCATCACTTCATGGACAGATTTACATTCAAAAGCATTTCCTTGGAGGTGTTTGCTCAGGAGTGTTTACTGGCAGAAGATCTGGCCTGTGACCAAATAACTGGTACGGGAGACTGGGAGATGATACCGTTGTATCCTGTGAAGGCATGATACAATTTGGCGTCTCCCTGCTCCCTCTTATCCAGGCAAGGCCTGGAAGGTGGGAACAAAGAAATTCCTGCCGCTCCAAAAAATAACTGACTCTGCAGCTTTGGACTTATAAGTAAGTTTGTACTGCTGTTAAGAAGATTTGAAAGCGGTAGTCATCATCAACTGAACAATACAACTTCCAACGGCCTGATGACCCACCGCTACTGGAGATCAGCAACTGAATTATGAGTTACGTTGGAATCCCGGTGGTAACTCTCTCTTGCTTTCTACAAAGACCTCTTTGCTTTTCTTTCCTCTCTCTTTTCCACTGCCTGTCTTCCCTTCCCCATCCCCCTAAGCAACTAGGATTTGTAATAAGCTGGTTGGGCTAACATTTGACCTGTTGTGTCTTCATTTCACTGTCAAGTACATATATCAAAGGAACCTCCTCTCCCTCCTATTAATTGGAGTGAGATAGTCAGTCAGGTTTAACATTAGGAAATCTTCCTTCTCCGAAGGAGTAGTCAGATGCTGGAGTGGGCTGCTCAGGGAGGAGGTCGAGTCACCATCACTGAAGGTATTGTATTCAAGAAACATTTAAAAGTGGTAAAAAGGGACATGGATTAGTGGGGAAATATTGGTAGTAAGAGGACAGTTGGACTGGATGCTCTAGGAGGTCTTGTCCAACCTTGGTGATTCGATGATTCTATATTTGTTTGCCAGTATAATAACTTCAAGCATCTACATTCATTTTAGGAAGCTTAAATGATCAACACTCTTGAAAAAACTGCAACAGCTAGTATTTTTCAATTAGTCATCCATCTGTCCATATCACTGAATAATGGATGTTCCACCATCAGAGAAGACTGCTTGGGGTCTGACAGAAGTAGTCTTCAACTCAAGAAACAAATACCATCATGGTCAATTTTCTAAGGGTGATCATGAGGATACTTAATAAGCAAACTAAATATTCACAAGTTGATAAATGTCACGTTCATTACATTCTGCATAACGAACTGCCTTAAAAACTTCCTTGAACAGTATTTTCACACACAGAAGTTAGTTTATAAAAACCTTAAAAGTAAGTTTTGTGAAGTAAGACACTGATATATACAGACAAATCTCCACTGCGTTATAGAAACTGCTTAATTAAAAAGTCTGGGGGAGGGTCTGTTTTCAGCTCACTTATTCAAATCTGTCATCTTGAAGAGTCAAGGGACAACATTTGAATAAAAGAGTAACTCTACTGACAGTAATTAAATCTTCTCTTAGTTTGCTCTGGAGGTAAGGAATAAGAGGCACTAATTAATAATGTAAATTTGTAACTAAGATGCATCTAACAATTCAAAAACATTAATATGAATGTGTATGAACATGTATCAGTTCATATAGAGAATCACACACAGAATTTTAGGGGTTAAAAGGAACCTCTGGAGATCCTCGACTTATACACCAGTTCTAAAAATGAATAAAGTATACAATGAGGCTTATTGTTAAAGTTTCTCTAGTTATAGTTCAAAATTCAGCAGATTTTTAGGCTATGACTCAAAAAGCACACTAGTTTTAATTTTAATTCATTCAATATATTCAATATTCTCTAAATACATATATTAAACAGGCTTAATTTATTTTTATTTAGACAGTTCCAAGATCAATTAAGCCAGCATACTAAACTATAAAATAATGATAAAAGGTGTTCTGTAATCAAGGCATGACACTCAGAATCCTGCTGTAAAGAAAATAATGACTGAGATAGTTAATAGAGAACCTCATGAAAGTTCTTGGATATTTTAGGTTTTCCACTGTAAGGGAAAACTGTTGAGGACAGTGTTCTTCTGCATTATCCATGAGAAAATATCAGGAAAATAACTTTGAAAGAGAACTCTGATCAGCTTCCTGGTGGACCTTTGAAAGAGCAACATTTATCTTCTCTCAGACTGTTTTTCTCCACTAAATATTCACCAGCTTTTTTTGTTTGTTTGTTTGTTTCTGCTATGCTGCCATTTCTACCTATGAGACCCCATAACACACCTTTACACTAGGCCTTTTAAGTCAGATCATCTACATTATAAGGAAAAGGCAGGAGAAAGATTCTGGTATACTACATAAAACAGCAAACAGCAGCAGAAAGAGCAAGATAAAAAGGTGAACTTTACAGCTTTATGTATTTTGGAACAGTTGCTTTATATGAGCTTCAAAAAAACTATTCTGCAACTTAGTATTAAGCGTACTGAAGACAATTTTAAGAGGACAAAATATTTTTATATTTTTATTCTGTTAAGAATTCACCTTTAGGGTCTCTCCTTCATACACATCTGTAAGGAAGGAGGGAAGGAAGCAAAAACCAACAGCAACTTTTCTCCAAGAGCACAGCACCTTAGAACACCACAAAAGTTAAAATATGTCAGGCTCGGGTGTGATGATACTTGGAGAAATAAGTAGGAATTTGAGCTGTGCAATGGTCTACAAGAGAATGAGTATCATACTTGACAACGCCAAGCTGAGTGGTGTAGGTGACAAAACAGAAGAAAGAGACACCACCCAGAGGCATCTGAAGAAGCTTGAGCTATGGGCCCATGTGAACCTAATGAAGTTCAGTAAGACCAAGCACCATGTGCTATGTTTGTATTGGGGCAATCCCAGATACATACACAAACGCAGAGAATACTTTGACAGCCACTCTATGGAGAAAGCAGTAAGGGTCCTGGTAAATGAAAACCTTCACATGAGCCATCAGTGTTTATTTTTGCAGCTTGGAAGGCCAACAGTATCTTGGGCGGTATCATAGGGGTGATCTTTATAAGTGAGATTATCAAAAGGAGGAAAATCACATTATCACATAGATGTGACAGGACAAGAAATAATTGTTTTTTGAAGTAAAAAAGGGGAGATTTAGATCAGATGTTAGACAATTTTTTTCACTGAGAGGGTGGTGAGGTATTGGAACAGGCTACTCAGAGAAACTGCAGATGTCTCTAGAGGCCAGGTTGGATGGGGCCCTGGGCAAACTGATTGAGGACCCAATTCAGTGTCTGACAGCCCTGCCTGCAGCAGGAAGCAGGATCTACATCTAGATTTGAGGTCTTTTCCAATCCAAGCCATTCTATACTTTCATGATATTTTATTTAACTATTGAGTAAGGTATTTTAGTACTGAAATACCACGTAACAAAATTTAAGCCATCATCAATTGTGAGTTCCTAGAGTTACATAACTCAATTGCTAAAAAAAAAAAAAAAAAAGCCAACTGGATTTAGAAGTCTCTCTTCAAATTTTATTTCACAGAATGGGACAAGTTGAAAGCGACCTTCTGGAGCACATCTCATTCAGTATCACTGCTCAAGCAGTGATCCTCTGCCCAAGATCGTATCCCAAAAGCTTTTCAATATCCCCAAAGATGGACACTCCCGGACAAACTCTGCCATGGCTCACTCACCTTCACTATGATTAGTAGTTCATACTGCACAGCATGGCATTTATATACAATCTGTCCTCTCAGTATCAGACATCTTACAAACATTGTACGCTTTCTAAAGGCTGTTTTTCCCTTCCTTCAACATAAGGTGGGTGCCATAACATGCACATCTCATTCTTATTTACTTAATCATTTTCTAATCCAGCTTCAGAGTTATTACACCTTAATTTGAAAAGGTTCATAATTATTAGGCATGCTTATAAATTAAAGATAAATACAAAAATGGACAGAAAGTATTAATTTATTACTGATCCTGAATGACTGTGACAATTCCAACCCTATGATATTAGTCATTAAAAAAACAAAACAAAACAAAAAAAAATCCAGAAAGGGAAGTTACTTAAGATGAGAGGTAAAATAGAACACATTTTTGTAGGTCTAGAAAAAAAAAAAAAGACATGGGTTTCTAGTTCAGAGACACTCAAAGTAATAAATTCAGTTGTTTAAATATAGACAAGAAAGTATGCATATATGGTCATACTGTTTAAGAAAAGTGTTTCTAGCTTACATTCCTTGAGCTAAGAAGTTATCTTTTCAACTTAGGATGTCTTGGTTTATGAGAGAACAAAGGTAGAAAATGAAAACAATTTTAGGCTCTGAATTTACTGTGGATGTGTACTGCCCTCTGCTGTTCTTGTTTAAATTCTTCCACTAAGTAAATTTGAGCTGTAGAGTAGTTACTTCCTTATTCAGCTTTACCTCACATTAAAAGACTAAATTATTACCAATCTGACAATGCAAATAGTACCTGCAATTAAAAAAAAAAAACAAAAACCTTTACACCCATAATCATATAAATGATAAGGACCTCTAGACAGATTTTCAAATGTTCGTTTGCACAATTCCAATCAAATATGGGAAAACGTATTTGCTTTAGTTGCTCTCCCACAAGATTACTTCATGACATTCTACCAGAGTCAATTTTCAACACATTCATATGAAATACTCTGAGTCACTGTAACATATGCTTCAGCCATATTGCAAAGCCATCCACATGGATGTGTCCCTTTCCCCCAAATAAAGTATCTTATTTACACTTTTCTCGTTCAGTAGATGTTTAACTTCACTATAAATGCTGAAGATTTAACTCTTCTTCATTAGTAAATGAATATATTTACGATATCAAAACATGTATGGAAGCTAAGGCTCAAAAGTAAATATGAAAAAAAAATCCATTTCCATGTTTATTAAGAATTTCTGCACTGCATCTGTCTACAAAGTTAATTATGAAAAATATAAAATATTTTAGTTGAAAATAACTTCTCCCGTTGTAATACCTTGACAGTAAATTCTTGTACTCCATTTAATTGAGAATCTCTCCAAGATTATTTTTTCCCCACAATTGCTAAGCATTCAAATGGGAATTTCAGAAGATAAGGTTGATAAACAAAGCAAACTACCTAGAACTCCTCCTGAAATGCAGAAGGTATGCAGCATTTTTATTTCAATACTCAGGGGGCAGGGAAGAGAATTAAATGAAATATTCTAAAGAAAAAAAGACAAGAAAATGCATGCTTTTCCGGAATACAGTTTCCTAATTAAAGTTTTTCAGGGTTTTATTTTCATTGGTTTTGTGGTTTTGGTTTTTTTTTTGTTTGTTTTTAAACCTTCTGTACTCTTGGAAAAATAGAATGTGTAATTTCAAATTAAAGATTATTTATATATTTTTTCTTAGTCATACTAAACACTACACAACTTAAAATAAACGGAGACTGCACCTCTTGAATTCTAATCATTATTTTAGCTGGAGCCATGTATTAAAACTGTATCTTCTTAAACCATTACAGGACTTACTGGTTTTGAATTACTAACATTATATACTCTACATGATCCATTATCAATACATATGATGCAACAAGAAGTAACAATATAAATGAAGTAAGTTAAGGATAATCAAAAACCTGTTATTTTGAACTGCCAAGATAAGTGGGTTTTCTTACAAAGGAAAATATATTTAGCAGCCTTCCATTACCCAGCGGAGGTCTACAAGAAAGCTGAGGAAGAACTCCGATCAAGGAGTATAATTATAGGACAAAAGGTAGTGGCTTTAAACAAAGAGAGGGTAGATTTAGACTTGATACTGAAACAGGTTACCTAGAGAAGCTGTTAATGAATGTCCTATGGCTAGAAGTGTTCAAGGCTAGGTTGGATGGGGCTTGCAGCAACTAGTCTAGTACAGAGGATTGTAACTGTCCCTTTTTAAGTTTTTAAAGATTACTTTTAAGATATTCTCCTTTAAGATTTTTAAGGTCCCTTCCAAACCAACTTATGCTATGATTCTATGATGTATTTGATTAAATGATAACCTCTACTACTTTTCCTCCCTCAATCATGAATTTGTAACAGGTAGGACATTTAGACTCTAATACCTTCTACAAATAGCTGTGAAAAAAACAAAAACCCAGCTTCAGCTGAATGATCCAGACCATCAGTTAGACTGATGGACCAGTTGGATTTTTACTGTACAGGGGCTTGGTTTTGTTAAAAAAAAAAAAAAAAAAAAAAAAAAAAAGATAATAATAATATTCAGAGGAGAGAGAAAATTCTGAAAGGAACACTGTTCCGCCATGTCTCATGTGGCATTCCCAGTTTGGGGTTGCAAATGTTATCAATTCCTTAGAAAAGCATCTGAAATGTTCACAGAACCATTTCTTTTAGAAGAAGGTCAAATCCAAGAGAAGAATTATCCAGGATATCTCAGGGAAGTTATGAAGATTATATCTAATTCCACATGACTACTGATAATACTTGCCTAAGTGTCTACTATATTTGGACCAGTGTACATAAAATATTAAAATGCAACTGGCACGTGATTAGTACATCATGAAATTGCTTTCAATTGCATGCTAGAAAATCTGAAAAACAGCTATGTAACAATTTAATGAATAATTAAATTGTTTGATAAAGATCAATTAGGATACTTGGAGTTAGAATTACTTTACAGCTACCTATTCCAGCATTCTTTTTTTCAGCTTTAATTTTAAAATTTAAGTATGATTCCTATACAAACTTAAGACAACGGCGACAAGTTTTTTGATCTTCAGGAAAGGTAGACAAGTTTTACCCTACTGATTTCAAAAAGGTCAGAATTACTCAAGAAAGAACTTGCATTCTTTACTATGAAGTCAAGCTGTCATGAGTATAAGAAATGTTGAAGTAGAATAAAAGATGGTAAAATAAACCAAGAAATCCAGGGTTTGTATACATTTCTGTGTTTAGGAGAATTCAGACTTCTGATACGTAAGTTGCTGTTTCACAAACAGCAACAATAAATATTAGATATATGGTATTTCTTACCTAATTTGATTAGAACATGCTTAATCTGCTTTTTTCCTTATTATTCATCTGTCAGATTAATTTTATTGGGGGGTTTGAACTAGATGATCTTTTAGGTCCCCTCAAAACTAAGCTCTCCTATGGTTCTATATTACCTGTAGTTTAAATCTGAACTTTGACTTAGTGAATGAAATACTACCTTAAGATGAGACCTTTTACATTCTAAGTGTAAGAATATATTTTCATCTCCAATACTCAGTGGGTTCAATCCACAAGGAAATTTGTGCCAATACACTTGAACATCAGCCACACATCTGAAATCAAGCGTGATCATGAAACTATACTACTAAAAGGAATTTACCTGTTTTTGTTAGTAAAAGATTATCCAGATGTCTGTCTCCAACTCCAAGGATGTAAGTAATGACACAATAACCAGCTGTAACAAGTAAATTGGAAGCATCAATACAAGTACCTTTCCTGGCAACAGGTAAGTTCTGCACAATTAACAACAGCATATGATGTTATCTTAATTTTTGTTCACAAGCAGTTAAGTATGCCAGAGAATGGGAAGACAGGGAATAATAATCAAGATGATATCAACATTATGAAAAAGACAAAGTAATTAACTGAAATTCAGATTTACTCAGAACTGCCTAGATAAAAACTTTTGCTTCCCAATTATATGCACAATAGTGTAAAAAATCTAATTTCTTTGAATATTTGAATAAAGATACTTCAAAATTAAGAGGAAGCACTTTGAGCAAAATAAATGTACACGCTCTAAGGATATTTATAAAACTGTAAACAAGCATTGGACATTGATACGAATCTGATTGTGTAAGTCAGCAGTATTTACAAGCTAAGCAGTAAGCTAGGAGGTGATAAATAAATTATAGCTAATGCAAACTCTTATTTCCTTCACTCAGCAACCAGAACCACTTTAAGAAGTTCTAATGACTGCATCAGAAAAATAAAAAAAAAGAAGATACTGTACAGTAACAACTGAATGACTTTTTTTTTTTTTGAAGGAAAAAGCTTTTTACTTTAATGGACAGCAATCGTGCTGTTACACTAGCATCCATTTACTGAGCAAAAACGACACTGACACATTTTATCCAAATGGAGTAAGAAACTGAACAGTGTCATAAAAAAAAAAAAAACTTGCTTTAATAGCAAAATATAATTTTCTACCTTAAATACAGATTATTCAGTACCTTACAAATGCTCTACATCTCCCTGAATTATGTGGAATTTAACTGATGAAATGGAAGGATCAGAGGTAAGATTACTGCTAGAAAGGAAAGCATTTTTAACTTCTAATCTCCTTCAAGGAGAAGGAAAGAGGGCAGAGGAAAGAAAGAATACACTGTGTCCAACTCAAAATTACTCCTTTCATTAGTCAGTGGTATTCTGAGGGCTTTGTAGACTCCTTGATCATAATGGGAAACAAGTTAGAAATATTTTGCAATACTCCTCACAACCTCTCCCCCCCGCCAGAAAGAAGACACTAAGTAGAAAGAAAATCATAATTCTCTTAAATTATCTCAAAAATCTATGCACTGATGCAAATCACCAGAAAAAGTCATGGCCTCTAACTCTACCCTGAAAGTTGCAAGAAGCATGAACATTGTTGTAGTCCTGACAAATTAAAGACTACCTTTTTGTTCCAGAATCTTTCCATTAAATATGAAAGTTAAGTTTAATAGCAAATCACTTAATGACTAGTCTGTTGAATAAGCTTTAGAACACACCAGTTATATAAACAAGTCCACCCTTGCTACAACAGAGGTTCTAGCAGCAAGTAGCTGTATAGTTTTCTAGCTCCTGATATCTACACTGAAGTGTCTGTATAACTCAGCAACTCCAACCATTACATTTCAGATACAAAATTATCATTTTTAGTAGTGTCACTTACCACAGCTCTTAACGTATGTGTCCATCACCTCCGCACTTATTCCATGAGGTCCAGTCTCACTAGGTGCGTGCTTTCTGAAGAAGTTCTGGAAGGGAAATCATCAATACATTTAGTTATCCTGCATGACCTTAAGCGTGGTTTTTATGACTAGTAATTAAAGATTTAAAATAAGACCACAAAGAGCCGCTAGCGTAATGTTAAGCTAACAGCCACTTCCCATTTCCCAACAGAACTAGTAAGATTAAATTTAATTCCATATTGCTATCTTTACGTTTCATCTTAATTATCATATTCGCACACTCAACAGAAACAGATCTCAAGTACAAACTGAAATGTAGGTCTTTAAAATAGTCCCAGCAAATTAACACCACATGAAGTATATACTAATTAATAACCAGGAATACAAAATTACTTCCACAGGGGTAGGTAAAAATCACACAGAAGTAAGTTCCGTGAATAAAGGACCTGGGAGTGCTAGTTGATAGCCAGCTGAACACAAGCAAGCAGTATGCCCGGGTGGCCAAGAAGGTCAATGGCACCCTGGCTTGTAAAGAAATAGTGCTGTCAGCAGGAGTGGGGAGGGTGATCAACCTCTACGTTCAGCTCTGTTGAGGCCACACCTTGAGAACTGTGTTCAGTTTTGGGCATCTCACTACATGAAAGACTTTGAGGCAACAGAGTGAGTCTTGAGAAGAACAACAAAGCTGGAGGTGTCTGGAACACAAATCTCAGGATGAACAGCTGAGATAACTGGGATTGTTTACTCTGAAGAAGAAGAGGATGAGGGAAGACTTTATTCTCTATAACTACCTAGCACAAAGTTGTAGTAAGGTGAGTGTCAGCCACTTCTTCCAGGTAAGTGGCGATAAAACAAGAGGTAACAGCCTTAAATTGTGCCACAGAAGGTTCAGATTATTAAAAAAAAAAAAAAAACTTCTCAGAACAACTGGTCAGGCACTGGCTCAGGCAACCTAAAGAGGTCACGAAGTGATCACCCCTTGAAGTGTTCAAGAAAAATGGAGACGTGACAACTGGGACATGGTTAATGGGTATGGTGGCAATGGTTTCACAGAAGGACTACATGACCTTAGAGGTCTTTTACAGCATTAATGATTGTATGATTCTATCCTGATCAGCTAAGCTCTGCAACCTAGCTTGCACTATGCTTGAAGCTGTACTGATTTCTTATCTATCACTATTCAATTACACATCCCTACTCAATCTGAGGAACAACAAAGAAAACTTGCTCCAAAGCATGCCATGCAGTATCTATATATCCAGCATGAATGGAAATAGATGTCAAAAATCAAATGGACAAAATATTTAGTTGCTGAATCTAAAAAGCCTTACTGCGAGCTTTCTCGAGGTATCCCAGTCACTGAGAAAACAACAGAAATATCTTAAAACAGAAGAGTACAGAAAAGTGCCTGACATTACATTCATCATTACAGGAAAACCACAACTTCAGTATCACAACTAAGACAGACTTTAATTATTTATATGGTGTTACTCTTAGCTTGTGAGACACTCGTGCTTATTTAAGTGTATTTCTAAAGCAAAAAAAAAAAAAAAAATCTGGTGTATTTCAAGCCTGTGTCTGTCCTTTAAACAGCAGATACAAAAGTCACTGGGGAGGCTGTAAGACTGATGCATGAGATCTAAAGCTGCAATTTACACCGCCTGACGAGCAGAAGACTTAAAAAGTACTACATCACACACCTGTATACTTTCCTCAGTAGCAAGAACTTCTGCAACTGGCACTGACTGAATAAACTGCATGAAGCCTGTGAAATAAATAAACAAAAAAACATCTGAGAGCACAGACATCTGAAGATACTTTATAAAGCATTCTTATTAAAATATGCCTCAACACATTCATTCAACTGCTTCTCACTGGCAAAAAAAACAACTTTTTTTCCCAAATTTTCAGGCCTCAATAATATCACAGCTTACCCTATCTCTGCATCAGGACAGAAAAAGTCTGTTTCAGACTTTCAAGAGAAGAAAAAGATACATCAATGACATGCTAAATGCTTATCCACAATGGATCGGAATGCATAGCCAAGTTTGTTTTGTTTTTTCTTCCCTGCAGTTCATGCAAAGATCAGTAGGAGTACTCATACTATTTCTCCAAGATCACACAGCAAGCTAGCACAAAAACAGCATCTGTAAATAGTTTAATGACTGTCAAGTATCACAACCAATGGAATACCTGTTCACTAAAGTTGTTTACTTCAATAATTTATATATGTTATCTTACACATTTGAGCTCTTTTTCAGAGCTGTATATTAAGTATAACATCTGTAATGAAATTAATATGTCACAACAGTCAATGAGGGAGGGAAAGAAAAATTCTTCCCCATAGTTACATTTAGAAAACAAAAGTATTCATACCATGTTTTGTACTAGTTGCCAGCACTTTATAGGGTGTGAGTTTCAAATCCAGATTCTCTTTTCTTAGCAGCTAGGATGAAGCAGAAGGAAGAATTAAAATGAGAGCAGCAAAAATCAGATATGTTTCTGAAATAATACTGGACACTGATCTACAAAGTTATTCACTGAAATCACTAATGAGTAAAGACTGGCTTAAGAATTTTAATTTTTTATTATAAACAGAATCTCAAAAACTCTACTAAAAAAAATCTAAGGTCAGGAAAACGCTAAAATGTATTAGCTACACCAATCGCCGTATTAGCCACGTTGACCATTTTTACTAGTCTCACTGTTGAGAACAATCAGGAACACAGAAATGCAATACAGGATGGTAACCCTCACCTTATCCATAAGTGAAATAATCTGAAGAATAAGTTGGTCTTGACGTAAATCATCCCCGTGCTTAAAAATTACAGGATATTTGCCTCCATCTTCTGTCTTGAAGAATAACTGAGCAGGCATTAAGGCACTCTGGAACAGAAAACTCCACTGAGCTGGCTCAAAACAATATTCACATTAACATCTCACTACAGTAGATTTATAAAACGTAAATCTATATTTAAAGAATTATAAGTGAAATGAGCAAGAATAAGGTATACAATATGGGTAGAAAATTGAGTTATATAAAAATCTCCTTGGCTATTGGTAGCAAGTAGCAGGAGTTATCTTCCTGTTCCTCAAATTCGGCAGAAAATAAGCAAATCGGAAAACTTCTTAGAATAGATATTTACTGTTTAGAAATCAATTAGACCACATCATCCTCATTTACGAGAACTGTGATCTACGCATGTTTAAAAAAGAAAAATAAATTAAATCCTCTTCGGTTCTTCACTATTTAAAATGAAAAAAATAGCTAAGTGTAAATGATACACTGTTGCCCTACATGCCACTCCACAACCCATTCCAGGGAAGAGGAAAGGATGGAAGGATTCAAATTGTTTGCATGCATTTAATTCCAATCAACCTAAAAGTGCTGAGCAAAAGGTCACAACAAAACAAATTTTAAGTGACCAGATCAAAAAGACACAATTATAGGATAAATATCAAAGAAATGCTAGAGGCAAGTCATCTTTAAAATTAACTGTTTCCTTAATCTATTTAGTAAAAGCAAAAAATGCCATTTTACATTGTTGTTAGTGAAAATCAATTTAATTGTTTGCTGTTTCTTCAAATAAAATGGATTGAAAGAGATCAATTATCTACATGAATAACTTCACCTATTACAACTGACCAAGTCATTTCCCTCAAAGCAAAAACAATAAAAATCAAGGACACTGTTTAATATTTGAGAAGCTATATTAGATTTTTCACATGCAATATGTGTATTTGCCATGTGATGTCCAAAAGCACCAAAAGTTAGTCATTCATCTAAGAGTTTGATTTTTTTTTTTTTTAATACCACAAGATTAGTGATTAAATGGAAATCAGTAAACATTCAGGATCAGGACAACCAAAGCTATCTCTAATTTGTAAACAAGTTACTCAGGCAGGTAGTGGAAGATAAGTACTCTTCAAAGTAATAGGTACATAAAAGAACAGACCAACGGGGAATCAAAGTTGGCAGAAAACTACGGAAAGATGTTTCTCTAAGTTAACAGAAATTATTGCATTCCACAAGCATTAAAACTTGCAGGTATAAATACACTTAAAGCTTACAACAGAGGCTGTTAACATTGGCTGCAACAGCAGCTTGAACCTCTTCTCCTTTAAAATTAGCACTTAAACCGTTGGTTAGATTTCTGACAGGTAATTTTGGTCAACTATATGATTAGCAGTTAAATTTATAGTGAGGTACTACGTGATTGAACACACATAAATAATTAACATTCCAGGTAGCATAAGAACCACAACAAAACTAACCCTTTTAACAGCATATTGATTGTCCAGTAGCTAGATTAAGGAATAGCCATATAACCACAAGGAACAGAACTGGATTAAATTAATGATTTATTTATCCTCAGGTTACTTGATCTACCCAGCAGCCCACTGCAACAGAAGGAAACAAGCATTTTTTTCCAGCCCCTAACAAGAGTTTTTAAAGGGAATACATGTTTGTATGTATCTTAGCTGTAATATGGGTGTCTCGGTTTTTAAGATTTTTGATCACAACCGATATTCCTGCTGACTATAGCCTCCTCAAGTTTCACACACTTTGAAGTCAGAAGCATTGTCAATTTGGAAACAACATCCCTGGCCTGTGAACCACTTGCACTACTGAAGTTCTGTACACAGAATTTTACCCTTTTCAAACGAGAATGGAGTTACTTCATAAATGTTACTAGTCTTACAAAAGCTTAATTTTGTGACTGAAAATACTTCCAGAAAAAAAAAAAAAGTTACTCAACCACACCTAGAACAACTTACAGACAGATCTTGCCTAGACCAGATCAGACTATTTCAACATTCCAACAGGTGTTTTTAAGCTTCATGGTCATAGTTTATATTTCAGTTTTTTAGATGCCATTTACCTTGAAGAGTGTGGCTTTCTCAGGGATTATTCCTTTAATTTTCACCTGGGGTTCCAGAGGAAGTGGAATAAGTTCCATATCTGCTAAATTCATCTTCTCATTATCTGCTAACAATGCTTGAAGCCTCTCATTCTAAAATAATAAGAATAAAACACTTGATCTTTACCCAAAGCACAATTATTAGGTACACATGAACAATTTTAAGTCTTTTAACAGCAGACGTATAATAATTACTAATAAATCATTAACTTTTTCAATTCCTTACGCTTCCAAAATCAAAGCCTTGTGGTTTCGTCGGAAAAAAAGATAATGTGACAGATCACTACTAATATATTGCACAACTAGGGCAACACATTTCCATGGACTGATAAACCTTTCCACCTCTTTTAGTGATATACCTTTCTTAGCAGTACATAGCACAATCACATAATTTCACAGAAGTATTACAATGCTTAAATGTCTCACTTTCCTGCACAAACATACCCCACAGAGAAAGAATACAATGGATTATTACACTGAAAACTCATGTTAAAGAATAATGGCGTACGTCAGAGGAAAGCAAAATGAGTGGATAGAAATTCCTTTGGCACTCCCGCTTACTCCCCATACCTGTCAAGCTCACAAAGTATTTTAACTAAGAAGGGCAAAGTATCTTAAACTGCACTTATGATAGAAATTCTTCATTTCCAGGCTACCAGTTCCCTTTCCCAAGTAGTTACACATTCATCTCTCAAAAGAATAGCTTTCCGATTATTGCTCTTGGAACAAAGGAAGTCTTGCTGTAAGCTGAACTCCTTGATTTCTTTATACTGGCATGAATTCCCTTGCGCAAAAAGACCAGGGCATCTGCTACATACCAAGCAGAATAGTATAACCCTGCAGTAAAGAAGACTAATGGTATCCTGGCATGCATTAGGCACAGTGACCAACAGCTCAAGGCAGAGAACCCTTCCGCTTTACTCAACACTGGTGAGGCCACAACTGGAATGCTGTATCCAGTTCTGGGACCCTGAGCACAAGACAGACTTGGGCATACTGGAGAGAGTCCAGTGTCCAGCCACAAAAGCTAACAGAGTGAAGCATCTCCCCTAGGAGAAAAGGCTGAATGAATTAGGGCTGCAAAGTGATGACACAAGGCCCTGGAGCAAATTTTATTCACATATACAAATACATGAAGAGAGGGAGTAACCAAGACAGAACCAAGATAGCTAGACTCTTTTCAGCAATGCCTTGTGCCACCGTAAGTGGGAATAGGGACAAACAGAGTGTGGGGAGCGTTGATCTGAGTGTCAGGAAACGCGTTTACTCTGAGAGTGACTGAACAACTGATAATACTGTTTAGAGTGCTTGGAGAGTCTCTACTCTTGTAAATACTAAAAAGCTATACAGACACAGCCCTGGACGATCTACCAAAAGGGAATATAACTGAGAAAGGGGTAAGACAAGATGACCTACCAAAGTGCCATCCAACCTCAATCACTGCATGATTCTGTGACACCACAACAACCCTCTGCTCCCTTCTCCTGTCTTCCATGACTTGCTCACTCTCATATCATCACCTCTTCACATTACTGCAATACTTCACTTCTGCCGCAGTACCCTAACTTTTCTGAAGGGCTGCTTTTTTTTCACCTTTGAAGTTTCGGAGCACTTAATAACTTTGATCCATCTAATATTCTCCTAAGTTTATTTAAAAATAGCTAAGCTAAAATTGTTTAACAGCTCTCCACCTGTCCTGTAACATCTCAGTGCTAAGAATTTTTCATGAAAGGCTAACATTCATGCTGTTAAATTCCACTCAGAGATAAGTTTTCCAATCTCTTATTTACCTTTTTCTTACGATTCCCACTTTCACGCTGCACTGCTTTCATTACATGAACCAGCCGATCCACAAATGTCTGCTGAGCTGCCAATAATGAACGCATAACCCTGACAGACTTATCACCCTAAGTGAATTAAAAGAAACAAAATTAGTTTTCTTTTGTTCCACAGTTATCTATTAATTATTCCTGTGATCTTGGACTTCTGGGCTTTAACAAGTAAGTGAATAATGATCAATTTTCTTTCAATTCAGAAGATATTTTCAGTAAAACACAATCAAAATCACTGCAGCTGGCAATTAATTATCTGACCTACCAGTGTATTTTAATTTGCATCAATAATTTTAGTTGTGAACATTCATGCATAACAAACTTATTCACACAAGTGAAGTTAGTAACAGCAAGCACACAGAACATACTACAAAGCTTAAGAGACAGATTTAAAAAGCATTTGTAAAATCTGAATACAAATTATGAAACATTATGGTACTTTAATAGATATAGTCATTTAGAGTGCAATTTATAAACACTTTTTTATTTTTTGCTTTTTCCCCTACACAACCCTGTGCAGAAGGCAAACAGAACAACAGTTCTCTTGAGTTTGAAGGACAGGCTTCCTGACTCAATTTGCATTGGTAAAGAAATAACTGATTCCTTATACAAGGAAGATTTTAAAATCAGCATGTTACTAATGGAAACAAGAAATAAGACAGAGGACAATTTTCTCAATAATTGGTAGCCTCTTTAGTTTACCACAAACACTGAAAATTCAAGCAAAAGTGGAAGCATTTTAGATGTCAATAACTGACATGACAAAGTGTCCTCTTTCTAAGACACGTCTTTTTTTACAAAGTGACTACCAAAAAAAAACTATATAAAGGCATTACCTTTAGCAAAGCTTGACTGAATCTTCTCATCACATTTAAGTACATTTCGTGAGTCTTTGGGTCCCTCTGCTGAGTGTCTTGGTCTTCGCATTCCACAATTACATACCTGCAGTATAAGAGGAACTCAAGTTACTGCAGAAAATTACAACATACTTTAGTAAAACACAGCATCTCTATCCTGTATGTCTGGACCTAAAAACAGTCATTCTTGAACGAGATAACAGATGAGCTCTCCAATTCATAACTACAAACTTCCACTTGAATTAAGAAAGCCTAACAAAACTTCTGAGATGCTTCACTACTGCAAACATCTTGTCACTTAAAGAAGACAAGTCAAAAAATGGTAAGAACACTCCATGCAAGCACTGTGAGTTCTGCCAACCTGTACAGCCCAGCCACAATGCAGCAGATGTAAACTTGCTATTCAAGTATACATTAAAATGTCCCATCTTATCTGTTTCCTAACAGCAACAGTGAAAGAAAACGCACTGATCCTGAAGTAGCAAACCCTACACTTCAAGTTCTCACTTCTAAAATTATGATGTAGGTACAAAATTAAATAGGATAACTTCTAATGGTTATACTGTAACTGTCAGTATTTTACTTAAATAATTAATTTGAAAGATTTTGTCTTTCTTTCTATTCATAGTACTGACATAGCTGTGCACAAAAAATCTTTTCTGTTTAAGAAATATCTCATAGTTTTACCCAGTGAAAAAAAACTCACTATAAAAAAATTAATAAATAAAAGGTAGAGATAAGAAAGCCTCTTTTCAAGAATAGTGTTTTGATTCAGAAGTGACTACGTATTCATCATGTTTCTCCTTTTCTACAGATGACTTTTCTTACAGGCAGGGGGCTTTCTGCGAATGAGCAGTACTATTTTCAGAGTCCTCTACAACTTCAGTTAGTGGTCAAGAATGTTAACTACAGATAAAAATCAAACACATACTATGTAGGTTGTGGGTTTTTTTCCGTTGTTGTTGTTAAACACTTCAGTTTTACACTGATTTCATATCTGCTTTAATATGGTAGAACATAAATGACAAAACACCCTGGACTTCAATTGTAGATGATAATCCGGAAATTGTTGTCATAACTGAAAAGGAGAAGAAAGGAAATTGCCTGCCAACAGGTCAAGTCAAACACAACCCCCTTGCTCTACAAATCAAACTTCCTTCCTCCTGAAAAGGAGCAGTGTCAGAAAGGTATATCATCAGTTCAAAAGCAAAACAATACAGGCATCCACGTTTCTCAGCTGTACAGAAAGTTGCACTGTTAGAAGAATTGCACTGTAGACTTTTTTAAAAGTTGTCTGTATAAACAAATTTTGAATTTTCTTGCTTATACTGACATAAGAACACTACTAGAAGTGTTTAAAAATTGCTAGTATAAATTTGACTAGCATTATTTACAAACACATGTAAGGCATACGCGAAGTATTTCATGCATATTATCACAATGTTAACTGATAACTGCAAATGACTTTTAAGGCTTTGTTCTTACATTGGTTTACACTGTTCCATTCCTAAAGTGACAAACTTAGACCGCGATAGTATGACCATAAAAACTAAGATCTCTTGTCTGTGCACTAAAAGGAAAATTGGAAGTAATAAACTGAAATATGTAATCATCATCTTCATTTGTTAAAAAAACAAAACTAGAAAATTTCTCAAAACTATTCTGAAACAACACTTGGGTAGGTGTCTCATACACCCACACAGGGAAAAGTTAAAAAAAAAAAAAAAAAGTGAAAAAATATTGAATTCTGCAGGCAAAGTTAAAGTACAGTGATAGGAGAGCTTTACAGCAAGTTAATGAGCACATAGGTATAATTTTCAAAAGTTAACATACTCTTTCATTATTTTAAGTGCACACCATGACCAAATAGCTGAAACAAGCTATTTTGTATCAGCAACCAACTGGACTTTTGACTACATCAGCTTAAGCAGTAGCTTCAACATGTATATTCTGTCACTAAGAAATTGAGATATTTGGAAAGAAAACAACAAACAAATTGATTTTGTGGTATTTTCTCTGCTTTGTTGTTCAGGCTTTTTTTTGTTTGTTTCCTGTTTTTGTTCCAAGACAAAAATTTCAGAGCTTTGGAGACTTAAAATATTCTATAGGTTCTCAGAGAAGTTGCTGAAATGCCAGTGCACAGCTTATATCAGCATGACAGAAATTAGCTAATTTACCAACATCATCATCATCAAAGTCAGTCACATTTGTGTTCATGCCCTTCATACACCAAATACTCTGTTCAGACATACATTATTTTAAATGCACTATTTTATCCTGAGAGAAGCAGAACCTCTCCAGTGCAAGACAAGTTATCTTCTCCTGTGCATCCTTCTGCGCTTTACAGCTTTGATTTCAATTACACATTAACACATCGTTTACAACATACCAGTATAAGTAGTTCGCCAATGTAGAATTTTTGCATGCTCGTGATATCAAGAAAGTGCAAAGGTCTTGCTGCAAGGGATTTAAGAAAAACAAAATTACATAATGAAAGAAGTCTGAATGCATCAGTAAAATGAAGTTAAGGGAAAAAAAAAAAAAACAAGTAAAGTACTGATCGTTAAGAGATACATTCCCTTCTAAAGGTTGAACCCAACTCATCCTATGATTAAGTTACTATTTGTAATTTTACTTTAAAAAATACCAAGAGTAAGGTACAAGTAAAAAAAAAAAAGGTCTACTAAAGTAGAATACTTACCAACTATAAATCTTTAGTGCTAACTTTCTATGTACAATACTTTACACCGCTCACCTACGCAATTTTCCAAGGGTGAGATTCACACCTATTTCCTGCCTATTTTATATCCAGAACTAAAATTCATTAAGATGTTCTAAATCTTCATTCTGTAGAGTTCACAGAGCATTTAGCTACTTTTCCAAGGTTATTATACCTTGCAAGAAGAAGTCTGCATATCCTTGTTTATAGGCTTCATTTTAGGTTTAATTTCTATTCAGTTCTGAATTTGCAAAAGGGAACGGGCTTTTTTATTCAGATGCCAATCAACTATACTTCAGATAAAAATTAAATTCCCCCAAATTGTCTCTACCTTGCACCTTTCCCTCCCTGCAGTTTCATTTTTATTGATCAATGAATTTTTTATATCCTTAGTGGATATAAATCAACATAGTGTCCTTTGGTTCATAAACAGGTGAACATGACAATTTGGCCAAAGGAAGAACACACTGCAGATATTAAAACATTTGTGTAACTGTTTTCCATTAAAAAAGGAGCTTTAATACAGCTCAAACACAACCACGTAATAGTCAGTATCTAATCAGCATGTATAGTCTTCGGAGTTGTCTTATACTATAAAGAAAATAGTTTGCTATCCTGACCAATTCATCGCTCAGTCCCCCCCAGACTTTGACTACTGCAACCAGAAATTCAAATAAGCTACTATGTTGTTTGTTTTTGTATTTAATTTACATTCATATTCTTAGAACATTTAATTATTCAGCAAAGTACAACAGAAACATCTAAAAACACACACGAAATTGTAGAAATTGTACTAAAAATCCTCAGAGATCATAACTGCAAGGTAAAACAGTTGACTTACATCAAGGTTCTCATTGTCTGCAGGTTCCTTTGTTTTTGAAGTTAGAGGCGGTGAGGAGACAGATGGAATAGGAGTCATGATCTGGGAACTACACAAAGGAAAGTGTGTAACTGCTGTGATTCAAAGTTATTTTGTGGGGGACAGGAATTGCGCAAGGAAACAGCAATGCATTTGACTTCCACAACATAATAATAAACTCAGAAAATTGTAAAGGAAGAATTTTTTAAAAGACAACTAAATAATCTCAACTCCGTTTCAGAACAAACTGAATACCAGCATTGATCACTGCTGCTCCTGAAATCAAAAAGCTCTGCGCAGTTACTTACACAATTTATGGCTGTGCAGTACACACACTATCAATCTTACTATTTTATCTTAGCTTCTATAAAAAATAAACAGACACCCACGGGAATTCAGCAAATTCATGTTTTCAGCATAAGCTTTTTTAAAGTGCTTTTGATGAAGTTGCTAAAAGACAACACCTGCAAACACTCAAATCTGGAATGCAATCACAGGCAGTAACTAGACAAATCCAGTGTTTGCTAGTCAAAATTATCATACAGTAAATTTACCTAAAAGGAAGTAATCAAAGACTTTTACTAATATCTAAGTGTCATTGCAGCATGCACCCCAGTATATCTACTCTACAGATCTGCAGTAATATAAGTGAAAATGACTATACTCATAATATACAGATTATATACTAATGACACAAGTAATTAAGACACTGAAGCTTAACACTTGGAAAACTATTACATATATTAGCAGGAACTTCAGAAGGAGACTTCTGTTAACCAAGACTGTTGGTGCCTTACATAGTGTCACATCAATCATGTCTTTCAACCCTTCTTCTGGACTGAAATTAATGGAATGTATGCTCCCAGCTGCTCCTTTACATTCTCTGGATTCTCCCTACAAATTCTTTTAAAATTCTTTTTATTGAAAATTTTAGTTTTTTACCTGTCAATTTCTGTACCATTAGTTCCAGGTGTTGTCATGCTTTCTGACATTGAACCTTGACTATCCCTCTTGCTAGGTTCCAGTCCGTTTTTTATGTCATCGAAGTTTTCATATTTCAATGCCTGTACTAGCTGCAGCAAGTACATTAGTAAATCCTCATGCAGGGAAAAAAAAAAAGAAAATGAATTCATAGGATTAGTCAAAGCTGCCTAGATTTCAGAATGCTTAATAACAGAAAAACTTGGTCAGAATATAAAGAAATGGAATAGCATCTCAACTGCGATAAATATACAACAGAAGAAGTGGTTTAGAATTACTACATCACTACTTTGTTACACAGTGCTAATTAACTAATTATTTCAGTGAAAATATGCTTTTAAAACACCCTTCAAATAAGCTGCCCTACTTGCTTCCAGCGTTCACAAAATAAATTTTAGTTTACAGCTTCTAGGAACAAAAGAAATTCTGGACCATGGTACCAAGTATTCACAATCTCTCATCTCTTCTTTACACTTTGTTCTGTTCTTTTTTTCATCCTTAGCAATGAATCAGTGTATTTGAGACTGAAGGGTAGAATTTTAATCACTTGCTCTTTAAAATTAGCTTCCTCTACTATTCAGTTTTCTCAGTAGGATTCAAATGCTTTGTGAAAGGTACACTTCACAGACAAAGCAATACAACCTTGGCCATTGAAGAGGGATTTCTAAAACTACAGAAGCATATGTTCCCTATTTTAATCCCAACTGACTGCCAAGAATTCAAGATCTACAGTAGTATATTCACAGTATTTTTTTTTCTGTTGAAAGTAAATAATTACAATTTAAACTGATCAGAATCTATTAACTAGGCTGTACTTGCAATTCACAGCTCATCACATTCTAATCAGTATAAAATTGGAACCACCTTATACCTAGGGATGTTTATCTACTCATTTTCTTCATAAAGTATATGATGTCGTACCGCTTTAATGCACAAGGAAGTTGAAAAATCTTTTAGTTTAGCATATTTCTAAGAACGTTAACATTCAACATTTATGACGGGTTTGAGGGGAGAACACTTGTTCCAACTGAACAAAAAAAAAAAATACTACCGCTGACTGTTCACATTAATATAATTACAAATACTGTGAACTTCCTTCCAAAATAAACAAACAAATAAAACACATCACCACCACCACTTCAATCACTATTATTTACTTCAGTGCATTTGAAGGTAAGAAGCACTTGCTAAAAATTCTCTGTGCTTCAAGCTCTGAGATCACTGAACAATGAATACCTCATCATCAGCCTGCTGAAGTCTAGCAACAGCATATCGTCGAACTGTTGGATTTGTGAAGTGAGATGACAGAAGTTCTAGAGAGTCCTCCACATCCATTGGTTTCCACTTGCCCAGTAGCTCCAGTGCTTGCTTTGCCTCTTGTGGTAAGTCCCAGTTGACACATTTTAAGAATTTTGTCAAGGCCTAGAAAGAAAGACAATTCTGTTAATACACAGTATCGACTCCTGCCTAAGAAGGGGTAAACAAGATATTTCTATTAATTTTTCTTTGCTGACAAAAATTAACAGCCACCACTAGCACTTTAAACTGTCATTCTGTTGTATACAAAAACTGCTGCAATAATAGCAATATTTTACCATTTAATAGACTTTAATTTTTAAAAGCAGTGACTTTAGAAAAAATTAAAATCATTTTAATTAGCTACTAAGACACTGAAACTCTGTATCTGCAAGGAGAGAGTACTAAAATCAGAACTGCTTCTTGCACTAATAACCCTCTCAAAATACTTCAACTTACCTTCTCTTGATTAGTAAGGTAATATCTGAATTTCCAAACTAGATCCTGTTCCTCATATGTTAGCTGCTTCGTTGGGGGATAACTCACAATGATCTATTGAACACATATCAGAAAGAGAGTTTAAAAAGCTTGAGTAGTCATAACCACCAAGCTAACAGTCTATACTGCGATGAAACAATACACAGATGACATAAAAATAGGGATAAAAAAAATGTTTCCAACAATACAAAATAGTATATAGCAATAGTAATCCAACATAGCAATATATATAACCAATAGCAATATAAATAACCAATAGCAATAGTAATCCAACAATACAAAAAGTTCTCATGGTGATATTTATTAGTTACAAGGTTGAAAGAACCTGCAATGCACGCAAACATCAGCAGTTATTTTTTTAAGACTACCATCAATATCAGGGTATGTGCATAATATCCATTCTTATACCCCAAAAACAGAAGTAATATGTTTTTTCAAAAAGAAAAAAAACAAAGGTAATTTCTACTTTTTTCTGAGTTGGACTCACCAAATTACTTGTGAGACACACTTCATGATTTTTCTTTATTAATGATTTTCTTCCAAGTGAAATTAAACGTTTCATTTAAATTGTCAACACATAACAATAGTGAACCTGAAATAACATTTAATCAGTCATGTGATTGACTTACATTAAGCTGATCTCGAGTAGCTGCATTAGGCTTCAGATCATGATCAGAAGGTCCACTTCTTAAACTTCGAGCAAGCTTGTGATGTTTGCTTTCTACTAAGTTCTCCTAAATGCAGAGGGTAAGTCAACATACATAAATACTTAAACTCCAGAGAAAATTAGTATTGAAACGGCCTAGCAAAAACTCACCAGTATCTTGAATAATGCAGGACAATTAAAATTCACATCTAAAAATACAGCATCTTTTGGATTGTTTTTTGTCATCAGTGCTGTTTTACCAGATACTTCCTCAACAATACACTCTTTTACCCCGTAAAAGAGAGGAGGGCTTGAATTTATTTTATGTATTTATTGTACTTCACACGACTTACAAACCCTATTTCGCCTTTTGGTGAATTGCTGCAAAATGCAAGTGTTTCAGTCAACACACCCGTGATTTAGACAGCACTCAAACGTGCTAGCTGCTTTCTACACATATGTAGAATGCTTACAGTATGAAGCTTTGTATGCAAGAAAAACATTCTCAAAAACTTTTCCCACTGTTAATACCATGTTAGCAACAGTAGGAGCCACAATAAGAGCCACAGTGTCAACAAGATTTCAGCAGCCAAGGCAGTTTTCAGCATTGTCAGACTTGCTCTTGCAGTGTTAGATTACACAGTGCTCAAACAGTGTTGCCAGTAGAAGCCCACTTACATTAAGGTTCCCAAAGCTGCCAATACCAGTCCCACTGAATTGGCATCCACAATAATGGAAATCTTTTCTAGAACTGTACTTAGGCACTGTCTACATGAAAAACAACATACAAGAGAGTGTAGGGAGAAAACATTTTAACAGATAAAGTGACGAAGAGTTACTACACCTTCTTCAAAACTTCTTTTGTCTTCTTCAGCTCCATCTTGTCTAATATTCCCACCCTCTTTTCTACCAAGAGTACCCCTAATCTGCTTTCCCCCCTTTCACAAGTAAGTACATTAACTATGGAAAAGAAGAAATTCATCATAAGCATTAAATCAGTTGCTGCATTTTAAACCTATCGGATGCAATAAAAAATATTAATAAAAATCACACCAACATACTTCTTAGCTGGACCAATACATCTTTCCCTTGGAACTTTGGACTACTGCAGGTAGGAGTACAGACAAGCTTTCACCTCCATCTATGGAAACCTCTCAGAAAAATAATGTACTGTAGATTGTATTACACCAAATATTGCTTACCATAGACATTTGCGGATCGGGAATCTTAACAATTTCAGAACTTGTTAAAACTGGAGATGACTCATCACCATCCTGAAAGACAGGTAAAAGTTATTTAATAACTCTAATTCTAAAACTAAAGAAGCATGCCATATTAACAAACTGTCAATTAACATACAGCATATTTAACTGAAAAAAAAAAAAAAAAAAGCAACATCCTTCAGAGTTTTAAGGGGCCTGAAGGAGAAAATATATGTTTTTGGGGTTGTTTTTTTTTTCTTTTTGCTGTTTTTTGCCTGATGATAAACATGGTCACAATATAGATCGAAGTTCATCCAGAGAAATCCATCTTGACAGCACACAGGTGAGTAGAGAAATTTGCTATCATTACACATATCCTCTGGAAACAAGAAAATGCATCCTGTATTTCCAATGGAAAACAAATCCTTTGCTATAAATAGCAGATACTTTTCAGAAAGCTTCAGAATAGATTAACAACAAAGACTCCTTGAAACAGTAAAATTAAAATATATATATATTTATGTATATATACAGACACACACACACACACAGACATATATATGTGACTATCTATTGTAGATTCCACATGTAATGACAGTCTCTTCTGGAAGTTCATGCCACACTGTTCTGTGGCAGAATGACAGCAGTCTGATAGTTAAACTTAGGGAAATCTGTTGCTCCATAAACAATACAGGAGAAGCAAAATATTTTCTGTTTGAATATGCCAACGGATAAAAAAAAAAGCGCAGTGCCATTAGATCCAATCCAGTGATTCAGTTTCCTTTTTCAGTAACATCCAGCAGTTTAGTTTTGCTATACTACAAAAGTAGAACCTAGCATTAATGATATGACCTACAAAATACTTATAACAAAAAAGGAAAAAAAAAAATCACAAAAAAACACAGCATCTTCTCAATATGGCGCAGATTTAAAGAATGAATCCTAACAGAAATCTCAGATGTCAGAACGATCAAAAAGGACAGAAGTTATAATGGCAGAAATCCCGAAGACTGAACTGAACCATTATTCAAATTTTCAAAGATAAGCAGGGATTAAAAACACCAACTGGCATTATTTTCTGAATCACAGCCTACGTTTTTAATTTTAAAAATTCAGCCCTGAGGGTTTAACCAAATGGCTACCAGTAACAAACAATCTTTCCACTGTTTTCATCATATTTAATTTTTTCAGTCTTCACCAGGTTGCCTCTCCACGATTTACCGAGGCATCACGGATGCACAGGGAGAAGAGAGAACTGGTAGACCTGGTAAACATTTGCAGCATCAGCTGAGTAAACTGAAAACTAACAATCAGGATGTTTAGTAGCATACACTAACCTAAAAAAGCACCCACAGAAAAGCTTCATATGTTTTGATGCTGTACTAATTCTAAATATGTATATACACATGCACTTCATATGTATATATAGTACAAAAGAAATTATAAGCATTTACATACTACATACAAAATATCAAACCATCATTATACAGGAATGAAGCTTCATAGTAGAGTATAATACATAGAAATCTAAAAGCTAAGCACTTCAGGTGAGGTAGGTTCAGTTTCATTTTAAGAGAAATGGGCATTTCAGTTCAAAAGAGAATACACATTCTTTACTATATCAGCACATCCCTCAATAACCTAATTCTTTATATACCTCACATTTTTTTCAGAATCAACTTTCAAAGAAGCGAGGAGCTTGTACCAATGGAAGAAATTACTTGTCACCAACAATAAACATAAATCAATACTTCTACCACCCTTACAGTAGAAATACTTTTTAAAACTACATGAATTCTATGCTGCTATTATCAAAAAAGCACATTCAAGAAGACGCTTCCACATTTATTAGTCCTATACCTTTGTGAATTATCAATTTTACAATAAAAGTAATGGCATTCACTACATATACCTCCCTTCTAATCAAAGTTAATGTGGATACAAAATCTGGCTGTGACTGGTCCAAGAATACAAACAGCACTACTCTTCCCATTAGTTTTCTGAAAAAGCATGCAGACAAACACTTAAAAGGACATCTGTTTACAGTTTGTTTTAAAAGAACATGGCCTAAATAACGTACTTAGCATTATCTAAATAGTATGGAAATAATAATTTTGAAGTAGTTGTATTATAGCAAAATACTACTGCATCAGTATAACAGTAGATGAATAGAGTAGCAGCTAGACTGACAGATCAGCATTCCCACTGTACTAAAACTTCTGCTTCCAGTGTGTTGGCAACTTTCAGGTCATAACTTACTGGTATTACAAGGCAAATTAGATAACAACAATGAAATATTAATAAATGATATTTTGGCAGGAAAATCCATCAAAAAAAAAAATTGAAGACAAAAGATCACAGACTAAGTTCTATCAACTAATTAGTTACGTTCCTAATCAAAACACTGCAATCTGATGTGGCTTTCATAAAGTAAAAAAGAAATACAAATGCCCCAGTGACAAATAACACTACACTTAGTGTGGACCCTTCACAGAAAACAATGTAGAAAAACCTGACTCGGTAGTGTATACAGTACCACCTAACAGATGCTCAAAACTGCTAAAGCACTTAGAACATTGAGATTCCACGGATTCTCCAGGGATGGGCAGTAATAGTGCTAATGCTACTACATCTTTGTCTCTGAAAACTTTCAGATAGAACAGACAGCTGTAAATTCTGATACAGCTTTTAGGCTTGTAAAAATTGGGCTCCACAACCAAAAGCCAATATTTTAAAAAGTCACCAAGCTTTCTAGTGACTAATGTCATAGTGTTTGTAACGTCTTCTAAATGCAAAACAAGCTTTTACTTCTAAACGCATTGCTGATGGGTCTCTTAAAGCCTTGAAGACCTATAATGACATCTTTAACCACCTCTTCTCAAATACAGTTCTACAGTGCTGAAGAGTTCTAGCTATTCAGCTCAACCACTAGAAAACTCTGGTAGAAACCTAAAACATAAGTTTGATCCAGGGCTTGCTACGGAACCAAGTTTTGCAAAAGCCTGCATGTGCCAAGCTACTGTACAGAATAGACAACTTTGTGAAATCCTTAGGAAACTACAATGTCATGAGTCTTCCTGTGAAAGAAGACAGCTGTTGCCCTTGCCTTCCAATTAGATAAGCATGTAGCTCTTAATTCTCTGTCAAACTTCGAAAACGCCATGTGGATCACTATTACCCTTATCATACACACTTATTAAACCACATCAGTACATGAGAGTCAAATCTAAATTAGCACTTGAATTTAGTCAGGTGCGTGCTTTTGAAATATCCCTCCTGATTATCCTCGTGTAATGAGCTTTCACAATACCAATATGTAAGGTCTATTTATTTTATTCTACACTACCTTTGTCCTTCAAGCCATGAAAATGGTTTTCACCAAGAATAAAGCTTCTTTTTTCTTTTCTTTTTTTTTTTTTTTTAATTGCATGCTGTAATGTAATCAATTTATTCAAAGAAAGGTTTCACATGAAACCACCACAAGGTTATGCATACTAAAGAAAAACCTTGTTGCTATTTGCTTTTGGAAAAATCACATTGAATTTTACCTAAATGGAGAAACAGAACTGATGCTGTTCTAACTAACAGACTAACCTTCCCATCATGAAAGCTGCATTAACATTAAGAGAGAACATGGAAACAGTCACCACCACTTCACTGTAACTGAAGGCTGAGTCAAGCAGGGGATGATAGAATTTAGATTCTTTAACAGCACAGTTCTTTGTAAACACCTGAAAACAGATTTATCAACAAAACTCTGACAAGTAATCTCCACTTCGCCTATCGGTCACAGACAGGTGACAACAAAACCTAGTTTCAATATATTGGATATGTACACCACACGCAGTAATTGAAGGTATGAAAAAACTGAGAAGACAGGCACTAATTTATGTAGTTTCCTACTGCTGCCAGAAAAAGGTCAAGAACGTGTTGAAAAGCTACTTTATAACAACAAATTCCTACAAGTAAATGCAGTTTGAGCTTTGATATATACTATTATACAATCAATTACTTCATTTCCAAAAACCAGACAATTTATTTGTTCTATGTATTTCAAATACACGTCAGTAAAACTGGCGAAGAAACAGATGCATGTTTAAAGCCTGACTCTTCTTTCCCTCACTTTTGATATCTGTAGAATCATAGTAAGTATAAAACATTCTGATTTAAGATTTTAACCCAGTGCAGGAACAATTGTTAGGAGTTATTTCAATATTTTCATTATGGATCCATTATGCTCTCCAGAAGAAAATATTCCCTTGATTTCCAAAGAAGTAAATAACTATTTGATTTCAAAGAAGAGTTTGATACATCCTATCTTTCATTCTGATCCGTAGTGAAAGGTAGTTTTGTCACAGTAAGGCCCTCTAAAGCACCTAGTTCTAGGAGAAGTCTGTAGAAATTCTATAGAATACACTAGAGCACTGCTTTTCAGATCAGTTAGTAATTCTACTGCATTAACATTTTCAATATTAATTTACTTTTTTTTACTTTAAATTCTCAGAATACAACATGATTAAAGTTAGTACCTCTGATCTCACTGGGACTCCCATCTATTATTTTCTACTTTCTCATTCCCATACAGATGTATTATTCAGTAACTTTCTTAATTCTTATGAATAGAAGCATACTGAAAATCTTAGGAAATACTCTCTTCTCTATTACAGCAGATCTTTCTGCAATGAACAAAACCACAGAAGTATTGCTAATGCCTGCCAGAGCCACAACAGAATCATAGAAGGGTTTGGGTTGGAAGGAATCTTTAAGATCATCTGGTTCCAATCCCCTGCAATGGATGGGGATGCCTCCCACCAGACCAGGTAGCTCAAAGCCCCATCCATCCTGGCCTTGAATGTTTCCCGGGAGCAGGCACGCACAACCTCTCTGGCAACATATTCCAGTGTCTCACTACTCTCATAGTAAAGAATTTCTTCCTCATATCTAGTCCAAATCTACTCCCTTCCACTTTAAAGCCACATGCCATCACCCTGTCATTAAATTCCTTTCTAAAAAGTCCCTTCCCAGCTTTCCTACAACCCTCCTTCAGATGCTGGAAGGCCAGTATAAAGTCCCACCAGGGCCTTCTCCTCTCCAGGCTGAAAAGCTCCAGCCCTTTCAGCCTGTCCTCATAGGGGAGATGCTCCAGGCCTTGGAGCAGTAGGCCAGTACTGCCTATTAAACTCACTGTCAACACTTTTTTCCACTAAATTTGAACTCATAATTCTCATGTTACTCCTTAAGCATCTCACTATCATCTTATGCCTTAATCTTCTTAAGGTATTTTTTTCTGGATATTTCAGAATAAAAAAAAAAAACAACTAAAAAGCAAAAAGTTAATGATGCTGAATACTTTCTCTACCTAACAAAGTATTCAAGGATACTATTTTAGGAACGGTATCTTGGTATCTATTCCTAAATAAATTTCTTCCCAAAGATTGAATATAGTCAACAACTCCAGATACTACTTTGGAGATCTGTTTTGTAAACAGGAAGAAAAGATGAAAGACATTTTAATCCAGAACTTCCTGCTAAATTTGCTTTCAAACATTTTCAGCACAGAAGTGCAAACTCATTTGTTCATTTTCAAGAAAACATTCACAAGCAGAGCACCTGTGCCAAGTTTTTAATAACTTATCCTTTATAAAGTTACTAATCAAGGCAGGTACATCTTTTCTCGATATGAGACAATTTCACCTACAGCTACACTGGAAGTACTACTGGATGACTGAAGGAGCAATAAATCAAAAAGTTTTTAATCACTCACACTTAGAAAATCCTGTAATCTTCAACTGTAGCATGAATGATTGACTTCTGTAATCTCACTGCATCTATACCATTTGATTTGTATGTACATAAACAGCTGCCACTGACAGATGCCTGCTGCTATCCTGCAGCAGAATATTTCACCTCAGCGGGGAAAAAAAAGCCGTTTAAGGTGTGCACGCTGCTTTTTAAAGACAACCATAAAGTCTGCAAGGCACATACCTTTTCATAGTAAACTATTCCATATTCTTTATCATCACTCTTGACGCAACGGAATTCAATCATCAGGTACATAAAATTAGAACTTCGTTTTTCCCTCTGAGAAGAAAACCACCACAGATGTGTATCATATTAAAGAGTATCAATCTTCAATATTCTCAACACAGCAATTACCCTTTTTTTGTGCCAGAATTGATTAGATTATCAGTTGATGAAACAATTATTCAGTCAATCATTTCATCGCACTATTTGAGACTTTTGCTGACACTCTTACTTCTTTACATCCCTACTTCACAATAAACATTCAGAAGTAAATAAATTATATTGTTTTCATCAGTGGCTTGCAATTGTGGACCTAAGTCTAAAAAAAACCAACAAAGTTGGTTTTTAAATTAATTTTAATTTAAAAATTTTTTTTAAATGCTTACATAAAATTATGCATGTCAGTCAAAACCAAGAAGATGTGAAAAATCACTGCTTTAGGTGAAAGAATGAAAGGAACAAATTAAACCTGGATTAAAATTAGATTTGCTGCTCATTAATTTTCAGTGGAAGATTTGCTCATACATATATATATATACTAAATCTTTATCTAGCAAGTGCTTCAAATTTTAAAATTTAGATGGGAAACAATAAAGAAACTATATGTAACCTTCATCATATATTTACATTTCAAAAAGCATATCCTTAACAGCAAGCAACTCAAGCTCATCTAATGTATCAATATTGAGTTCGACTTGCCAGCACAGGCAAAGTGTTTGTACACTTAAAGCACAGCTGTAGGAACAAAGGATGACAAATTTTATGCATTCTAACAGGGAGAGAACAAAACAATATCCATTTATAATATGGGATAGATTGAATTCTCAAGAAGACTAGTAAACGGTTATAACAAGAACAAAAGAATCTGGCTTCTAGTGGTCTTATTATAAGAAAGTCACAGAGCACAAAACGGAAAACAAAAGAATTCTGTTGTACAAGATGAGAATAATCAGTTACTGATTTTACTCGATGAGTGTTAACACCACACTCAGGTGCTGAGATTATTTTGAGGTCTATTATGCTTGCTACTGTTTTTTCAATTTCACTCAAATCCTAGAAGTATATTTCCTCAACACCTAAAAAATCAAAAACAATAAAGCTGAATAGGTCAAAAGCCAAATAAGCTTCCCATCACAAACTAAATCCTAGAATTAAGTTAGCCAAACCTATAAACATTTGTTCCAAGCTATCATACAAGTCTCTTTAAATTGACAACTAAGACAGCTTTCTACTTATTAATTGCCTAAGTGAAGTTCTAATTAGAAGTGTAATTTTTTTTTTTTTTATCATATAGACCATCAGACCAGTTGAAGAAAACTAGGACAAGTTAGTCTCCTCAGGAAGTGAGGAGACCACATTAGCAAGAACTAAAAAAGCAGTACAACTCTGATGTAAAATGACCTACCTCATTGATCATTTCTATTTCTCTAAAGGTCAGTCTGTCCAGCCAGTCCACCTTCACCATGTGACCCTGTCGATGAGACTTCGTGAGCTGCATACAAAAACACAACAGTAATTTTAAAATTGTTGGGAGTAACAAAAAGAATATAAATTTTCAAATGCCTGTGCATACAGCAGAACTCTGTAATCAGCTAAGCCAAGACCTAATACTTCTAATATCTCAAAAAAACGTGGCAAAGACAAAAGCATGTTGTAAACAAGAGACCGTTAAACACATCAAATGTTAAAAACCAAGATTCTGTTTTTTAAGCAGTCACATGTCAAAAACATTGTCTTTCTGAGTTACTTATTTTCATACTGTGTAACTTACCAAATCACACAAAGCAAAGGTATTTCAGGAATTACTCAAACTGAATGAATTCTGCCTTAGTTAGTTTAGCAAAAGTAAGTTCACAAATTGAGATTTATGCATTACAAAAAGATCAGCAAAAGAGTTTGTTTGCCCTTTCTTTTTAGGCATCTGAAATCAGTATTCCAGAAAGCCTAGTAAGATGAAGAAAAGGAAAGTCTCTCTGCTCTGTTGCTGTTCTCCAAGGTACAAAGAAGCTGTCACTCTTCCCACCAACTCACCAATACTCTACCTCCTTGCTTCTCCAAGACCATTCTCACCTGCCACAATCTTCTATTCAGAGCCAAAGGGCATGGTTGGAAGGACTCTGGAAATTGTACAGTCTCAAAGCAGGGTAACTGACTTGCAGGCTGCACAACACATTGTGCAATCAGGTTATCAGAATCAATGAAGACAAACTTCACAACCTCTCTTAGCAATCCATTCCAGTTTTCAATCATTCTCAAAGCAAGAAGTTCCTAACGTCTTCAAATGGAATTTCCAGTGTTTCAATTTGTACCCAGAAGTCTGGCTTTGTCTTTGCTCCCTCCTCTAAGCAATTTCCTCACATGAACTGCTTGCGACACCTCTAAACAATCTCTGCTCCTAAACCCTTCTTGAATGATCAGTGCTGCAACCTCCAATTTATCTTTGCAGTCTTCCACTGGGCTCACCCCTGAACAGTCATATCTTTTTCTCATTGGAAGGCCACAACTGGACTCAGCAGTTCAGATGCATCTTATCAGTGCCACAGTCCTCTGACTTGCTAGCACTGCTACCTAATGCTCGTGCTGCCCTGCTTCGCTGCAAAGGCAGCAGATCTCAAAAAGCATTTTTGAAGCTGCTTCAAAGTTCCTTCTCAGCATGTATCAACAGGTACAAACTTATTTAGATTATGATAGACCTATTTCTCTGCACGTTTTATAGAAAACTATTAGTCTCAAAACTCTACAAGTTCATCTTACAGCAAGGAAAAGTCAAAACGTATTAAGTAACTATGCCAGCATGCAAGACTGAAGATCTGTAGGTGAAGTTACACTTGAAGAGCTTCTCAGATTAATGTTTGAAGTTTAAAATGAGAGTATCTTCTGACACTAAATAACAAATATCTCTTTAAAGCAATTTCATTATGATAATTAGATAATTTCTTTCAGCTAGCAGGAGAAGTAAAGGAAATTAATGTATCAAAAAGAACCTGGAGTACCTTTTGTTTAGGTGGAATAAAATAATCCATCACATATGAAAGATTAATTCCATATACTAACAAATACCACCTACATACAAAACTCAGAAAGATGTCAAGAAGAAGAAAGAAAAAGTTACCTTTTAGATAGAGAAAAGGTCCTTAACCAAGCTCTTCTCCAAAGTTATTTACTACTACCTGTAGGACTAATTTGGCAGCTGGTATCAGACATTAAGAAGTTCCAGACACAGTTACAAAGCATAAGTCTTTCCAATAGATAAACATGAAAAAACACCCCCAAATCTAATCAAGAGCAAAAAAGCCCGTGCAATCTCATCTTGTATTTAATTTTTCCTACTGTTCTTAGGTACATTTAATATACCTTCACACACAGTATCAACAGCTGGCATTCAGCAACTGATGAACAAGTGAATGGAAAATCTGAAGAATATATTAGAAAAACAAGTACTTAAGAATGACATATAACAAGCACCTCATCTGCCATGGAAATAGCTGCACAAATGAAAGCTTTTGCAGACACTATGCAGAAACTTTGTCCACTTTGCAAGCATCTATGACTAAAATATCTTTTCATAAAGGAAATCAACAAAATACCAGCGAAAACAATAGATTCTAGAATTAATCTCCAAAAAGCAAGTTACAGAAAATGAGATGTTCCCAGCAATCCTGACAGACATTTATTAGCCATTAATTAGAATCCTCATTTGGGATGTGAAAGGAGAATTTTGTCATCCTCTTTAAAGGCTTTAGGCCCTCAACTCCCAGCCACCAAAAGAACAGGCTAGGACAGACACTTGTACTTTGGAGACCAAAGTACTCTGTTATTTGTGTTTATTGAGACAGAGAGCAGAAAAAAGTGAAGAGGAGGAAAAGTGTTGGCATGAAACGGTCATACTTTCACAACAAAACTAACATGAAAATGAGGACCTACACTCTAATATCTTTCTCAGAGACTCACTACCTACATTACATAACCATGTAATAAACTACAAAAAAAAGTCCTGATCTGTGCTGTCTGTCTACAGAGCCTCCTTGGACTAGAGGAGTTTTATATCCATACTACAAGAGAGGAGGCTTGCAGAAAGCTTTGCGCAGATACATTTAAGCAGAATGAAAATATGCAATTAACTATCACAAGAGAAATTTAAGTTTGTGCCTGCAGAATTTATCAAAACCTTAAGATCTTTTCCTGCTCCTCCTCTTTCCAAACACAAAGCTAAAGTGTTTCTTTTCTTTAAGATGTTATTAGAAACACTATTTATCTGTTTGAACTCCCAGCAAAAATCATTATTTAGTTACATAAGCATGTCACTTCTATGCCTTGCCTAAAAAGATGTTCCTTTGTATCACAGGGTTCTTGTGGTTCAAAGCCACCCCTGAATGTTTATAGCAATCTACTTCCTACAATTCAGAAAATATTTATAATGATTTTTGCATTATAAATTCAAGGTGAACTAGACTAATAAAACAGACCATAAATGCAGGTTAGTTTATTGCTATCATAAATCTCTACATGAAGAACAGACATATTTACTGCACCGGACCTTTCCTTCACTTGGAGCTTTAAAAAAGGTGAAGATGAAAATCAGGCAACCAAGATTAAGATGAAAGTACAATGACAAAGAGGAGTAGAATCTGGTAAGCTTAGTGTGAGCTCATCTGAAGAGTGTGATCACCAACCTAAGCAGTTCAAGAGCTAATATTTACTGAATTCCAGAAGTGGTTTTAACAGCAAAAATACAGTCTGCCAACCTGCTAGGAAGAGACAATGTTAACATGAACAGCTATATGTGACCTGAATTAAAGCAAATCTGGTTAATTTTTGTAGGTCTAAAACTCTTTCTAAAGCAGAGGATGTCATACAGTTCTGAACAATACACCAGACAGCCTTTCATCCCAAAGGATGGCTACAAGGAAGGAAACCTGACTTGTCTTCACAAGCAGCTCTTAGGAGCTACTCTGACTGAACCAGGTAATAGTTCTGGCTTCAAGCAGCACCAAGTTACGTTACTATTTTCACTCTTTATAAAGAATTAAGATTTTAAGTTGTTATAACAGAATGTTAGATATGTTAAAAGTTTCTTACACTGCTATGGGTATATATACACTACTTCAAGGAATTTATCTGTTGCAAATGAGTTTATTTGTTTCTACTTGTGAATTCTCTGACTTATCAAAGCAACTAAAGTCAGAATTTTCACGGGAGAAAACACCACTGAAAGCTTGTCTTTATCAAAGCCTCTCCACATTTCACTGCAATGATAGTGCAAACTTTCTGAGCACATCCTAAAGGTTTGTAATTCATTACCTTTGCCAAGCGGCTCATTTGATCTTCAGAGACTGTGCTGCTGGTTCTCCCAGGAGTTCTGGTGGGTTCTGATCCATCAGCTTCTACATTGGGCCAGACTTTCAAATCATGCATTCCTTGACGAAACATACTACAGGGAAAAATGCAGCATTGTTTCAGTAAGAAGAAATCAGGAATCAAAGCAGCAGCTGCAAGAAAATGAACAAGTTTCTTTGGCCAAACCTACAAACCGTGCACAACGTACAAGCCGTGCACAACATAACTGAACTGCAGAAGTGCCTAGAGCCTTATGCCCTCTCTGGCCTTCACTTTTATTGGCACATGGGGTTTAAAAGAAGCAAATCTGAGATAACTTACTTGGCAAATGGAAGAAAAATGGATAATTCCCAAAGTCAATGGGGTGGTACAAACATGAACTGAGGAAAGAACTTGACCTTCATAGTTTTATTATTTGTAATGAAGCAGAAAAAATTCCTCTTCACTTGCAAATTACAGTATTGACTTTAGATCTGCCTGACAAAAAATTTAACTAAAAAACGGTGTAAGTTCCACGTGAAGGTCAACTGATAAAAAGCAGCTTTCTCAGCTGAAAAAACCACAACCCTCACCACACCATTTTCTCCATCTATGCCTGAAATTGAATTGGTAATTGAAACTGTGCAGTGAGCAGAACTTTGCAGGAAAACTCACTACACCTCTCTTCTGTAAACTCGTCCCTTGCGAATTTTCATTAATCCATCTATAAAAAATGCTACAGGAAATCAAACACATTATTTTTTGCCCATAAGAGTGGATAATTTGAGTAAGAACTTCAGGCAAATACAACTGGGAAGAACACTTACAGTCACACAACTAAAAATAAAAGACAGTGACTAGAAGGATCAGCTAATCTTAAAATCAAAGATTGTTTTGTAGAATACTACTACCCTACTACTAGGTTATCAATTTACAAGCCAATAGGAAATTCTGAAATATTTTTTTCTGTCTCAATCCTGCCAAAACACTGAAAATAAAAGCAAATCTCATTTTATAATATACTCCTTTTTTTTTTCACCCCCAGGAATCATACCCCAATATTTTAAAAACAACCAGCAATCTTCTGGCCACAGTCAAATTGATCCAATAAAATTTTCTAATCCAAGACAACATCGATCTTTTTATCAAAGCAACATCTTCAGTGACACAGAATTAACCTCTCTACAGACATTTTCCACATTCTATATCATCAGGACAAATTTCCTAATGATAACGTAAACCTTCCTCTTCTTCAGCTTAACCTTATTACTTCATATCCACTGACAAATGGATTTTCTCAATTTTCAAACACTGCCTACATACTAGAAAAGTATTCTCATGTTTTTTTCTTCAGACACACTTTCACTTCTCCTCCTCTGCACCTATTTGCTAGATGCTCAGAATCTACTCCCTCGAACTCTCAGTTGTGAGAAACTTATCTGAAATTAGTTGCATAGAACTGAACACAACCCAGAAGTGCAGAAAAGTAGTTCTGAGACACATCTCAAAACAGCAGCACAATAACGTCCCTGATGTGCATACTTGGAGACTGCTTATATATTCATAGTTTTTGGAATATTTCAAAACCTCATGACACTAATTCACGCAAAACTTATCTCCAAAACCTACATCTTTTCCTCAGCTTTCCTGGGTAGGTGTTCTCTGTTCTGGATTTGACTACGATCAAATTATACAGAGTACCACCACCTCATACTTGTCCTTAAACTGCATCCTGGTTTTTTGTTGTTGTTGTTTTTTTTTTCCCCCCGTCTCCTCTGTCCTTTGTTAAGATCCTCCTCATGCACTGCCACCTTTCAGTTTACTTGTAATCATTCCCAGCTCCACGTTATCTGTTGTAACTTACTGATCCCACTCTCTGTTGGATCATATAGACTACTAATCTCAAAGATTCCTTATTTTTTGCATTACACTCTGTTCCTTATGGATAATGCTGTGTAAAGGGTCCAAGTGCCAGTTAACTTAGAGAAATTATGCCAAGTAAATGGCACTGGAAATCATACATTACAAAATTATAGAAGAAAGTTATTTCAGCATTTGCTACCTCAAAATATAAACTCACATACTGTGTTCTGACATCCTGAATGCACTTCCTATTGCACCTTACTATTCACAAGCAAGCTTCAAGTTTGTCTCCCAAAACAAAAAGCACTATACCCATATTTCCCAAAGAGCGAGACTGTTGTTCCTCCCACAGGAACTGCTTTACCAGGCCCATACACATCCCAGATGGTTAGAGCCACTTGTGCATTACGAGGCAAGTCTGGATACTTCACAGGCAGTTTCAGCCATTCATTCCAGCTGCAAAGAAATACTTTATATTAGTCATGAAACCTCAGAATTCAAGTTACCCTATAGTAGTTTACAGAACCTAGGTTCTCCTTTAATTATACACATTAACTATCTGCCTGCAGGCTTTAGTTATTCAAACACAAAAGTGTTGTTTTGAGACATTATACGTATGTATGATTAAAAAGCCAGTGAACGAAAAGTTTTTTGTCCATTACACAGCATAAGAATGTGCTATTTCAGGCTGCAAAACTTAATTAGTGGGACATGCCCCCAAACACAAAACAGTTGTAATATATTTACGCTTTACACAGAAAGATCGGTTTTGTGCTGTCAGGGCAATACTTAACTATACAGAGACTCACTGAAATATAAGTTACTTGGAGAAATCAACAGAAAAGGTGTTTTAGGATTTTCTTTCCTTTGTTTTCTACACAAACAAAAGACACGCACTTCTTCTTTCACTTGAAGACTAAATAACTAACAGATAAATGGAAAAGGCAGCGACTTACTTCCATCTAGTGCTAAAAGCTTTGTAGGAGGTTCTAACTGGAAGAGCAAGAGGCTTCCCTTCTGCAAACACCTGACAAGTCACATACAAGTCAGAGCAAGTCTCTTGATACAGTCCTGAGAACTTTAGCATTGGGTCTTCCAAGAGAGCTTTGTAACTCTTCTGTTCTCTTTTCCCTTCCAGACTTCCTCTGCATAAAAAAGCAAAAAGACAAAAAAGTTTGTTTGTTATTTCTCAATTCACACTGAAAATTCTATTTTCATTACTAATACTTAGACAACTTGGAATGCAGATACCTCTGTTCTAGATAACTAGCAAGCATTGAAATCCAAATATCCAACAGAAACTCTGTATTTGAAGTAAACAAAAGGATTTACTACTGATTGCAATATTTATTTAGGAGAAAAAGAGGAGCAGAAAATGGCAAAATTACTCACTTGTCTTTTCAATAGAGATAGCTTCCACTACAAGATGTAGATTCTTAGACCGCATCAGATAAGGTATGCTAAACAAGGCAACTGTCAGATGATACATACTGCTATCCTTAAAGGAAATAACATCTACCAACATTAAAACATGAGCACACGCTTTCTCAAAAAAAAAGATGAGGAGTCTCATTTTAAAACTATGAAATCTGAAATGTATAATTGGCTTTGGATGCCATTTATCTCTAAAATCAAATATTTAAACCAAACTAGATTAAACCTCTGTAATAATGTGTAGTATCACAGAATCATAGGGGTTGGAAGGGACCTCAAGAGATCATCGAGTCCAATGCCCCTGCCAAAGCAGGTTCCTTACACCAGGTCACACAGGTAGGTGTCCAGGCAGGCCTTGAATATCTCCAGAGAAGATTCCACAACCCTCCTGGGCAGCCTGTGCCAGTGCTCCGTCACCCTCACTGTAAAGAAGTTCTTGTGCACATTCGTGTGGAACCTCCTGTGCTGCACTTTCTGTCCATTCCCCCTTGTCCTGTCTCCACACACTGCTGAAAAGAGACTGTCCTTGTCACTTTGTCCCCCACACCTCAGATATTTATAAACCTGGATCAGGTCCCCTCTCAGTCTTCTTTTCTCAAGGCTAAACAGATCCAGTTCACTTAGTCATTCTTCAAAGGGGAGATCCTCCGGGCCCTTCACCATCTTTGTGGCCCTTCACTGGACTCTTTCTGAGAGATCCCTCTTTTTTATACTGGGGTGCCCAGAACTGGACACAGCACTCCAAATGAGGCCTCACCAGGGCAGAGTAGAGGGGGAGAATCACCTCCCTTGATCTGCTGGCCACGCTCTTTTTATTGCACCCCAGAATGCCACTGGCCCTCTTGGCCACGAGAGCACACTGCTGGCTTATGATCAACCAGTCGTCCACCAGGACACCCAGGTCCCTCTCTACAAAGCTCCTCTCCAGCAGGTCATCCTCCAGCCTGTACTGGTGCATGCAATTATCCCTCCCTAGTGCCTTACAGCACTACAGGACCTAAGGCCACGGTTAGGTCAGTGTTCAGAGCAGCCTGCAGCAGGCCCCGGCCCCGCTCTGCCCGGCTCCAGGACCCTGCGGAGCTCCAGGAGCAGAGTCACGGTGACCCACACTTCAGCACAGCATCCTCGGAGCCGGCGGGGGCCAGGCTCCTTCCCGCACACACACGCACACATAAACACAAACACAAACACAAACACACAGACTCAGCCTGTCCGGAGCCCACGCCCCTCTCACTCACATCTTCAGCTGCACGTTCATGTCCAGGTCGCAGCTATACACATAATAAAGCTTCTCGGTTTCACCCATGGTAACCGCGAGCCCGGTGCGCCCAAGGGCACCCGCAGCCGACACCGGAACAGCCCGCAGGATAGATCACCGGCCCGCCGCTCGGGATCCCTGCTTGTGCGCATGCGCCGGCGCCGCCATTTTGCTTAAGGGAGGAAAGAGCCGGTAAACATCCACCCTACCCTATACCAAAATGGCCGCCAACATGACGCTAACCTGGAGGCGGTCCCAAGATGGCTGCGCCCATGTCTCTCTCCACCCAGCATGGCTGCTCCCGTGTGCACGGCACGCAAGATGGCCGCACCCATAGGAAGCTTGGCAAGATGGCTGCTACCAGGCGGCGTCCGGTTGCGGGAGATGGCTCCCTGTCCCGCTTCTCAAGCAGTGTGGCTGAGGGCATCCGCTGCAGTTTTCCATCACGAGCCCCCTGCAGCTCCTGAATTTCCCTGTCAGGCTGTGATTCTCCACACTGCAGCACAACCCATTGCAGCAAATTTCCACTGTTAACTCCAATCCCTTCTGTGACCCCGAGGATGCTGCTTTCTGACAGGGGAGGGGTGATGTAAAAGGGTACCTGTGTTTTGCAAGGGGCTGCCACATTATTTAGTTGAGCAGTCAGACATTTTTGTTTCAGATCACTGATAGCTCTGCAAAGCTAGCAGCCGTCATCTACTCTAAAACATCAAAATGGTACAAGGCAGGATGCAGAAATTACACTCCTTGTAATGATATTAGCATTAACTGGCACTTAATTCGACAGTATTCTTCATTCATTCTCTACATACTTTCTGAAACTGTTAGAATCAGTATTTGGTCTGTATCCTATCTCTAAAGCAAAAGAAAGAAGAAAAAAAAAAAAATAATCCAGAATGACTCTGGGTCTTATAGGCAGCAAGAAAATCATACACAACTTTTATTCTCTACATAATCATATGACTTTCAATATTTTTTATTATTTTGAGGGTTAGTAAAGGTTGCAGGAACTTTGAATGACAAAAATGTACTCAGCATTACTGTAATATTCCGTCTGACTACACAGAGCAGAAGAGGTTGGTGTTTTATGATCCACCACAGCAGCTGAACACCTCAACACATCTGAGTATAAAGTGCTGTTTTGATGTAGCTCACTGTAGTGAATGATGTATGGAAGCACTTGTGCTGAGGAGGCATCAGGACATGTGAACTCTCCCAGTATGCTCTGCTTGTACTACAAAAACATTATATTTGGTGCTTAGAATTGTTCTCTATTTTTACATCAAAAACCATTAGCTAGAAGGTGTGGAAGCATGTGTTATCAACTAGTCCTCTCTTACTTAGTCAGCTTTGGGGGTTGGACTTGATGATCTCTTGAGGTCCTTTCCAACCCCTATGATTCTATGATTCTACCGGGAGAGAGGAGGCCAAAGCAGGGGAAGAATGTCTCTTTTAAAAAAGAAGGTCTGTTTCACCTTAAAACTATTTGTTTCTTACTCAGATACTGTGTCCAGGAGGTCTTTTTAAATTCTCTAAAACATCTCGCAAGTTAAGGAAGGTTATATCTCAGAACCATGTATCACTATAGTGCAACCCTTATTTTATCACACTACCAAACTGGCTATGGATGCTAATGAGTAAAAAATGTAATTTAAACTCGAATTTAAAAATTCCTTTATACAGACTACATTAAAATACTTCTATTATTATTAATAATAATGTTTTATCCATTTTTTTCCCATCCAAATTGATCTCTTTTTCACCACATTTGCTACTACTTTCGCACTGCTAGTCATTTACTATGTACCTCATATTTTTTGATGGGTTCTATTTGCTTGTTAGTTTAGTTCCTGGACAGTTATTTACATGAAATTCCAGTCTTCCAGAAGAAAAATGAATAAAGTTATTGCTCTGCCTGGTTATGGAGAAATAGTAAGACCTAAACATTTAAAAAACCTGTAGACTTTTAAATAAAAGACACATAAATCTTGTAGTTTTTAAACTAAACAATTGACCAGTTCTGTGTGTATGCAAACTGAAAGTATTCAGACATTAATATGTCCTTACCATACGATTTTCTCTCAGGAAAAATTGGATCCATTTTCAATTAACCTCATTAACATTATCTGTTAAGTAATCTCACCATCAATTTCACCACTGTAGAAACATATTTAGGTCATTATTCAAGTTCTGTTTGTTTCTCAGAAAAAGGGAGAAAATGCAGAAGACCTCTGAAACTGGCATTCCTTAAAAAACAAAACAAAACAAAAAAGTTTTTTAAAGTGCTACATTTCCCAGTTTTCTCAGATCTTGGTGAGTCTTATAAGGGAACTAGGTCTGTCTGAGGCAAGAGAAGGGAAAAAATGTTAAGGAATGATGTTGCCTACAAGTCAGGTAGCTTGTGTGTCTTACACCTACCCTGTATCTACCTGGCCCATGTAGACTGGACTCTCTGTGTTCCACCTGTAACGATATTTGGCCTCCTCCAGACTGGCCAAAAGATGTAACTATTTCTGTATGTGTTTCATCTCTTTGTGCCTAGTATTGTGTAAGGACTGCTTTGCAGCCTACAAGGTTGTTTTTGTAGCATAACATCTAGGGCATGACATGAAACCATACTGTGGCAGTTGAGCATGTGTCCTACTGAAGAATTATGGGATTTTATTCAAAATGCGAAGTATCAAAAACTGCACATATGCCGTTGACAACATATTTTCTTGCATTACCCACCCAATGTGCACCATAAGCAAACTATCCTACAAATTCTTCCCAAGTTTCCTCTTCAAGGGACAAACAAGTTTATTCCACATTAAGAAACTGTATATATCAGATAGCAGGACCAAGTTCAGAAGGTGAACTGGGATGCTGTTTGTTGGTATTGTAACCAAACAGTGAAGCAAACTCTGACCTTTGTGCCAACAGAGAAAAGGCACCTGCCACTTCTAAATTTGTGGTGAATCTAAGTAGGGCCTATGGGTCTAACAGGTGTTAATCGTCACCAGTTTCCTCTGCCTATGTCCCAGTACTCCATTTTGAAGGAATCCGTGATGCAGAAATACCATAGCACAGCCTGCAGGGTGCTCACATGAACTCAAGTGCTTTGTCTTGAAACACCAGTTTAACTCAATGTATGGAAGCATTTACAAAAATTTTAGAAGGTACACAATGTGGAATCTGTTTTCCTATAATAAGTAAAACAAACTGGCTACCTAGATCTTCGTTATACATGGATACTGTGCCATTCTTTTTGTTGGAAAAACTGTAGCGAACTATGCAAAGTGGCGAGAGTGACATTCTTCACTGCTTTGCTCATGCATTAAAATGTTCCTCAACCCTTTTCTGTTCATCCTGATAGTTTGTCAAGTCCCTGAGGCTTGCTGAAATGAAGCATCAAGAAAATATGGGGAACAGTATAGAGCACTGCTGTTGACATGATTCTCTTTGGAGGGGATGGTTCTATTTCCTTGTTTTGAAGCAAAAGTGTCACTTGCAGTCCATATTCTATCAGTAGCCATAGATAAATATGTCATCTCTCAGTCGTAGTAAGAAATGCATTCCATCTGAGAGCGAAAATCATGCTTCTGTGTATACCATCCGTCTTCTACTGCTAGAACTACTATGATAGGCATGGCAACTGATCAGTTCAGATTTTCAGCCAGGTCTCACATTCTTGGCAAAGGCTTTCGTCAAAGTTGCTGAATTTATCTATGTTTTCAGACATACTTTGTTTTGTCCTTTCTGAATGTGGACATCTGTCCTCTAGAAACCAAACTGAGACAACTAAAAGCTGTACATAGACCTTTATACATCTGTCAGATAGTAATCACTTTCAGTCACTAATGAACTGGAACAAAACTGAATAGGCAACAGCCTTTTTCCCTTCCCTCTAGCAATATCCTGAAGTCTTTACATATTGAATATGTATGTGACAGAGTTTTTGCTGTTCAGATACCGCTATGATGGACAGGTCTTCAGATATACAGTGGGGTAGTGGCTATCATAACAGTTATCAGATATCGTTTAAAAACTGGTAAGAATGGTGTTTAAGAAAAGAACATATCTTTCTTTTCTTTAAACATATACTTTACATTTATTTGTAGATGCATTAAAATGTCAGTGATTCATACACTGTAGATATTGAATAATTTTAAGTATCTGTGCAGAAGCATAGTTATGTGTTAAATATGCATTTATATAATTCTGAATTAAATTCAAACTTAGGAATGTCATTTTGGACCAAAAACTTACCCTTCTCACAATTCCAGCCTTGGAATAAAACTATACCTGTAATATAGTCAGAGAACATTAGATCTAGAACGTGAGGAGCAGAGAGCAGCTGTCCAAAGTATTACAGTAGCTTTACTGGCCAGTGGCTTTATAGAGAGCTCTCACTAAGGTGGATCTGTGGATTGTCATCTACACAGCACAAAGCCACACATAAAGCTCTTTGAAAACTTACAGCACCAGCGAGTTAGGTTTATGAAATAATGTTCTACTTAAAAGGGTTCTCTTTCCAGATGATTACACATCGTTCCATATTTTAAGACTACTAGATTTAGGCTGGAGTTCTTTGAGAAAGTCATCTACCCTGCTGCATTTCTGCTGTGGTTCACTGTTTCAAAACTAAGCCCTTAATCACAAAAAACTGTGCTGGCCCTCTTCAGTGTCACTGCCACAACTTTTCCAAATCTTGTTTTCCCAATTTTCTACCCAAGTACAGTAGCATCATTCCTTGTGAATGACTTCCAAGCATCTATTCACAAGTTCCATCCCATCTTTTACTGCTGCCAACCTCAACTGTTCATGTCTGTCACACTGAGTTCCAATTTACAAGCAAAAAAGTGTTTTGTCTCCACTAAGCTCATGAAAAAATTTATCTCAGAATAATCCTGGTTAGGAACCTTCTTTTATTTCTTCCCATCCATAGAGTGTGTTTTCACTGTGCCTAATCCAGACTGGAGCTGCATTTCTGCAGCTTTATGGAACCAAATCCTCATGGTATCCCTTTGTTAGTGGAACATGTCCATTACCCTTTCTTTCTATTACTACTGATGTACATATGATAGAAAAGATAGCCATTCTACTTGGCCATAGGAATCAGAGTAGTCCAAGATATGGGTAGAAATGAAAAGCATTTTCATTGTTAGATACCTTACTGACAATATTAGACTTTAATCCATTAAAACCATATATGATTTTAGATTTTTGTGAGGTCAGGATCCTCAGGTTTCATTACTTTAACTGAAGCTGAAAGCACTAGACTACTTACAACATATAATTTCCATTGAAATGACAGCAAAGCTGTACACTTCCCTTTTATTATGGAATCAGCCTCTGCAATGACCCTCTTCATAGGAGTCTCTAAGCTCATTCATCCCTGTATACCTTGAACTCACTACAGTTGCGATAGGGTTAGGGTTAGAGTTTGGCCCATTGACTTTAATTTTCTAGTGCTGTTTAATTGACAAGCCATGTAATTCCCCAGACAAAAAAGGGAAAGAAGTAATAGTAATAGCAAACATGAAATGTTATCGAACACCATTCAGAAGGTAAATAAAAATATAAATAAATAACTGCTGAAGCAGAACAAAACCATGGAGTTAAGTCATCAGCTACAGAAAATCAGCGTACCTCCAGTAAATAATATTGGATTATGCCAGATGATGATCTTCTATGTATTTTATTTTTTTTCAAGTCCCTCATCCTCCTCTTATATCACAAAATTTGTTTTAAAAAAATTCAGGCTGGTAGATTTTGCAAGTTCAGTAGTCTGTTAACTGAGTAAGTAAAGATATAATGAAAGCAGTAAGTGCTGAAACATCACACATGCAGTACATATCTCCAGCCAGTCCAATTTTATGCGTAAGGAGACTGGCAGAGTTCCTGCTGCGATTCAAATCTTATGTCAAATTTATAAACTTGTTTTCTCCATTCTCCTCTCCTATCCCTGTGCCCCATCAATCAGAGCTTATACCTGCACAAAAGGCTGATCCATCATTAAGGAGGCAGGTTGCAGACAAATGTAAATTTACACTTTAAAAAAAAGAAGGAATAATACTCATGCTGCAGGGCAGGGTCACCCTCTGACCCTAGGCAATCTGCCTCTCAGTCTGCAGAACACAGGCTAAAATATCATGTCCAACGAACAAGCAGTAAACTTTTCTGCTTCTGCCTTTTTGAAGATTCTTGGAGTTGCTGTGTCTGCCGGCTGACACTGTCTGTCTTTTAAAATATGAAAATCTCCTCCATATGCAATGAGCTCGGTTTTCTATTTAGCATTTCAAGAGCCCTAAGGACCTTCAGGGGAAAAAAACCCAACATATTCTGAATTTTCAATTTTGATGACAATTTGCTTTCCCTACATGATGTGCAGAAACACCTTGAAAAACTCATCAGCTGCACTAAAGGAAATGTTTCTTGCCATGAGAACGAAGGCATATCACTTTCAACTAACTTAGGGAAAACAAGTTTGACTCTTTTGTAAAAGTGGGTTCCTGTTTTAACTTGCACCTCTTGTTTTCCAAAAGTAGCTGAACATCTCTTTTAGGTTGCCCCAAACAAGAAACAGCAATAATAGCAGTTTTTAAAACAATTCAAATGAAGTTAATCTTGCTTGTACAAAGGCAAATTTTAACCTATCTTCCCTTCCATCCATCCACCCGCTAACAGAGGCGTTCATTTTTCTTAGCATTTGAATCCAAATAAAACTTTAGGTCGTCAACAAAAGATTATTCATTTCTTTAAAATTAGGTTGCTAGACCATGGTACACTATTTTATTTCATCTAAATTAGCTTCACCTTGCTTTACAGTCAATGGAAGGAGACAGTAACATTGAAGATCAATATAATCTCATTTACCTTCAATAATTCTGTGAGTCTGGGATGTACCACTATTTCTGTTTGCTTGTTTTTTTCTTCCTTTTTTTTCTTTTTCTTTCAAAAATTGAAAAGGGAGCTCAGATGACCTACTTGTTTTAAACATTGCTATTATTAGAATATTAAACTTAATGAATCTTACCCTTAGGTTGAGATTTACCTGTTGTCTCTGTAACCAACAGATAACTAAACGGGACACTGCAAATGTTACTTTTCTCAGCCCCAGACCCATCCAGAGCTTTCAGGGTGAGCTCCAATCCCGTTGCTTCCATTCCACAGATGGAAGATACTGAAATACAGGGAATATAATTTTTTTTTTCCCCCTGAACTTAATGACAAAACATTGTTGACCCTATAGGAGTTAGTAATAAATTTGATGGGCTGACTGCTCAGGAAATCCAGGTTTACAGAATTTTGGATGGAATCACGGGATTTCAGTATACTGGATGCTCAGTATTCAGCTTTCATTAGCATCTGACAGATGAACCAAGAGCTGTGTTAGGAACAGGGGAGATAAGCCTTGATTTCTAGGCTTGTTTTCCAGCCATTAGACAGCACTTATCTTTAATGTGAAACTACTAGTTTTAGAGATTGGACTGATGACAGTCGTTTGTTTTGGTTTGGCTTCTTTTTTCTTTAATATAATTGGTATCTCTGTCTTCTACATGGAATAGCCAAAACAGCACAAATTCTATCATAATTTTATATGTCTATTGCTAATCCTGATTTAGCCTTGACACGGATAAATGTGATATTAAGCAAAGGAAGATAGTAAATGCTGCCTCTCCTTTCAGTGGATACAGAAACGCACACCAGGACAGCCAGTTGCAATATGGAGTTTAACAACTAGGGACTATTTAAATATTCTTAAATTGAAGTTTCATTACAAATATCATTGCTAACTTTCCGTCCAGAGTGACTTGCAGATCAAACAATGACTGATGACAACAGACATGTAAGTGAATAGGAATGTTTGCCTTAATCGCGTTTCTCTGCCACTGTGGAAAGATTTCTGCACTTAGATTTAAGCTTCTGCTATTGATTTTAGTATAGTTATGTGTAGGCAACTAAGGACAGGATAAACCTGTCCAACCACGTACTGAGTGGTCAGACTACATTTTCTCTTACAAATCCCATTTTCATTGAGAGGTATGGCAGGCCTTGATCTCAAGCCCTAGTGATACAGCATCATAACAACAGACGCACTATGGATATATGGCCCAAAGCAGTGAGTACTTTACTCTGCATAAAGAGAGACTGAAGTCCCCCATGAATCCCTGAAAAGAGAAAGGTTAGGCAGACACCAGCAGCTGAAAGTTTGTTACTTTCTTTAAAAAGATATTTAATAAATAGTCAAAGCTCAAAAAGCTAGTTAAAAACTCATAATCAATTTTGTCATTCTTGCTTTTCTTTCTTATTTGTAGGAAAAAATTAATCACTTTTCTCCCATCCTCAGATAAGACTAGGCTTTTGCACTCTATTAACCCCAGGGGCTAAAAGATAGACTGTTTTCTAACAGGTGAATTAGTGCTAGATAGCATTACCACAAATGCCAAGTCATTAAACATGTAATTGGAATTTTTTTTTTCCTATCTTAACTTTTCTACATTATAAAGGATCTTTACAAATTAATGAAAGAATATGAAGCTGCCCTTAGAGCTATTTGCCTATTAAAAATAGGCATGAAAAACTCCTATCCCCATCACATGAAGAACTATCCCACCAATTTCCAATTACTTCTGCCGCTGACAGTTCACTGGACTGTTAAGTTATATTCTGCACCATGCTGCTTAATGTGGTTAAGTCAGGCAGGTATTTGCTACTCTTCTTTTTTTTTTTTTTTTTTTTTCATTCTTCTTTCTAATTTTTTTTTTCTCCTGATTGTGAAGCAATTAAGCTATGTCACTAATGAAAAAGGAGGATTTTAGTATCATAAAGGCACAGTTAATTTAAAGATGAATCCATGGTAATAACTAAATAAATCCTCTCGTAGCACCCTGGTCCAAAAATATTTCTGGAAGTTTATTCAGGACCTCCAATAAAAGCCTTTTAATGGCACTTGCCAGATATTATGAAGAAAGAAGTCTTAGTAAAAGGAGCTAAAGAACTTATGTTTACAACTGGTGTTCACAATGATAATATCAGTGACAATGGCTGTAAGGGGAGGAAGTTTTAATGAGATGTTTTTTTTTCTTCAGTTTGTTGAAAACTTAATTGAAAATGGAAGAAAATATTGACAAATGTGGTAACTCCTAAAGTGTAAGCAAAAATACCATTTATTCAGAGTGCTTTGAAGTTTCATGATGGAGAAATCAAAGTGCGCACTAGCTTTATTATCTATGCGTGAACCCTTTAGGTGGAGGTGTTAATGGTATTATGAGGTATCACACTAATATGGCACTTGTTAATATTTGGTAATAAGACACTCCTAAATTCACCGATGCCTCTGCCTGAGTTAGAGCTGCTGGCACAGCTGTGCTTTCCACGTTCCTTGTAGTTTTGTTCTTCACCTTCCTGAAATGCTTGTGAGGTCTCTAATAAGGCACCCGCTCTCTGTAGATTGGTGAATCGTACCTCTTAAGTAACACCTGGTTCATTAAACATTTACATTCTATATGACTAGATTGGGAACATTTATTGAATAAATAATCAATCTTTGTGTGGACGAGAGTAAGATGATCACACTGTACGTGGACTTGTGGCACGCTGTACCTGGCTTTTTGTGAGACATAATTCTTTTCTTCAGAGTTGATGAGAGGATCACTTTTGAAACAGTACAGTGCTATCATCTGTAAGCTTTGGAGACATTTTAACCCAGATATTTCTTGTTTTTTTTACTGAGATTGGGTAAAGACCTGGACTTTCTAGAAGCTGCTGATGTCTACTGTCACTAGAAGACAGGTAATTTCTGACAGAAACTTCAGGTCATCAACAATCAAAAAACACAGAATAATCAAAAATGCAGGTGTAGAGCAGGAAGTATGAAGAAAGGAACACAAGACTTATTTTAGGAGGATGGATTTAAAAAAAATGGGTTTTTAATCAAAAGGAAGGGAAGGGAGCAGGGAAATAGTACTTTCATTGTATAATAGCCTTTTCTCATGATAGCAAGTCCCTGGAAAGAGGAAAATTTATTGAAGTTAAAGATAAACAATAGAAAATGAAGATAAATTGATATAAACTGGATAGCTGGATATATCCATCCTCTGGGTGGGGTGTGCTGGGTAATTTACATGCCACATATAACACCACTATATGTTCTGAAGTATCACCTTCTCACATGTACTCCGCATACGTACTTCAATGTGTCTTTATGTGTCTTATTTAGAAGACCAAACTCAGCAAGTTTTCCAAGCAGATTAGTGCTGGGACAAGGTGGTGTTTGAACTGGAAAGAACAACTCATTCCACACTGGCCGGAAAGCAGATTTACAGGCCTGGTGCTTTTTATTGGAGCTGCTGCTTTTGAGCCTCTCCCATTTGCTAGTCTTTTTTCTCCTTCTTCAAACCTCTCACTGAAGCCCATTTTAATATTACCAGAATTTACTTTGGCTGTCTCATTCTGAATATTTAATTGTGTTTGCACGACAAAAGAAGAACAACAAAATCAAATCATTACAAAGTAGAATGTGTTTTCTCCTGTAGTTTTTCCTTTATATATTGTTCTGACTCCTTCAGCTTCTCAGATTTAGAGGCAGGGATTTAGGATCAGATTTCCCTTCATTTTTTAACCTCACACTTACTTACACCAGTATGATTACAAGGTGAAATATATAAACGAAGAGGACATTATTTGACATCCATTTTCAATGTTGGAATGATTAACCGAGGCTAATCATTTCAGAGATGAAATGAAGAATTATAGTTTTAAATTCCCATGTTCAATTCAAGCACCTCATTGCTGTTCTACAGAGTGTATACAAATAGTACAACTTAATAATGAATCAAAACCCTCCTGCTTCAACCTGTAAATTAATAGCTGAAATGTACTCTTGTGCAGTGGCATCACACCAGGGCTTCTGTGAAATTCAAGCGGGCCACAGGCTTTGTGCCGGGTTTTTGAGCAGGGCTATTTTCACTCTGCAGCGAGCAAGTGCAGTCATATGTTTCAATAAAGGACTTATCCGTTAGCAAGTGAAAATGTTACCGCTAATTTTACACCTTGAAAACAAATCAGGGTTTCACAGTTCAAAAGCAGAAACCAACCAGCTATAAACCGTCAGATTGACTGTGATCTCAGAATTGAATAGGTCTATTTGTTCTAACAAACAGTTAGGCCATTAAATTGCAAAGCCTTTCAGTGTTTGTCCAGGTAAATAAGGACACATCCAAATTGATTATCTGTTGTTCAGAGGTAATGATACGTAATAAACTATTCGCTCTGGGTAACGTAACAGAAATGTGCTTTACTGCCCTCATATGCAGTATCTTCCAGTCTAAGAACAGGTTAGGATCTCCCCACTTGGTTACCTCAAGTCCGGGGTGTCATTGCACTCACCTGCCCCCCAATCCTGAAGACAAAATGCATTTGCTTTATAACACAGAAACAATATATCTTTCTTGCTCCATCTGTGATGCTTCTGCTGATGCGGATTCCTTAGAAATCTGCATGTGTGTACACCCACAGCCCATAGGATAAAAAGATTTCAGAGACTTTAAGGTTAATTCTGTTCCTTTCAGTGTCATTATACTCATTTGAAAAAGGAAAAGAATAAAAAAATAAAAAAGAAAGAAAGAAAGAAAGAAAGAAAGAAAGAAAGAAAGAAAGAAAGAAAGAAAGAAAGAAAGAAAGAAAGAAAGAAAGAAAGAAAGAAAGAAAGAAAGAAAGAAAGAAAGAGAGAGAGAAAGAAAGAAAGAGAGAGAAAGAGAGAAAGAAAGAAAGAAAGAGAAAGAGAGAGAAAGAGAGAAAGAGAGAAAGAGAGAAAGAGAGAGAGAGAGAAAGAGAAAGAAAGAAAGAAAGAAAGAAAGAAAGAAAGAAAGAAAGAAAGAAAGAAAAAAGAATATCTATCATCACAGACTTCAAATCCACTAGCTGCCCAGCAATAAATCTTGTGCTTGTGTCAAAATGTCTCCAGCAGAATTTCTAGGATGAAACTTCACAGCTCAACATTAGGCAGCAATTGATGATATATGATCCAGGCAGCATGAGCAGTATTCTAACAGGAAAAGAGGTAATCTAAATTTTGTCAAATGGGAAGTAGTTAAATGATTCTTGCTGTTCCCAATTGGAACTTAATTGACTTTTTTTAGCTGTCATGTAAGAATTTCTCCTACGCACACATTTCTGGTATCTCCAGAGTTGGATCGTGGCCACATGCAGCTGGAAATCTCCAGTGCAGGGGAAAGGGAATGAGCTTCAGGGACCAAGAACCAGGGACAGAAACATTTTCCATCAGTGGCAGTACCTTCTTTATGGTATTCTGCTCCATCACTTGTGACAAACGCCAAATTGAATGTTTGTGGGGACAAACTCTGAGAGGGTAATAACCCGTGTTGAGGCAGTTTGAGAATGATAAATGCTTTATTGTCTTTATTTTTCTCACATCGCTTGCCAGTTAGACTTCCAAGGTGAAATTAGTAACCTTCCGAGGTAGAATTTGTCTTGCCAAATTTTAGCTGACTATAACACTGAGTGGGATGATGTGCACAAGGGAAACATGAATTTAGACACCTAGGGATGCTGATGCTCAGGTAGGTATTTATTATAGCTGGCACAGAGGCAGTCAGTGGTGCAAATGCCACCTAGGTTGCTATTTCATCTGTCCTGGTGCCCTCTGTTGTATGAGCAGCAGCATTTCCAGGCACCATGATCTGTTCTGACTGCTCTCCCCTACATGTCAGGGGAGCCTAAGCACACAGGGACTCTTTCCAAACTCTCTTTTCATCATGTCCACCCTGGACTGCTGGTCAGGGGGGTCCAGATGTCTAGCAAGGTGTTTCATGCTTACCCACACCTCACATATCCTGCATAGCCTGGAGGATCTTGGTGTTGTGGAGAGGAACTGAGTGATGGTCACCCAGCTTGCACCTGTAAGCTTCTTTTGTAAGCAGTGGAGGAGGCAGGCACCTCCAGCAACATTTTCATTTAATCTATCTTAAGCGTCTACTCAAAATCTAATTTCTCCCAAATGCTTATTTGGATGTGACAAGCAAAGTTTTACATAACTAACAGCTGGAGCCTTATGCTAGAAAAGAACCACACAGAATTGGTGAAAACGAGGTACTCCTACCAACTCTACCTGGTTGTGGTGTAACTTAATATCAGGAGGAGAACGCTGGGGGTACACTTGAACAATGTCCACTGAAACAGAAAGCAAGATAAGTAATCAACAAGCATTATCTCTCAGTGATCACATAACAGATGGCAGACAATATGGAAAGGGGAACACACAAAGAGAGATATTAATTTAAGACAGACAGATAGATGGAGCAATACTTTCAAAAAGTAATAAATGGATCAAATTGAAGGCCAATTCTCAAATGTGTATTCAGAGAGTTATGTGTTCAGCACTTAATGGAAAAATCAGTTACTTTGAAATATATAAGTAAAAGAAGGATCATGCATTTAGATTGCTTTTCATCCACAAAATAAGAAAGAAAGAACAAAAAAGATGCAGCTACATTTTTCTCTTGAGCCTTTTTTGTTCTGTCTAATTGCTAAACATTGCTGTTTTCCTGATAAAACTGAAACAAAGCAGTTAAAAAGACATCAATATTTACGCTTTAAAATAAATGGAGATTAATAAGCGGAAACATGTTTCATTTCCTTTATTTCAGAAAATGATGAGACTGCTTTGTGTCTAAAAGACACTGAAATCTGAATCCAAAAAATGCTCTGGCAGAACAGCGAACATATTTCTAACCACTAGATGGTAGTTAAAGCACAGCATTGAAATGAATTGCTGTTCTGTGAAACGTATAGTCAGGGTACCTATGTCAGAGGCTTAGCGAAGTCAAGGTTCATTTTATTTTCCCCATATCCACGAAGAAAAAAAAAAAAGGAAGAAAAAAATAGAAAAGAAAAAAAAAAGACTAAATCTCTTCTGTGACTTTTTTGACTTAAAAAGAAAAATGGACATGGCAAAAGTGTTCCTGATTAGATTGGTACAAAAAGATGATGCATTCTTTCTGGATGAATCAGGAGATATGAGGTTCTGTCACTCTTTAGATATAGACCTGAAATACTAAGCTTAAATTTATAGTCTCTTGAATGATCCACAGGACTCTGTTTACTCATATAGTAGAATTGGGTGCAGTTCCAGCAGTTCTTCTCTGTGATCAGTTACTTTATCACCTTGATCAGTTCAGAAGATACAATAACTCTCTTTTTTTAATAAATTCTACTACATTAGATCCTTTATCAACCTTCTTTGGTTTTAATCACACTTCTGGGCAGGAATTCTCTCCCCATCTTTCTTTTTGACATGCATGCAACCGCATGCTCTCATACCCATAAATGTCTGTGTGTTACTATTTGACCTCTTGCAATTTTTATATTTTCAGGGGGAAAGGCTGGAAGAAATAGGGTACAAGATCTAAAGAAAAGATAGCTCAATTACAGCTGTTCTTTCTTTCCATCCCTTATTTCCAGAGAGGTCAATCTATTTCAAAAATTAACTAGGGAAGATGTGTCCATCCATAGGAAAGGTATTGCAGTGGACACCTGGAAATCTGGAAATGTACTCTGACTTCAGATTATGAGCAGCCCAACTTCAAAACTCTAGGGCTCTGAACTGTTATTCTCTCTGTGCTGACTGACCTTTCCCGTTTCCAGGCTCAGCAACTTGTTCTAGTGCTTTGGTTTGGGTTCATTCCCCATCTAAATATTTACCACAGGGAAGAACACTGGGGATATCAATGAGATTTTCCAAAAAATGTTGAATAGGAAATATTTTCCTGGAGTTCCTCCCAACAAACACCCTGCTGTGCAACTGGGAGTGCTTCATCCTAACCTCTTCCGCCAACAAACTGTGCCTGGAGGTATACAGATCAATACTATTGCTTAATGTACATGAAAAGGTTAGTCTGGTACTTATTCTTTAAAAAAATGCCACTAGATTGTTTCTAAAAGTATCTCAGGTATTTGCCTCTGAGGTGTTCTGTGGCACTGAGTTCTGAAACCTCCAAATATTTGTTTGGTATCACTGGTTAAAAAATAAATAAATAGAAAGAAAGAAAAACAACTCTATCTTTCTACAAAGAACTACGAATGAGATTAAGGTTGGAAAGGTGAGTCTAAAAAACGTTATTAACAGTAGAACATCCAGGGAGTTAACTGGGATTGGCTTGGTTACCCAGGCCTAAATTTTCTTAGAAAAAAGATGAAGCTCTGTCGGCATTTCCATAATTCTTTACTGGTCCATGACAAGTGTCACCACAGAAAAGCAACTTCCACAGGCCTGATCCAAAGCTCCTTGTATGTGGGACAAGTTCTCCCTGAGGACAAAGTCCATTTGTTAGCTTTATGGCAGCCCCTGCGAGCAGTAATTTTTTTCACAACAACCACTTTAGGAATAGCTGTAACATTGATCTCATCACTGAGATTTACTCTTGAGTAATAGCTTTGCACCAGATGACCTGGATTTGGTAATGAGTCTGTGTGAAAGCTTTGAACATACGGTTTACCCTGCAGTTCCCAAGTAGCTGCTGGATAGGCAATGCATATTTTCTGTTTTCAGCTGTTAAGAAATAAACTTCTGGTCAGTTTTCATTTTGATCTGTGGTGTTTCAGAAAAATGCAGTACAGGTATCTTCAAATGTCACACACTGGTTGTATGTATTGGCCAGATGTGTCCTATGACATGGAGAATGTCCATGCATAAGACCCAGCCAAAGAGAGCTTGAGGAGGTTTTGCTCCCTCTTCCAGCTGGTAATATCTGCTGTAGTAGTTGCAGCTTTTCTCCAAACCTCTGTAATTCCTTTTCAGAATTGTATCTGAGAGGCTGAACTGCACAACTCCAAACTCAGCCATGGTAGTATTCTTTTATTTCCTTTTTCTCAGAGCAAATTTTAGCTAACTATCTGTCCATTTCTCCATCCGTCTGTTCTGCTGCTCTGCAGTCTGGAAGGGACTGCCTTTCAGGTTGTTTCCTATAGCTCCTGTAGAGGTTTATATAACCTCTACAAAGCTTTACCTGGGCAGGGGAAATTCACCTGAGATGGGGAAACTTCATTAACTTTAAGGATTTTATACGTATACATATATATATTTTATAAGGGATGATTCTGATCCACAGCCTTCCCTGGGGACCACTCCAGATGCAAAACATGTGTCTGTGCATATGAACAGCCAGAGATGGGGAGAGGAATCCTAGGTAAGGTTTTGCAGATTGTTCCAGGACAAAAGAAAATCATGCAGTCATTGCTGCACTGCACAGAATGCTCTAAAGGAGAACAAAAAAAATGAAGGAACATGCAATTCTGCCCACTTCAGCAGTTAAGCTTTTGTTAGAATACTCTTAAGCAATTACAAAGCTGCCAGGACTGTATTTAATTAAATATATAAATATCTGTACAAAAATAAAACCCGAGCAACACTTACATCATACCTACAAGGTGTTATTGTTTTGTTTATTTTTTACAGATGGACATTTTGTCAGGGAGAAACTTGCCAAGTGCTGTGAGGGAGAGAGGGAAAGAGAGAGAAAAAGAGGTGGAGGGATGTGTAGAAATGTTGATGCTACAGGAGAAATGGTACCTCTTATATTTCAGAAATGCAAACACTACAGTGAACATGTGATAAGAAAGCATGATTTGAGTTTCCTACTTAAGGCTTCACTGAAATTGCCCAATACTTATGGGAAAACAGATGACAGAGTAATTAGAGATGGTGCATGTAATTTATCATCCATGGTCTTGAACTTCGTACAGCTGATTTGGATGACCAGATGACTTGTACATGTAGACCAAGTGTTTGAGGGGGGGAGTGTGGTTTGAACAGAGCAAGGTACAAAAAAATAACTAATTTACCCAGGATCCTCTGTCTTTAACCCCTAAAATATAAAAGGCATGCCTAGAGTTGTCCTGATAAGGGGGAAATTCTTTCTGAGACAGATTTCACACTGCTAGAAACACTGGGGCTGCTTTGCTGCTGATGGAAGGACAGCTCAGACACCTGCAATTTCAAGCATGCACTAAAGCTTTGCCTACACATCAGTGTGTCAGGAGGGGATAACACTCAGCACTGGAGAGCCTTTGAAGCTTGCCAGCTGGGAGCAGGATAGATACTGGTCTTGGTTAGTAGGAGTGTTTACTAGGTGCTATCTGGCTCTAACAGCATCCAAACGGCAGCATTAGCCCCATTCCTCTGTGGCTGCCTGTGTACAGGGACACGTCCCTGAGAGGCTGTGTCCTCACATGCTGTTGCGGGCTGCTGAGTCCCACCTAGGGGAAAAGCTGGCAACAAGTCTGATTCAAAGCTTTTGACATTGGTGAGACAAGTTAAAAATACACGTGTAGTCCATATTTTAAACTCTATTTAGTGCTGGGCAGAACAACTCAGGGGCGAAGTGATGCAATTTACAGTTTATATTCACACTGAGTGATACTTTCTGAAATGTTACTGTGCTGCATAGAGGCCACTGAGGCAACCCAGTAATAGAAAGTAAATCATATGTTTGCTTTGCAAAATAGTTTTTAATGACACTCAAATCCATCAGGTACTGTCTGGAAATCACATGGCCTGCTTCAGCATCCACTCAGGTATGCCAGTGTTATAATGAATTTCTTCTGCCCTAAGAGAAGTCCAAATCTATACCAAGTCCCCATTCTGTGCCTTCGGAGCTGACAGGCATCTGGGTGTGCCCGCTGGCTGGGTGCTATTACAAAAATAATTGCCTATCCCAAACTTGTATGGCCTATACATGAGGCTTTCCCATCATTTGTTTTACATGTTTCACATCCCTGCATGACTTACAAGAGTGTGAGCCTGCAAAGAAGGTTTTTTTAGAGCAGAGGAAAGTGTGTCCATTGTTACCAGCAGATGTGTCATTCTCATTTCCCGAAGAGGGAATAAAAAGATGAAATAACAGTTGATTTTTTCTTTTGTTTTCTAAAGGCTATGGCTGTGGTTTTCAGAAAGGCTAAAGGAATTAAATATCCATTCCTTTTTCAAGTGAAAAGTCCAAATCTGTGTCCTAAGCCGGTATGGTAAATGTTTTGCTTGGTGTATTTTAGCTTCAGAACTGATTACATGTTATATTATCCATGCTCCTCTATTACCTTAACCATCCCATGATAATTGTTTTTTTGGTAACAGACTCTATGTTAATTTACAGAAAGAAAATCTCATGGACATCCATAAGCTCCCACATAGAAGCACTGATGAGGAAACAACTTAGCATTGGGTGTGCTCTCTCTATTTTTCTCAGACTATCTCAGGTGGTGGCTGCAAAATGAAAATGCTCAACTGATAAACACTTGTGAGGTAGGTGAAAGAAGCTCTCATTTCAGGTGCAAATGCAGAGCTTCCCCCACAGTTTGAGGGAGAGGATTAGGTTCCTTTGCCTCACATTTCTCCAGTCTCCAGCCTTCCTCCCCCCCCCCCCCCCCCACCTTAAGCATCTATCTCCAAACACTGCATCTGAACAAAAAAGCTGTATCTGTCCCTTAGTAAAACATCTTTTATTTGCCAACTTGTTTTTCCCACAGACTCCCGCTCCCTTTTGTGTTTGCGCTAATGTTCCGAATGTCTACACCGCGTAGCTGATGATTATTTGTGAGACAGAGTGAGTTAATGCAGATTTGCAAGCTGTTCCCATTTGTTAAATGTCAGAAAAACACATGCAAGTCACTGGCTTTAGCACTTAGCTGCCAGCTGGCTCTTCTGAAAGGAGGGGACAAATGACAGTCTATCAAACAGCATGCTTTCAAAGAAAGAGGAGACCTGTTCCAGAACTGCAGCTTCAGAGGCTCTTTTAACAACATAAGCAAAACTGGGAGCCAACCTCATTTTTTCCCCCTGGCTGTAATGAACACACAGCTTAGCTACAGCGTTCTCCCACCCCCAGTAAAATCAACTGGAATTACAAAGCTTATGAAGAAAACAAGTGTCATTTTTTTTCTCTCTCTATATATATCTTTTTCCTTTCTTTATAATTGTTTTTCTCTGTTTCTTTCTTTTTTGGATTGAAAGTGAGACCAAAAAAATGTCAAAAGGGAAAGGAGTGGGGTTCTGAGATCAGTCTCAAATCTCAGAAGAAGACTGCAGGAAATGGTGCCAAATTGAAGTGTTTATCCATGGGTAAGTGCCCAGTGTAGATTAACATATTTTAATTATGGTCTCTGGGTTTGCTGCTCTCCCTGAAGAATACACGGTTTAGGCCTCACTGGTGAGCCAAAGTTGTCGGGGGGGGGAGTGGGGTTGGGGGGGATTTTTTGTTTGTCATGCATGCTGATGGGGAGCACTGTCCTCAGGATGTGCCTTTCTCCTCCAGCAGCCTCAAGCAGAGGTGATGCCGGCTTCTTTGTACCACTCAACATGCTCCGATCTCAACCCAGTGGCCAGCGGCTGTCAGCATGGAGGCCTGGGCATGGTGCTGCTTTCCCGGGTGAAGTCCACCAGGACCTCCAACATCACCCGCTCATTAGGATGTCTCGGAACAGCTGTCATGTGGTGCTGACTTTTTGTCACAGCTGACAGTGGTGAGATTAAAGCAGGTAGCCAGAGGCTGAAAGGCTCTCTGTTATGTTACAAAGCTCTGAGTCATCTAGTCTCCCATTATAAATATTAGTCATCAGATTTGGATTCACACTGAGTCACTTGCAGTCTTGAGTAGGACCCACTGCACTAATGGGCAATTTTGTGGTGCAGGAGCATTAGTATACACAATTGCCAACAGTGTCAAGATATCAAAATGTGGCTCTGCGTGTTTATAATTAACAAGCTGTATTGCTCTAGTGAACATCTTCCACTTATTCAGTAAGATTTTAAAATGAGTAGTCAGTTCCCCAAATTTTCCTTATTCAAACTCAGTGCCCAGTCTGGAAAGCATATTGGGAAGGAGCACTGTGTAGGGCACAATTCACATGTTACACTCTGTTACATTAAGTCAAATGCTGCCTACACTAAATGACCAGGTTCCTTTTTGCAGGCAAAAGAGAGAGAGTATACTATGAGGGAAACCTGCATAGGTTTGAGAGGAGGGAGGTCATACTGCTTACCTCTACCACTGCAGGGAGCCCAGGTGTCTCAGATGGCTTTAGAATCAGTGCTAGCCAGTGAAATGGGAAAAAAAAAGAGGCAAAATGAAGCCTGTTCTAATTACAGACACTGCTTGCAAAGCTCATTGCTCTGTGGTTTACAAGTGCACCTTAGGAGCAATCACGAAGATGGACTTTGGTTTTCAAAGTAGTCTCAGATTGTCGTCCAAACCAAACATACTCTCAACTTCTTGATCCAAGGGAATCATAAACTCTCTGGGTATCTAAGCTTTTACCCTGAAAACATACCCTAGGGAACCTTCAATTTGAAAGCGAGTGGCTAACTCCTACATTAATCCCAGCAAGATCTAGGAATTAGGCAAAGTTAAGCCTCTGAATCTGGTAAGTACAAGCTGAACAGTCTTCATAGTCTTCTGAGCACATGGCCTTACTTCTGTCTTCTTTCAAAGAGAAAAGAACCCTAGACAAAATCAGAAGGCGAGATTTCCTAAGTTTCAGCTGTCAGCATTCAAAAGAATATGAATAAGACGCTTCAATTACTCTTGAGCTTTTCTTTATAGACTCAAATTCTAGATTTTGGATCTGTCTGGAGTAACAGGCTATGAGAGTCATTGTTCTGCAGCTGGACCAACATAACTATTTTTAATTTTAAGTGTTCAGTGTCTTCAGAGCTAGATTCACTGAGATATTTAGACCCACAGATATTCTGGCACCCAAATTCTGTTTGTCCCACCACCTACATTAACAGAGTTTAAAGCCAACTTGAGTGTAAAGAGCATCAGAAAATGAAGTACCGAGCAATATCTGCCTTTAGAGAGAGGGAGAAGGCAGTTGTTATCTAAAAATTTCCTCCACATTAGCTTCTTATTATCTTTCCTTTTATACCATCAACTGCTGTATGCAATTGTGCTTGGAATCATTCAACTGAAAAGAAAGGCTCCCCTGTCCATCTTCCTGGCAAACGTGTTCAAAGGTACCTCCTTCTTTCATTCCCTTTCTCGGATCTGGCTGGTGAAGCTTATCAAACAGCGTTAATGGCATAGCCTCTCTAAGTCTCCAAAGTCTGACCCCAGATACAGAGATCACTGAATCTGTTGCAGGTTAGCATATGGCACTTGTTTAAGAACATTGTTAGTGTAAGACTGAATCCAGCAGCCTGACAGATCCAAGCCTGCTGCAGCTAGCTCTATGCCCTATATCCAACCACTATTGATACTGGGCATATACTGCCAATAGATATGCACAAACAAACACACATATATAGCATATATGAATACATATACACATCCATATAGGTCACAGGCTTACACACAGAGCACTTACACAAGCAGTCTGTACCAGCCACCTCATCCTGTACCCTATCTGGTTGATCAGATGCAACATATATATATTTGTTTGTATGTATGTATGTATGTATATATTCAGACAAAGGCTGCTCCTTAAATGACAGCTCATATTTTATTATGTTGGCCCACAACATCAGAGGTGGGTGCTTGCGGTACAACACTTCCCCCAGTATTCCACTACATTTTGTTGCTCTGTGACAGGTGGCAGCAGAGAGGCAGTCTGAAAAAATAGCATCTGACATGGAGTACATATGAAACAAAGCTGTGCCACTGAATTCCATGCAGAAAAACTGCACATTCACTGATGTTTTCTGAATGTTTATGGAGACTAACCAGGGGATGTCAGCACAGTGAGGCGGTGAGTGGAGTGTTTCAGCAGTGGTAACAGTGACAATGGGTCACCTCTGCTGCTGCAGATTTTTGAGTGCAGCATTCAGGCTCTTGTTCATTGCTGGTGAAAATGCAGAGCTAATGGTGGTGACCATTTTGAAAAATAGTGTTTTGTAACTGAGACTCTGGTCTATCAAATAGTCCTACTGTGTTCTTTGTACCAGTTGTAGTTTTAAGGGAAATAAGTAGGAGGCATTACTTTTGGAGCAATTATGTACATGCAGGTGCGCATGTATATAAAATAAACTAGTAGCTAGCTCAAAAGGTCAGTGTGCCCAGTGTCTGCTCCTAGGTTCCAGTCTTACCTGTTGCTGGCATAACCTGAAGGTTTAAGTAATCTGAATGAAGGGGGGGTTTTGGTTCCTGAGGTTATTTTGTCTTCCCCCCACCGTTGGGCTCTCTGCTCCTCTGTGTGCATGGAGATGAGCCTTTTATCTCACAAGCTGACAAATATCTGCTTTCTGTGAGATTTTTTGTAGCTTGCCTAGATCTTGCTCTGTCTCTGAGGCACATAAGCTCTGTCATACTCATTACATGAAGAGCATCAGGGTGAGTAAGCCCTTTCCCTTCATTTTCTTGAAAAATGTCAGGTTCAGACTTAAGCAGTGAATGCTGGTAACAGCAGAAATGTGGTTCTTGTGGGGAGATGGTGAGACAAGACGGGTCTAGTAAGTACAGCAGGGCGTATCTAGAGGGGCTCTGGGAGTCCTGTCATCAGCTCATGGACTTCTAACCAGATGAAAGTCAGCATCCCCTTTTGACAAAAGGGGATATTACTGCTAGCTTTCTCTTGCGACATCAGAGGCTGTAAGTAATGCTAGCAAAATACTTATGCTGTTAGTGCCAGGCTTACAAGTCACTGGTAATATTGAAATCTCATTTTTAAGAGCACACGAGACAGATTTTCAAGGATGCTTAGATTAAAGATCAGCAGATGTGAGGGAGGTTTTCAAAAGTTGTTATGAATTTCATTCCTATTAACTTCAGGAGAAGATAAGAGTCATTTTCTAACTTCAGTTGCCACCTATGAATATCCTTAAGTACCTAGATGTCTTTAGAAACTTCCCTGGGAACTTTTAGATAGAAACTTCTTCGTTTTAAAAGTGAGCATGAAGTAATATTTCTGCTAGAGTGTTTAGGTGCTCTACTGTCAGCATCATAATGCAGTGCTTATCCTTTCTCTGGGGAATGGTTAGTCACTGACTGACTGGCTAAACTAGATTCTTGGGCATGATGAAGGACACATTAAGCATGACGGCAGATATGAGAAGTGGAAAAAGCAAAAGCTGTATCTTGCTTTTGGATTCATCCTGAACACTGTGTTACCTGCATGGCAGACGTGCTTAAACATAAAGTAGTTAAAAAATAATAATAAAAAAAAAAAAAAGCAAAAAAAAACTTACGAATGTGTAAAGCAAGCAAAGGCGGTGACAGAGCCTTTATTTGAGGTAGAGGAGCTACAGAAAGAGATGTCAGAGATAAGGGGGATGAACTCACCCCTCCCGGCGACCGTTCAAGTGAAGGAACGCGGCCGCCTCTCGTTCGAACACTGGCGCGCCGGAAGGAAGAGAGCCGGGGAGGGGGGGGGGGCAACCCGCGCGGGCTCTGAGCGGATCTGTGCCCCGGAAGCACCACCGAGAGGGGGAGGGCGAGGGGACGGGTGGGCTCTTCCGCGGCGGTCCCTCAGATGGTCATTCACTGGTTCAGGCTGTGACCAGGGAGTCCCACTACCGAATGGAAAAATCTTTGTTTTGTTTTTGTTTTGTGTCTTTTACTACTTCCTAGGTGATTTTAAGCAGGTTATCCCTGGGCATCTGGGCTCATACTTTCTCACTGCGCCTTGTAGCATTCAGCCATCTCTGAATGAGGAGGCTGAAAGATCTCAGTTTGCCAGTGCTGAGTTGGGATGACCATGCTGCTCCTGCAGCTAAGGCTAGCAACTCTTTTGACAGCAGTGCTGCAGTGCAGACACGCAGCTATTCTGAAGTCAGTCTAAATCTCTGTCTCAAAGTACTGTTTTACACAGAGCAGGTTTATGCTTAAAGGCTGTTCCAGATCCCACAGAAATGGATAGGATGCTTTCTGTCATGCTTTGGCAAACTCCATCTAAATCATGAAGTTCTCCCCACATTACTTCCATTGCTCAAAATAGGGATAACAACCTTTTTTTTAGCACAGCAACTGTCTTGCTCAACACAACAGATCCCTAATCATGCAGGGAAGGAGAGAGGAAAGGGAAGGGCAGTTGGTATCATCTTAATGCAAATAATAAATAATCAGAGTAATCCCTCCATCATGACAAGACTTATAATTATAAGTGCAGAAATGAGGAAGAACACAATTTAAGTCCCCTGGAGTGAGTCAAGTGAGTCAAAGAAGGATGTGACATGCAGTGTTACCAAGCTTTTTCCTTCTTTCTTTCTTCTTTATTTATTTATTTTGTGTGTGTGTGTGTTTGTCTTGTGACGAGAAAAGAGAAGTTTGGAAGGGCAGAGGCATAAGATTATACAGCTGGGAACCAACTTCTATGTTCAAAAGATTTCTGTCAGCGTCTCATGAGCAGGGTGACCAAATGCTCGCATTGTAGGGGTCTTGTTTTCACTATCTGAATCCATAGGTTACACACTTAATCAGAGAGGAACAGTTGTGGGATAAAGCAGGCAGATCTGAAATGTCACTGCTCAGGTAGAAAACCTTCTTTCTCCTGACTTCTTTAGCTGAAATGTTGAGCACTTACACTCATATTGCTAGTTCTTGGTTGGGCTGTTTCTATTTCCGCAGTGTCCTCATGCCTGTCATTGCTTGGACCTGGTTCAATAAACACATTAGCCACATCTGAGAGTACAAATATTTCTTCAGAGGCTTAAATGTCTATTTGAACATGTGATTGCAGTAACCGCACGTGCAGTCAGAATCAGCCCTGTATACAACATCAGCACAGACATGTCCAAATTTAGGCAGATCACACATGAGATGATGAACTACACTGGGAATAGGGAACCCTGACTGCCTACATCAACAGGTCTGTCAGAGGTGGTCCTGCAAATAACAGATGTTGGTTGGGACCACAAGTCTCTTGAAAATTCTCCACAGGAAAGGTGGACATCACAGCCTGGTATGTGTCTGTGCTTCTCCTGAACAGAGCTTTCTGCCCTCAGCTGCTGGCTGACGGTGACACCTTCAACCCTGCTGACAGCAGTATCAGTGGGGTGCCCAGTAGAAAAGGGCCCACAGTGGCATTTAGTGGCATACTAGTCTAGGAAGTAATTGTGAAAAACCTCTGCTGTGCTACTCTGCTGATGTTGACCCAGGGACAAGGCATCAGGTTATTCCAAGGAAAGGGATACTGTTCTGAAGATTCCCCTTTAGGAGAAACTGATACAAGTGGAAAGTCATCTGCAGTCCTGAAAGAGGAGATTTCTTCTAATGCAATTGCTTCTAGCTGATACAAGCTTTTGCAAACAACGTGAGTTGAGCAAAGTGAGTATTTAATATGTGAAGAATGATTTATAGTGTGCTTTGCAGAAAGTTTTCAGCAAGTCTGAATTCTCTATTAAAAGCTGCTTGCTTCATTACAGAGCTACCAAAATAGGCAAAGAAAATATTCCTTGCTTATCCCAAGACTCCTTAACTCCTGACAATTTTAATAAATCAAGGAACATTTGTAAGTACTAAATGTTAAATGTGTATTCACAGTTAATTTTTAATCAACTAACAACGGTGATGTGTTAATTGAATGCCATTAAGAAACCATAACTTGATGCATTAGCTATTTTCCAATGCAGGGGAACTTTTCCCAAGGCTTTCAGTTGTTGCCCAGGCTCCTCTTGGAGGAAAAAAAAAAAAAAAAGGTGTGCATATTTATTTTAAATACATTTTGACCTTGTAGGGTGAATAACCCCAAAGTGTGGTACTCAGAGAAAATGGTGCAGAAGATGGTATATTTTCCTAGGCTTATTTGGATGGTAAACAGACAACCAGTGAATAAAGAGAGGCTCACCTTTTCCAGATGGTTGAGGTTCACCAATAACTCCACAGGGGAGGGATCTCCAACAAGAGATCCTTCCTCAGTGGTGGTCAGCCCTTAAATAGGGCCTGGGAGAGGTGGAGCCAGACTCCACCCCTTCTAGTCACACCAGTACATTGCCTTCTCCTGTGCTCCTGCAGCTGACTCAGTGCTTGCTTCAGGCGATCAATCAGTGGTTCAGGCCGTGATTCAGCAGTTCCCATGCAGACCTGAACTGGCCTGTTCAAACCCTAAAATTGAGCCAAGTTCACATAAGGTTCTCTGAGATTCATAGTTTTGTGAACATGAGCTGAATTTTAAACAAGCCTGGGATAAGTTTCAAGATGTCTATTGCTTAGACATATTGAAACCTAAAAAGTGATTGTGTAGGCTCAACATGTAGAATCCTTGCTTCAATACTAGTTGTTTAATTTTTAAGATTTTAAGATTTTTAAGATTTTAAGATTTTTAAGATTTTTAAGATTTTTAAGATTTTAAGATTTTAAGACCCACAGAGGTCAAGGAGAAACTCAGAAGGGTGAAATTCAACTCATCTTTTTGAGATTTACGAATCGTGATGTTTTTGTATTCATCTTATCAGCTGGCTCCTCAGCAGTAGTGCTATAGCACTCCTCTTCCCTGCGAGGACTGAGGCCTAGATCACTCAGCATTGCTGGTTTCATTGCCATCCCTTGAAAAAGTTGCTACTACAGCCTTTTCTATCCATTGCTGCTCTTGCTGGCCTGCTGGAGGACATCTTGTGTAGTCTGCAGGCAGTCATCCAACTCTCAAGAGGGGCTACCCTGAGCAGCAAACTCCAGAAGGTGTACGGGATCCCAAACAAACTCACTGGGGTAGTGGGGTAGACAGTGAGCGTGATGGGGGCCTGGGACTGGCTGCCTTGGAGGATGATGATACCTTTGAGGATGGTCTGCTGGTGGATGAGCTCTCTCTGTGCGGCTCTGCCCAGCACTTTTCCCACAGTGGGCTGCAGGTGGTGGAGCACCAGTGTGTGAGCAGCCCCAGCCCCAAGGCCAATAGAGAGGAGAAGCCGCAAGATACCTCCTCGTTCTGGCCACAGCACATTGCTTGCAGTACTTTGCACACAAGAGATAGTTGCTCTGTCCCGCCAGGGAATCAGCTTGCAGACTGCTGGGAGAATGGGGAGCAGATGAGTGGCCACAACCTACTTGAGCTTGATTTGCACAATATTGCACACACACCCCAGCTGGGCTATAGTGGGAAGGGAGAGAAGCCGGGCAGCAGCCCTGCTCACAGCTGCGGGGCTGGCAAAACAGAGGAATGCCCAGTGGTGGCTAATGGGTGCAAGGAGCCTCCAGCCCCACAGATGTTACTCAGTCCTGAGCCCAGCAGTCTGAGCTCCCAGGAAAAGTCACCTTGTGGGAACAGCAGCAGCAGTAGCTGCCCAGCCTAAAGGAAGTTGCTGCCATCCAGTGAGATTACAGCTGACTCCTGCTCTGAGGATGAGAGTCTATCCCAGCCGGTGAGGAAAAAGAGAGCCATGCCTTGCCATGCCCACAGCTTGCCACAGCACCAATGCCAAAGGAGCCCCTTTCTGGATTCACCTGCTTCCTGCGGTCAAGGTGTGTGTCACTGTAGAGACAGGAAGAGTCAGAAAGTGTCCTAAGGACACCCAGAGCTGTGTGGGCATGTAGCCTGCAGTGGCATGGCATTACGTATTGTCCCAGTGGCACAATGCAGGCATGAGCAGGGTAGTGGCTGGTGGCTGGCCCTGGGACAGGCGGTGTAGGCTGTCACCTGTCTGCAGAAGCAGAGGCACCCTTGGCTTGTTGCTTCTCAGAGCTGTGATGCACTGTGCATGGGACATGGCTCTGTCGCTGCCCACGTGACCTTTTTGGTAACTGTTCCCGGCTTGGCTGCCCCAGCACTGCCTTTGCAGAGTGAGGCTGTCCAGTAGCTTCCCTTGTCATGCCTTCCCGGTCATGTCAGCCAGTTCCATCATCCCTTTGTGTTGCGATGCCCTTTGTGTGGCATCCAGAACGGAAAACCTCTGAAAAGGGGGTGCCTTTAAAAGGAGGCAGCAGTGTGGTCCTGGCTTTAGGCCCCTACCCTACAGCTGTAGGAGCCCCACTGTGGGTAGCATGACCCTGTGCCCAGACTTTGCACAGATCATTTGGGGATGGGACTTTTTCCAGACTGACCAGGGAGCTTTGTCGTATGTGTTACCATTCCCTGGGTCCTGGTTTGCAGGGTGGGAGGTTGTGTGCTGCACCCTTGGTTCGTGTACCACCGCCACCTTCCTCAACAGAGCCAATTTGGGAGGGTGAAGACCTGCCCTTGTAGCCAGCTCTGAGTTCCAGCAGTCCTGTAGCCTCTATATATCTTGTACTGCCCTGCCTCTTGCTCAGAGGGACTTGTCTCATCTGCTGGGACCGCTGTGGGACAAGGCAAGGGGTGGTAGCATCTCCTGGGGTGCACAGTCCCCAGCTGCTGCCCTAATACAGTTCCTGGTTTCATGTCCTTGACAGAGCTCTGCAGATTGCACTACAGTTGGAAGGAGGCTAAAGAGTGGGCTGTGCCTCAGATCGTGAGTGTCACGGCAACAAGCCGTCACGGCAACAAGCCCTCACTGCACAGTCCTGAAGACAGTGGTCCCAGCACCCTACATCCCAGTGGGGTGGCAAGACCCACAAGCACCCTGACTGTGAGGTGGAGGGAGGCTGCTTCCAAGGTTAGGAAAACAAGTTCAACCTCCACTGAGGAAAGGAGCAGGAGAGGGGGCTGTGCCCCATCCTTTCTGGATGAGGACCTGCCCAGGAGCACCTTGGGCTCCCAAACCCCTTTCCTCTGTGTTTCCTTCCCCAGACCTACAGACCTGGCTGCTTAGGGACATGGCAGCCTGACCCCATAGCTGTGGGGAGGAGCAGGGACCAGCCTCTGTTTGCACTGAAGGGCTGCAGGGAGGTGGAAGCTGCCGTTCTGCCCAAGGACAGTGGGCTTTTTCCCTGCAAAAGCAACCAGAATGTGACCAGATTGTGACAAGGGGTGACAGCAGGGGAGGGAGTTGTGTTCCCTTTTCCCAGTGAGGCTGTCCTGGCCCTTGCTTGCACGCCTGAAGTTTCTTCACCCTTCTCCTCTCATATTTCACAGCTCCAAGTCTGGGAAGATCTACCTTCAAGACTACATCAGGCTGCTTTTCTCATGCCAGTCAATTGAGGTCAACTCGAGGATCCCATATGAACTGAAATCCTTCTCAGAGATGCCAAGGAACCCTCGCTACTTGCCCTGGCCCTGACCATCTCTCTTGTTCAGTGCCACTGAGGAGTGCCCAGTCCAGTGTTTTGGGGATCAGTGAGTAAAGGAGAGACCAAGCGCAGTTGCCTTGGTGTCCCCAACCCCATGCATCCATCCACCTGAGCAGCACTGATGTCACAGCTGTGTCCTGAGGCAGGGTTGGCATCACCAAAGGGGATTTATGAGGAGGGGCAGGGGCTGGGGAGCATCCCAAGGCTGCGCCCAGGACTTTTGTGAGCTGGGAGATGTGGCTGGAGCTAAGGGAGAAGGCTGCTCCCAAACTGCGCTTGGCCCTGGGTTGGGAGCAGAAAGTTCAGAAGTTTGTATTTATTAATATTTATTGTCATAGGGGTGTGGAGATACGGTTCCCGGCAGGGGGGCAGACAGGGTGCTGGGGGTGAGGGCAGGCATGGAGGATTAGCCCGGAGTGTGGCCGAGACTCACTGGGTACCAGCTGTGCATGGCTGAAACATCACTGTGTGCGCATATAGGGGCATGAATCCATCTAGATCCTATGCCACCGGCAGGAGTGACACGGGAGCTGTGGCCCTTCACAGGGCCACGTAGAACCTCCAGACCTATCCCGTGGGGGCTTACGGCCAGGTGAGGAGCAGCACCTTTCCTCCACCACAGCACCTCGGGGCCAGGGCTCGCCCTGCTGCACGCCATTTCAGGGCCCCGTCCGGAGCGCTGTAGCGGTACTTCTGTTGTGGTTTCTATTTAATAAACGTGTCATAAATGCTCAGAGTACAATCGGAGTGTTCAGAATGTTTTATTACAATCAAAAGGCGAAAGCAAGCAGCGCTGGGTGTGCCGGGGAGTCTCCACTCTGCCAACGACACACCCCAAGAAGATGATTCCCTTTTCTTTTATACAGCATCTTATTTAAAATTCCCTGAAGCCTCCTCCTCCTTTCACTTAATCATTTTATTCTTCTACACTTGCGTGGCTACTCTCTAGGGGGTCGCACATTCCTTCAGGTAGTCTTTGGGCTGAATTCTTTTTGTCTTCCTCAGTACCCTCTGATTCATCCCTCCGGTCTCAGCTTTGCAAGGTTTGTTTTTGAGATGCTTATCTCTGCCACTCCTTGGTTTGAGGAATGAATGCACACTCCAGCTCCATCTTGCAAGGTTTTGTGTTTGAAATGCAGAGAGTTGTGTTCTCGGTTTAGCCTTCTATGCTTTATAAGGAAATTTTACTCCTTTAAGCAAATTTCTCTGCCGACTGTGGTTAAGGCTAGTTTACCATTATTTTATCAGCATCCTTTACACTGTGTCTTTTGACACGAATCACATCCACATGTTTTACAATCCCCCGTTTCTTTTTTTGATCATATCAGTGAACTGCATTCCTTGTATCACTGAATGTATTATCCGAATAAGGCATAGGATCATACAGGGTAAGAATATTAGTCCAGTCATCCCACAAGATATCATGAAACACAGTCGTTTTCACCATGCACCCCCAAGTAATTGATTCCACCAATCATCTTTCAGAACTGAGTTCCACCTCTGAACCGGAACATGGGCAATTCTTTTTATCTACCCCGATAGTAAATGTGCCTTTCCAGTCCTTTGGCAATTGGTTATATGCTCATCTACCACAGATCCAAAATAGTCCATCAGGAGACCTCCAATCTGAGGCATTTCTTCCCAGCTCTTCCCAAAATTCTTTTCCCCAGGGAGAGCTAGGCCACCAACATCCTGGTCCCTCCACAGAGTTTGTGGTTAATACCATTTTGCAGGGCGTAGATCCTAAATATCATTTGAAATGTCTTCCTTCTCTAGATATACAGTTTGTCTGATAACCTCGTGACTAAGTATCCATCCTTCAGGTCTCATTTCAGTTGACCTATGAGTATGATTCCACTTTAACAGTTGCCACAGTTCTAATCCCTCCCCTTCCAGGGCCATTGTTCTGTCATTTGAGATCCTCTGCAAACTCAACATGAGGATATATTTAATTCAGTGGCAATTTCTTGCATAAGGTTAACAAACAGGTTGGCCCCCTTGGTAGATCCAGATTCCCCAAGGATTTTTCTCACCTCATGATCAAGAGGTAATTTTGTTTTCCTGTATCCTGTTTTCCTGTACTCTTTGCCTGACCTGCAAGTGCTTGGTAACTACTAGCTCTTCCTTGTATTGATCCTGGACTCTGCTGCTTCCTCCTCGTGTTGAGGATTTGGGGGACATAAAGCTGACACAATGGCGCCCTCGCAATAAATTACTGTGTACAGTGGGAATGCATTGGTTGCACTGCTGTCACTGTCCGCATCCCAGCTGGTGGGACTGGCTCCCGGGGAGTGGTACCTCAGGGAGAGGGCTGAACTCTGGTGCAGGGCTGTTGTTCTTCTGGCTAGGGTGTGCAGGGCAGGTTGGAGCCCGGCCTGAGCTCTGCTGGCTCCAGGAGTTCCCCTCTGTGGGAGCTCAGCTGTTTTCTAAGCAGGCTCCACCACAGTAGGTTTCTAAGCAGTCTCCACCCTCTGGGGCCATGGCGCTGCGCCTGCTGGGTTTGGAGTCTGCTGCTTTGGCTGTCCTCCATAGGAAGAGATGATATTTCACGAGGGTTTGAAATAAGTCTGATCAGAAATGCAAATTAGGAAAGGGGGAGGAGAGATGGGAGACAAAAACAGCCAAGTTATAAATATCTCTATTTTTAGATGCTCAGATGAAATTTGCCATGGGGGTTTTTAGTGATGGTAATCAGGAGAAGAATGAAGGGCATCAGTAAAGATGATTGAAACCTATCCAACAAAAATAATCTACTGCAGTTGGCTCATTTTCTTTCTGATGTTGTGCTCAATGAAATGAATTTAAACTGTTTATTTTACAATTAACATGCAATGTGCACTTCCAAAGTAATTTATGAGAAACAATTTTCATTTTATGTGGGGCTGCAGCAGACAGAGAGGAGAGCTTCAGTTCATAACTGCAAGGTGAAGTTCCAGGAAGGGGGAAGGTGCTTTCTTGTACGTGAAATTCACTACTTTCCATTAAATTCACAAATGCTATCATTTTATCCTGTCTCTTGGCTGTAAGAGTATGTGCAAGAAGAGAATCTGCACCTTTTCAGGATACCTGGGCAAGGACCCTTGCCACGACAACAAGGGGTTATAAGAAAGGAAAGCAATGGGGGAAACCAAGTCTGATCAGTAACACTAGCTGATGAGCATGTGAGAGTGCGGGCATGTTTATTCCATCAGGGTTATCAGATAGAGGATTTAAAAACTGAGTGACGATGATCAGATATAAACATAGTCAGTTGAACAAATTGATAAGAGACAGAATGTGAAAACATTGATTCAAGCAAGGCTGCATGATTGAGGATTTATGATTCAAGATAATAAGAAAAGAATCATCTAATCATTAGATCATAAAATTGTAGAATTGTAAAATCATAAAATCACAGACTCATAGAATCATCAAATTGCAGAATGGCTTGGGTTTGAAGGTACCTTAAGTACCATCTAGTTTTGACCCCATCTGCCATGGGCAGGATTGTTAACCACCAGACCATGTTGTCCAGGGTCCCCATTCAGCCTGGCCTTGAGCAGCTCCAGGGATGGGACATGCACAGCAGTTCTGGGCAACCTTTTCCAGGCAACAATAAGCAAAATGTTGAGACACAGACTTCACTAATTTAAAAAAAAAAAAAAAAAAAAAAAAAAAAAAAGAAGGCAGTGACAGGAAAGTTTTGCTAGTAAGAACAAATAAGGAGAAAACTTATATACGCAACAACTTTTTTGTCTCAGTTTTCACTAGCAACTGCTCTATGTACAGCCCTCGAACAGATGGTTCAGAAAGTGGGAACAGGGGGAACAAAGCCTCTCCTGCTGTAAGTGAAGATCAGGTTTGTGATCTTATGGGAAACCTGAATGTCCATAAGTCTGTGGATCCTGATGAGATGCATCCCAGAGTCCTGATGGAAGTGGCTGGTCTAGTTATCAAGACACTTGTGATTATAATCAAAAAGTCAGAGCAGTCAGGTGTAGTCCCTAGAGACTGGAAGACAATATCACACTCATTTTTAAGAAAAGTAGAAAGAATGAATCAGGGAACTATGGACATGTGAGCCTCACCTCTGTGCTGGGAAAGATCATGGAGCAGATCTTCTTGCAAGCTATGATAAGGAACATTGAAAAGAGATGATGTGAGATAACCAGCATGGTTTCACCAAAAGCACATCCTTCCTGACCAACCTTGTTGCTCTTCATGTTGGTGTAACTGCATCAGTGGACGAGGGAAGAGTCACTAATGTCATCTCTCTGGACTTCAGTAAAATCTTTGACACAGTCGCCTATAACATCCTTCTCCAAATTGGACAGATATGGATTTGACAGGTGGCTTGTTTGATGGATGAGGAACAGGCTGTAAGATCGTACCCAGAGAGTAGTGGTCAATGGCTCAATGTCTGGATGGAGATCAGTGACAAGTGGTGTCCCTCAGGGGTCATAACTGTGACCAGTACTCTTTAATAATTTCATCAGTGACATCGACAGTGGGATCAAGTGCACTCACAGCAAGTGTGCACATGACACCAAGGTTGGGATGTGGTTAACACTCTTGAGGGACAGGATGCCATCCAGAGTCACGTAGACAGGCTCGAGCAGTGGGTCCAAGAGTACCTCATGAGGTTGAACAGATCTAAGTGTAAGATCTTGCAGCCAGGTTGGCAACCCCTGCTATCGGTACAAACTGAGGGATGTAAGGATGGAACAGAAACCTTCCAAAAAGAACTTGGGGGTACTGGTGGATGGTAGGCTGAGCATAAGCCAGCAGTGTGCCCTTGCAGCCCAGAAAGCCAACTTTATCCTGGACTGCATCGAAAGAAACATGATCAGCAGGGTGAGGGAGGTGATCTCTGCTCTACAGTATGAGACCTTACCTGGATTACAATGTCCAGATGTGGAATCTTTAGTGCAGGAGAGACATGAACCCATTGGAGTATGTCCAGAGGAAGGCCATAAAAATGAAAAAATGCCTCCTATGAGGACAGGCTGAGAGTGCTGGTGCTCTTCGGCCTGGAGGATGCCTTGGGGTGAAATCCCAATTTCACAGCCCAGTGCCTGGTGCCAGCTGCTGGGAGCAATGTCTGCATCTTCCCCAGGCTGGGGTATGTGTGGTGTGTGTGTGTGTGTGCATTTGGCAGCAAATTTCCAACCAGACCAGCTCATGAGTAGGTGACACATGAGCAAGGTCAGGGGCCTGGATTTGGGCAAGGTTGCCAAGAGGACAGAGGACCTGTGCTGGTAGTCAAGAGATCTTCTGTTGCCCTCCAGCTGCAATTCACTGATCTGTGTGTGACTGGAAGAGGAAAAAGCAGCACTATCCTTTCTCTGTCTCATCTATGAAAAACATTTTGAACTCTGGATTAATGACCATTATCCATACCTATCATCCAAAAGAGTGTCAGCATCGAGGATGAGCTGATGATCTGTGCATTAGCCTGAGATTTTGAAGGCTAATATTTGTTTCCTTGCTCTGTTACATTTTCTCTTTGTGACCATGTGCAAGGTGCCTCTGAAGGGAAATATTCGGGAAACTATCCCAAAGATAGTTTCAACAAGAGCAAGTGGCTGGAGGCCAGACACATTCATATGAGAGAAAAGGTGAGCGCTTATAATGGAGAAAAGAATTCTCTAATTCTCATAATAAAATACAGAGATGCAGGGAGTTCTCTCACATTTGATGTCTTCAATTCAAGGATGAAGAATAACTGCGTCCAAAGGCAGTCTTTTAGCCAAATCCTAGTAACTGGGCTTAGTACAATGATAGTTGTATGGCCATAAATAGCTAATGATAACCAAGTGGTTAGACTGACCTAAAAATCTTTCCAGCTCTTATATTCTCTGAATATAAAGTGGAAGGATTTTTGAAGGACTGTGTCCAGTTGCCACCTCAACTGTTAAATGAAGCAAATATGACTAAATAGGAAAGATGAGGTATAGCATTCATTTTGCTTCACTTAAGTTGTCTGTAAGTAAGGCATCTAGTAATTAGTCATTAAGTTTTTCTGCTGAAGTTGATGGAAACACCTCATGGCCATTTTTGCCTGCTTTTCTATTTGCTTTATTGGATACTAGGTGTAGAACGTTCTCTAGTCATGCTGTCTCATTAAGACAGCCTAAATGATTAACTTGGGCCTGATAATCGTCAAATCACAGAATTGTAGAGGTTGGAAGGGACCTTTAGAGATCACCTAGTGCCAAAGCAGCTCCCCAGACCAGTTTGCACAGGTTGGTCTCTGGGCGGGTCTTGAACATCTCCAGAGGAACCTCCATCACCTCTCTGTGCAGCCTGTACCAGTGCTCCGTCACTGCACTGTGAAGAAGTTCCCAAACACATTTGTGCAGAACTTCCTATGCTTCAGTTTGTGGTCGTTTCCCCTCGTCCTATCACCACACACTGCAGAGAAGAGTCCAGACTCATCCCTTTGCCTCCCACTCCTTAGGTATTTATAGATGTGGATCAGATACCCTCTGAGTATTCTTTTCTCAAAGCTGAACAGACCCAGGTCTCTCATCCTTTCCTCATAAGGGAGGTGTTCTACACCCTTTATCATCTCTGTTGCCCTCTGCTGGACTCTTTCCAGGAAAAAACTGTCTTTTTTTTTTTTTTACTGGGGAGCCCAGAACTGGACATAATACTCCAGGTGAAGCCTGGTCAGGGCAGAGGAGAGGGGGAGGATCACCTCACTAGGGACCTACATTTTCCCTAGTCTTTCTTTTACTGTTGACATGCTTAAAAAAAAGCCTTTCTCTTTATACTTCATCTTTGCCAGATCCACTTCCAGGTGGGCTTCTCCAACCTATCCTAATGATTTTTAAAGTGGACAAATTTGGATATGATAAACTCTTACTTGTGCATTCCTAGTTCAGTTGTTTAGCAGATGTACTGTTATCTTCACTCTTTTTGTCTCACAACACTTCTTCTTATATTTATCACTCTTGCAAGACAGTCCTACATTTCATATCAACACCAAAATGACTTTCACTTTACCAAAAGCAAGACTGTGCTTAAGAATTAATTGCCCTCTGAAGATGTTTACTACTTTTTATAATCTATGACGGTGCCTAGGTGTCTAGCTCAGACTTAAATCATTTTCTGTCCTGAGCAATTGTTAAAAACTTGCTGCGTTTCATCCTTGCTGTTCTTGAGTTTTGAAAGATGATTTTATGAGGAAATTTTATTCTCACCCAGACAAGAGGAAATATGCGTATACTGTAAAGAGGATGGAGAGGAGCATTTCATGTAACTTCATGTGTTGAAAAGTGTTAACGCTGAAACCTGACTAATCACATTAGGCTAAAGCCACTAGCATTGGTTTCATCAGTCTCAGATGCCTGTCCCAAGATTACACCAACCGTCAAAAAAATGGGACCAAATTCACTGACTTCAAACATCCTTCTCCTTATTTGTACCAGTTAAAGACAGACAATACTTTATATGACCAAGGAATGTGCATCTAGAGACCAAATTCCATTCAATATTTGCCTTTTTAGCAAAGTCACTAAGTGAGAAATACACTGACTCCTTTGGCAAATAATAAAATAAGCACCTCCAGAGGATGTTTCAAACCAAAAATGATCACCTTTTCAAATATAGTCTTTCTTTTTTATTTTTATTTTATTTTTTTGTTTCTCTCTGGGCTATAGAGAAATTCAAGGGTGACAAAATCATAACTTACAGTCATCAACTAAATGTATAGAATTCTAGAGGATGAATCTGTGATGACAAATCCCCAAAAAATAAACTAACTGAAATTTCGTTCTGCAGCCTAGTTATAATTTTACTGACATTGCTGGTGTATTTTAATACTTATTCAAATCTGTATGTAAAGATATTTATATATTCATTGGTAGATATTTATATATTTATTTATATGAATATTTATATATTCATATAGATATTCATATAGATCTTTCCACCAAGCAATTCTCTAATTATGTACTGACAAAGAAGAACAGTATTTCAAAAAGAAAAATTTGGGATTTGGAGAAAGTTTGTATGAGGTAGCAGTTTTGGTCCTGATCCTGCATATGAATAGCATTACAGAGCAATTTGTGGTAGCAATTACATAATTAACATTATCTTTGTAACACTAGACCCCATCAAGCTAGCTAAGGTACACATATATCATGTTTGACTATAAATCAACCATAAGCGTAATGTAGGAAAAACATAAAAATATGCCTGCGGATGGACTCCTCTCATGGAGTGGAAATTTCCAGTGGCACTTTGTTGTGTCATATTTTTGCTTTATTTATTGTCTGGTCATTCTTTTGCTATCTGAGGTAGCAAATGATAATCCAGCATATCTGCTGACAGAGACATTTAAACGTTGTCTGATTATGAGCCTACGTGATGTTTTCCATTTCAGAATTTTAATTGATGTTCTCTCCTCCAGGCAGTTATCTCTGTTAAACTCTCCACAGTTTCAGCTTTAAGTTCACTGCCCCTAGGAATAGATGTGTTTCTCCACCTAGGTGACCTCTGTGAGAAGAAGCAAAGCAGATTTCCGGACAGATTCTCTCATCCTACCTGCCGCCTCACTTCAGCTCTACTTTGGTCTGCAAGGGAAGGGCAAAACTGCTTCTTCTAGTCCGTAAGATGTAGTTTCTTTTCCTCCAGCATTTCTCTGCTCCCAAGCATCAGATCTTTTCTCATTGTAAGGTATGCTTTCATGGCAACCACATGTGCTCAGAGCTCAAGCAGCTTCTTGAAGATAGTGGTCTGCTTTGATATCCCCACACAAGAGGAAGATGCATTTGGCTCCACAAAGGGGAAAAAAAAAAAAAAAAAAGAAAAAAAGTCAAGCATATTCTTTTCGGAACACCAAGAATGGATACAGTTTCAACTGGTTTGCATTTCACCCCCAAAAAATTTTCACTCCAGATATAATTCTCACTAATATTATCATACATATGTTGATGTAAACACAAACTGCACTGCATTTAGAGATGGAATTATTTTCCACCCCTACAATAAAGAGTGACAGTGCATTTTGCTTGATGTTAGAGCTCTGAGGCGGAGTACCTGAGCCCAAGATTCAACATCAGAGAGTATCTGACTTAATGTTGTGGGCAGGATATAATTTGATCTGTACGAACACTTCACTGTAACACAGCATGGGTTTCAATTTTTCACCTACCAAAGAAATATTTAGCACTGCTAGGGCTTATGATCTGTGATCCTAGTATGCCTGGGCATTTTAACGTTAAGAGTGAAGCAGATGCCCTCCTGATAGCACAGGTATTTTCCAAACAGCTGTATTCTGCTGTTTGTGGAATACTACAGGTATGCTGATAGCAAACTTTGATGGTACATAATCCTCTTTTGTCTGCAGGTGAATAAATCAAGAGAAAAATGAAGCAAACAGGAATGGAGTATATCTTTTCCTAGGAAAATTATGATGCATTTTCTTATCCCAGCAAAGTCAGGGATAAGCAGATTTTATCTTGGTTTACATTTTCATGTAGGAAGCTGTGCCTAAATTCCAAATGGTGGGTCTCACTGCCCCTGATGGGAAGAAGGAAGGATGTCTTTTCCTTGTATTAGATTTTCTAATATTGCTTGTCTGACAAAGATTATTTTGTCTTGGCTTCATTCCAGTGAGATAAAGGTTGGGTTCGCTGTGAACTCTTTTCCTGTGCCCCTTATTCTTTCTCAGTGATATAAAGAGATACAAAATACTGTGGTTTGGATTTAAAAATAACCTTCTGTTTTCTTCCACCTTTCATGCTTGAAAGGAAATTTGTAAATTGTCAAGTTGACTTAATTTTACCTCTGGACTTGCACCTATTTTCTGTAATAAGAATTTCCCCCTTGGGTTTCACTCATCTCCAGCATGTGGCAGAAAAAAGGGATTAGGATTGTATTTGTCTTCTTTCTGAAGCCAATACCCTTTCAGCAAGTCTGCTATCAGTTCTGGCTGCCAAAACAGCATTTTAATGCCTTACCTAAGGGTCAAGTATTTTATATTAAGTTAACTTTTGCCTCTGCTGACTTTCAGTATTCTATTTACTTTGGAATCTTCACTCCTTATGGAGTTTACAATTGTTTTATGTTCACTCAAACCTCTATTATGCTTTTTGGTTCTTCCTGCTAACCCTACAAAGAAATGGGGAGGGAGTCTTGGGGCTTCTTCATCCTCCAGTAATGGCCCATTTTAATGAGTTTATCCTCTGATTTGGAGAAACTCAACCCTTTGGCATCAGGAGATGGAATTTCTTGACACTAAGTGCTCCGCAAATGCATTTTTGTCAGAGCTACGGACCATTGGTACCTGGGGGGATTTACACAGTACTTAGCAGACCCATTTATTTGCAATACAAAATAATGTTTTGTTTACAGCATCCTCCCCACAGGGCATTAATCATATGGCACCTCATTCCAGCTGCAGATTGTCAATAATCCAGGGCTTTTTTTTGTTCATTTTTTGTTGTTGTATAGTAGATCTCTTATGTCTTCTGCGAAGAAGAAGGATGTATGAAGTTCTATGTGGAGATTTTTCCAAGGTGACTTGCAGGTTTCAGAGGCTTGTAAGTTCTAGCTCACAGAATAATAGGTGTATGTGAACTAGATGGGCACTCTTGCCTGTCTCTGGACAGATAGTACGATCACAGGATGTCAATGTCTGTTACAGTCAGAGAAGGGCAAAAATTTATATCAGCAAACTACTGGCATCTATCATTTTACTAAAAGGAATATATTCTGTTAACTGTTACCTGCTATAGCAACTAAATATTGTACAAAAAAAAAAAAAAAAAAAAAAAAAACAGAAAACAAAAAAGCACACACACACAAAACAATTGAACAGTGAGAATTTCTTCTGGGGAAGACTGACATTTCTGTTCCTTCTGACCAGTCTGTTTGAATATTTGCCTGGTATCGAGCATCACTTCACCTACTGATCCAAAATATGTCAATACACCAGATAAATTGGTCAAAGAAATTTCATATTTTGTGTCTATAACTCTGTAAATGGATTAAATAGAATTTTCCAAATGATGCTCAAGATATGTTAGTGTTTCTTTTTTTTAACTGATACAAGAAAAGTCAATTACATTTTTCTTAAGGGGATACAATCTATTTAGTACCCATCAGGGCCCATCAGGTATCTAAATGTAGGTATAATTTTATACTGACTTTAGCACTGAATTGTCCACATACATGTAACGTCCAGATACAACTTGGCACCTGAGCCATTCACTAGGAGCCCTCACCAACTGTATTTTTACCTCAGCAATATGCTCTTTCATACTTTGATCTTTGTTTTTTTTTGCGTAACATGGAATCAAGGTGGCACATGAGTATATAGGAAAAATACTAAAAATACTACTAAAAATACTACTACTACTACTACTACTACTACTACTACTACTACTACTACTACTACTAATAATAAATCTACCAGCCAACAAAAGTCATCCATCTTTCTTTTTTTTAGTACAAGGAAATAACATATCTTATTAGGAAACAAACAAACAAACAAAAAAAGAAAAAAACAAGTTTCTAGTAAACCTACTAAAAAAGTAAATATTTTCATAACAATTTTTTAGTCCACCAATGATGTTTATTTTTACTTATGTAAGATTTTTTGTCATTGAGTTATTTTTAAAAGTATTTGGCTGCAGTTACATTTACCTAATTTTATTTCTGCTTTCCTCTACTGAAAAAATGGGAAAGTGGTAGGATGAAAAATAGAAAGAAAAGGATATCAAAAAGTAATGGAGGAAAAAAAAAGTGTCCACTTCATAAAGGGAAAATTTTGAGGACCAATCATTATAAGAAAAGTAATCTTCTCCAAAGATATTCCCCAGATTTGAAAATGACTGTTTTATTAAAAATGTCTTCTGTTTGAAGAGTTCTGGTTTGCCTTTCTTTTCTTTCACTAGTGATTTCATCTACAGCTCAAAATCATGCTATGTGTTGAAGCAGTCCTGTGTACTTGGAATGCAAGGTGGACTTGAATCGACACTCGTCTCTTCTTCCTTATCATATCCTGTCCTCTGTGATCTGTCTTTACAGACTGCTGTTTATTGCAGGAGGATCAGTGGTTCAGGGTGATAGTGCACTGCTTTTTCTGCATTGTTTAAATCAGAGTTGACTGCACTGAAAAATAACAATGAAACAGTGATTATAATTGCCCCAAACAGTAGTGCTTTAAAGGGATAAACTGAGATAACTAGCTTCAGAGAATTCTTTTGACTGTGATCAAGTGTCTGGTTGTAGATTTGGTGAGATAAACAGTTTCAGTGATGGGGCCCTCTGCTTTCTGCAACATCCCTAGGCAGAATCAGTCCCTGTGGGTTAGCATTTTCACAACCCGACAGTAATTAATTGGATCAGATAGTCTTTTTCTCTTCTCTTCTCTTCTCTTCTCTTCTCTTCTCTTTTTTCTTTTCTTTTTCCTTTCCTTTCCTTTCCTTTCCTTTCCTTTCCTTTCCTTTCCTTTCCTTTCCTTTCCTTTCCTTTCCTTTCCTTTCCTTTCCTTTCCTTTCCTTTCCTTTCCTTTCCTTTCCTTTCCTTTCCTTTCCTTTCCTTTCCTTTCCTTTCCTTTCCTTTCCTTTCCTTTCCTT